>CM028381.1:124680606-124788106 GCA_013146195.2 Codonopsis lanceolata | reverse complement strand
ATTTTCATTATTCCTTCTTTCTTACATTAGTCTCACTATTAAATCATCCACTTTATTTATACTACTATTTTATTTTTATATTTTTTCAACAAATTAATTAATTCCTATATAGTTTTATAAATACTTAATTTGTTTATTTTTATGAATAAATTGTAACTTTAAATATCATTTATAAATAAAATAATTTAATCCATTTATAATTTTAATTGTAATATTAAATATTACAAATAAATTTTAAAATAAAGATATTGATTTATAATTGTCATTAAAATATTACACATTAAACAAAGACTTCATACAAATAACAAATACTTCTAACAAACAAACACTTCTAAAAATAACAAATAAGAAAATTTAGCCATAACAAAGAAATTTTAGCTGAAAGAAATGTTTGTTGTATTAAACTACCGCCCTTATCATTTCTTCACCCGAAAAAATGTTGCCTTCATCGGAGTTGTTTGAGGCATCACTATTTGTGGTAGGGATAGTGGAAGGTATTTTTTAAAAAATAATTAAAATTGTAGAGAGAATGAAGAGTGAATTTTTAGAAAAGAGAATGAAGAAAGATGGGAGATTGGAGGATTATTTATAAATAGGAGATTTATTATTTAAAAAACAATTGGTTACAAACGGTCAAAAAGACAAAAAAAAAAAAAAAAAGATCAATTTTTTATAAAAGAAATGGTCAACTTTCGAATTTTTTTAAAAATTTTAACTCTAGCAATGGTCAATTTTAAAAAAACAATTCAAACAAAGTTGAGTGGCCGACATGTGGGAGCTGCATTTCAGCAACGATTCACGTGCTTTAATGGAGTGTGAGTCGCAGGTGCCAATTGGAAGGGGGTGGTGTGTTTCACTCTCCTCCTCTTTGAATTTTCCTCTCACCTGGATGCAAAATTCTTATATTTCTCTAACTTGGAATTGGGCTAAGAATTTTTTTAGCATGAATGGGTATACCCAAATAAGAATTTGGGTAACAATCTCCGATGGAGATGCTCTAAAATATCATGCAATACATAGGAACTTGTTTCAGAGACATTTCTAAGTAAACTAGATAAATTTTATGAGTTCAGATCTCATGTACCATTTATATATATCACTGGTGTATTATTTTTATCTTAATCATTGGTTGAGATACAATGATTAGGATGCAATGGTGAAGATGAAAAGTGGTACACTAGTGATACACACAAGTAGTACAAGAGATCTGGACTCAATTTTTATGCCTTAATTAAAAAGACATAAATAAATCAATTATGTAAAAGATACAAAAATATTTAATTTAAGGTTGAAATCTTACTTCAAAGATAGGTGATTTAATGCTATTAAAGGATATGAAATTGCTATTAAAGATAAAATTGTTTGTTTATAAACTTTCCTTTTAAGCTAAACACTTTTATGCCCCCGTTCTAGAAAAAAAAAAAAAGTCTCATATACTCTTTTAGGATGTTTCACTTTAGAAGTTTACTTTAAAAAATGATACTTACAATTTCTATATAATTTCAGCTTTAGACTTCACTTCTGTTGTAAAAATACATTGCTTGTATTGAAGTATTTTTTTAATTATGACAAACTTCAAATGACATTAATATATCTCTTTAATAACTAGATTTTTAAAATGAGGATTCTTTGGGTGGAACGAAAGGAGTATTATTTTAGACTTATTTATACTTACTAATTTAATACGGAGTAATGTTTTCACATGCATATGGCCTTCAAATTAATGCAAACATATCAATGTTAATAAACAAATCAAATAGTTTTTATTCATATGTGTGCCCGATCAAACATGACTTTTCCATACATCTCTTTGTAAGTTGTTGCATGTCTAATATCTTAATGTGACCCTTGTCTTAGTGTGTATTGTTTATTTTATTTTTACATCTCAGCAAAGTTTGTTTCTCTCTCCTATCTTTCACTCTCTCTCTCTCCCTCTCTCCCATCGCACAACTTTCTTTATATTTCGACAAACAAGTTTTGTGGTAAAATTCGATAGATTTGAAAAGTGTCGATTTAGTAGATATTTGCTCTGTGAATTGAATTAGTTTCTCATTTACTATGAAAGATTATACTCCCTCCGTCCCTAAATTATCGTCATCCTTTCCTTTTTCGTCCGTCCCAAAATAATTGTCCACTTTGAAACTTACCTTTTTAGAACATCACTTTTACCACTTTACCCTTACTTTTCCACCCTACTTTAATTATGAACCACATACATATGGGCTTTAAAGGAAACTACACATTAAACCAATATAAATAATCAAGTCAATTGTTTTTTCTTAAACTGTGCGCCGGGTCAACTATGACAATTATTTAGGGACGGAGGGAGTATTATTTAGGAAAATGAACATAGTCGGCCCTATGAAAGTGCGAGAGTTGCGACAGCTCAAGGCCCCCAAGTTTAATTTGGAGGGCACCGCAACATAGACACACATATATATACATATTTGTAGAATACTAATATGATTTTTGAGCTTCTTTTTTATTTTTTGATGGGAAAAATTAGGACTTTGTAGACACCCCAATTTTGTATCATACGATATAATGTCCTATAATAACGATAACATATAATTTATGAATTGATTGGACTGACGAACATTATTTTCAGTTAGTTTTGAAAGTAACTAGATATAACGGGAGTTAAATGATATATACAAGCTTGATCAGGGCCCTGAATGAAACTTGATATTTGGCTGTAAAACAGCAAGATGGAGCCGCAGCCAGCTCGTTGGTGCCGTGCCCCACATGAGAGAGTTGGGCCTTCCTCCCTTCTCTCCATTTGAAACATTGCTGTTTATGATTATGCACGAGGCAGTTGTGCTCTGTCTCGCTCTCAAGCTTCCACCTAGTATGCCATGCAATGTCTGAGATCAAACGCTGACATTTCATGACCTCATTTTCTCCCATAAATAGAGGCTTTGGGCATTATTCTCAACACCACAAAAACACACAGAAAACACACAACACTCATAAACACACACACACACACACACACTTCCTGAAAAGCCTCATTTGCCGAAGAAGAAGAAAGCCTCCTCGCCCCGAAGCGAGCCAATCGAAGATCCAACTATTGCCCCAGCAAGCCGATCAAAATACATACATATACATACACATGCATACATTCACATACACACATACACATACATACATACACGACATACAAGAAGAAAGACTTCCTTTCTCGGAAGGATAGATGAACCACACCTAAAATATTTCGAGCGCCTAGTGGGGTAAAGCTTAGGCGTATATACCGAGTTCAGACATTCATGTTTCAAAAGGTAGGTCCCACTGTGAGTGCCCCGTTTTTCGACATTCTTTCTCTGCTTCTGAAAAGTGGGTGGTTTCAAAACCTTAAAGTGCGTGGAATACGCCCGGCCTCAATTGTGGACTCAAAATGTAAACAACAGAGTCGCCATCTTTATTTTAAGGATAAACAAAGAAAATAAAAAAAAAACCAGATTTGTAAAGGGTTCAGAGGCTAAGTTACGAGTTGGGAAGGAGTTAGGCACTCAACTCGCCCTTTCGAACTTAAAATAAGTTTTTGGCTAAATAGGCTCTTTTTATAAAGTTAACAATTTAAATAAAACATTTAAATATATATAAATATATATATAAGAAAAGAAATAAAGAAACTTACAGCATCCTCATTTTAGAGCTGCAGATAAACTTTATAAAAATTAGGTCATAATAACGACTTATTTTTACATCTTTTTATTATAAAAAAATTTGGGCAGCGCAACGACTTATTTTATGATATATTATTATTTTAAATAGCACTATTTTAAATAGACAAAATAATAAATACTTTAAGGTACCTACTTCTTGAAACATGTGGGTTTTATCTCGGACCAAACTTCTTTTCTGGTAGGCTTTAGGGTGTGCTCCCTTTGTTCTTCAGGGAAAGTGAGTCTTTTTTCAGATGTTACTGGATTTCGGATAGTGTGACTGCTCCTTTTAGTTGTTTTCACCTCCGGAACCAGGTGGCACAACTGCTTGCTTTTGTTTTCTTGCGTTGTCTTCGAGTTTGAAATCGGGCAGAGGAACTTCTTGCTTCGGCTGGATTTGATGTTTGGATTTGGGTAGGACAACTGCTCTTTTTGGGTTTTTGGAACCGGTGAAATAGGATGGAAACCTAGATGGATAGCTAGGGTTCACTTTGGCTTGAGAGTTTTAGTGTTTAGGAGAGGTTTTGGCAGCCTAACAGAGCTTCGAGGTTGGATATGAAACTTACAACATAACAGACTGATCGCCTTTCTCCGTGAAATTCTTCGTTGTTCGGGCACTGCCGAAGCCTCGTTTTTATAGGCTGAGATTGGGATTCCTTAACAGCGAAAGAAAAGCCTGATATTTTCTTCTGTGCTTTAACGGCTTGTACCGTGCGCTAAAGGAATTGCACCAAAAGCAAACTGCAACAGTGAACATGAACTTTGTGGGTGCTGCCTAAGGGGGATCTGGGCGCCGCCTGTGGCTGATTTGGGCGCAACGCCCATATTGGCTTACGGCCGCTCCCGCTTTGCTTTTTTCTTTTATTTTTGGCACTTTCACCCCCTGCAATTTACTGTTTGTTAATTCTTCCGTCCTTTTGCATTTTAAACCCTGTAACTTGACATCCATTAGTCCTTTTAACATGCCTTGATATTTTATGGCATGTCAAAAAACAGGTGTACGAAATTGGGGTGTCTACGCCCACCTACTAGTCTCTTCCCGTTAATAAAATGTAGAATATTAATATTATTCATGCTATATAAATAATAATAAATAATTAGTTAAATATTAGTATAATAAATAATAAATAAATATGTAGAATATATAGCTAAAATTTGTAATATATGTATTGTTAATATTTAGATATGTAAATCACAAATATAATAATAGTCGTTACTATGTCCAAATGATATTAAATGCAAAGCATCGTTATTTTCAATATATATATACACATAAAATACTTTTTCTAGACTAAATACACCAAGAAGCATGTTATTTTAATTAAACCCCCAAAATGAGACTGAAAGGGGAATTGAGTGTTTAACTCCTTTCCCAACTCGTAACTTAGCGTCCAAACCTACACATTTTCTACTAACATACGGTTTTTCTTTGTTTAACCTTAAAATAGAGGTGGCGACTCTGTACACACACATTTTAGAGTCCACGACGAGAGCAAGTGCATTCCACGCGCTCTAATGTTTCCAAGCAACTCGCCTTTCACACGAGGGGGTTGCAAAACGGGGTTCTCACAGTCTCTTTCAAAAAACACAATAGACTTTCATGTTTATAGTATTAATATAATTTAGGCCCCTATTTTTATCATTAAAAAAAGGGCTTAAAGATTAGACTTAACTTATTTATGTCATACTTTATCGAAAAGGAAAAACGAAAATAAATATTAAGAGTTTTGTAACATTAGAATTCTTTGGTTCATTTTCTCCATAACTCACTCTCATTCTTAACGTCAGAATTCTAATGGCTAATCTCCCTATCTATCTATATTTTAAGTTTCTCTTTGGTAGCTTGAGTCTGCTTCTTTGATCTCTCTAATTATAGTAAGAATCAAAAACTAAAAAAGATAATTGAATTCTTTTATGTATGTTTGGAACTCAAAAATTTAATAGAACTTAATTTTGGCTAAGTAATTTATTTATGTATAGATTTGATATAAATCTTATGTAAACTTGTATGATTAAATAATTATATTCTAGTTTTATAGTTACACACACACACATTATTAAATATTGTCTTACGTATTTGGGGTCTTTTTTTTCTTTCTTTCCGTGGACCCCTAAAAAGTTAGATCGACTCTGATCATGACTAATTAACTATTTGTACATTTTTCTGAACTATCCAAGATTATGTTATGTATGTAATATTATTGTTATGTGTAATAGATATTTTTAACTGTAATTTTGTTTGTAAGTACATTATGATTATATATTTGTAATTTTATGATTTTGTATGATAGTGTAATATACCAATTTTATTTTTGATAATATCAACTATATTATTAGTAACACATATAATCAACCAGTCGGTGCACAAAATTTATATTAATTTAGATTAATAAAGAAATTATTTAGTAATTTCAATGTAAGAAAATTAAACAAATAATTAAAACATAAATACCAAAAATGATGAAGTTAATTATAACTAATTACGTTGTTAAAAAATCATTATCAATAAGCGTGGACTTCTTTTTTAAAAGTGCAATAATTTCTTGTGTGATAATCGGTTCGATCCTCTGTAGAGAAAATATAACCGCAAAAGTCCAATATATTTGTTTTAAATCGCTAAAGTACACTTTTGGAGGTAAAATGACGAAGATACCCTTAATGAAGGAAATATGCACAGATAAAGTCATAGCCCAAATTAGGGCCTCGCAACGAAAAACATTGGGCCTCGCTCAAATTTTTTGGCGTCAAAATGCAAAAGCCATTGCCCAATTTTGGGTATCACTTAAAACATTCGGTGTATTTCATTTTGGGTTGTGTACTATGAGTCTTTGATTGCTACATTCCTACAATTTTAATTCATATTGTAGCATTTTGCAACTCAGAGGCAACGATACCCGCATTGGAGGCAACAATACCCAAATTGGATTTGCTTGAAAGCTTTCCTTATTCCTTTCAATGGCAGTACTCTTTAGTAAATGAAAGCAGTCGTTCCAGCAAAAGCAGAAATAGGAGTTGGAAATCCTTTCCCTTTATATGTATGTTATTTCTCTAAAAAAACGATCGTCAATCTCACTCCAGAAATTTTGCAACTCAATGCATGCTTGAATGACTTGCATTTGGTTACGCTCACATTGCAACTCATGGCAACAACGCCTACATTGGAAGGAACTCGCCCACATCATAGACAACGACGCCGACATACATAATATACAACGACACCCACATCATAGGAAATGATGCCCAAATTGACACACAATTTCACACAACCTGATCTTGATCTCGACCTCCATTCCACCCCCTCTATCTCATACAATTTCACACATACACACACACACACCCATCGAACGACAATCAGAAGGTAAGGTTTCGATATCTAGATGTATTCTTCATAAAGGAAGTTCTAAGAAGCTCGCTTCCGGTAGAGAAAGAAAGTACGATCTTTCGGGAAAAGTAGGTAGCTCAAACGGAGAAAGGAATGAAGGAAGAAGGAAGAAACTGGGTTGCCCTCCCGCTTTTTATCTCATTGAAGACAACAGTGGGTATTTTAGGAACAATTGTATTAAAATGGACTTTAGCAGTAGAATAAAAAAATAGGGGAGTAAAGTGGTTATAATTTCACAAAAGGGGATCGGCTAGTAATTATTCATAGTATCTTTTGATTTCGGGTTGGGCTTAACCAACTATATAATAAAAAAATGATGAAGTAAACTGACAAGAATACAAAAGGTCATACGCATCGTTGGAAGGGGTTTCACTATAGGAAGGGGTTTTAAGCGCAGAGGAGATAAAATACATTAGAAGGAAAGACACTAGAAAGAAAAAAAGGAAAGAACTAAAAAGAAGCTTGAGGACTTTGGTTGTTGGGATCATAAAGGCAACGTAGAATTCGATTAATTATTCTGGTGAGGTTTCCTAAAATCTTTAACTTTCAACTATTCATTATAATATTATTGGTGAATTTGTGTCGTACATAACTTTTTCGACTTTTGAGCTTTTATGAGCATGATTAATGATAGTTTTAAGTAGAAATAGTATCCTTTTTTATGAACTTGATTTATAGGATGTTTGTTGAAAGTTAATTTTTGAGTGTTTTGAACGACAAAATTAGCTTGACTGATTCCTGTGATAATTCCCCGATTAACCATTACCAGTGGGGAATGGATATGGGGGATGAATTAATTTCCTGATGGGAAATTGGACAATTATCGAGAACAAAAATTGAATTGTGGAATGGGGGTGGTATGATGTACAACTGATACCTGAAAACCTAACCACTCAAACCAACTTGGCCGAATTTTCTTCAATCCAAAACAGGCTGCACGAATTGCTTAAAAACAGCCCCAAAAATAATTGAAACAAAACAATAAGATTATGATTGTGGTGTAATAGGTAGAGATGGAGGGTTTACCGATTAGGCTTCACTCACCTAACATAAAGATCCATTGTGAATTACTTTATAGCCACTAAGATAGAAACACACGGTAGTTCAAACAAATTTCTTTGTTCTTTTCTATTACTTTTTCTCCAAATTCAACAACCAAAAATACAATGAAAGTAAACCCTATTTATACTAACAAATAAACCCTAATTCTAACGTGAAAGTAAAACCCAAACTCCTAAGTCCTTAAGGGACTCTAATTAGAAATTAAAATAGGAAACTACTAAGTAAATCGTAGTCTTTTAAGGACATTACTTTACAAAAACAAGATTTACATTAAAACCCTAGCTTAAGTGAATCCTTGAAGCCCTAGGATTGAAGGTGTCGCCCAAGTTGAAGCCCAAGCAAGGTTGCCGTCCTGAACTCCTTCAACCATGCTATTTCTTGAGCCCGAAGTGACTTCTATGCAATCTTCCATTCCACCCACGGGCTGCCCCAAGTAATTACCTCCCATGCAAAGCCTTCCCAAGTCGTGGCCCTCATGTTGCCTATGTCAACCCGTGCCATGTAATCAACCCAATCAGCCCAATAAGAGTCTTCAATCGTGGTCAACCTCCATATTATGCACCCACACCCGTACCCTTTCCTTGATCCCTTTTAGCATGCAAGCGGCCTTTTGGTCCAACCCATCTTTCTTGCATTCCTTGCCCCGTAATAACCTTTATAGACCGAGCAATAACAAACCCGACAAATGCCACTTGTTTATCTTTCTACTTATGATAATTCATCCATGCATCTATATCATTACTTGGCCTGGAAACAGCGCCTATGAGCCATTTAGTAGCACTCACGATGTCATCCTTTAGATTAATAGCTCTCTTAGGATTTTCCTCCAAATATTTCACATCAACAACCACCCCCGAACTGCTCCATTATCGTTCCTGATTGCATACTTCCTTTCTAACAAATCATTCAAAGTATTTTACTTTTCACTTACAATTAAGAAAAAAAAGAGGATTCTATTAGAGAAAATTTAACGGTCTATTACAATTTGTTTTAAAAAATTATCTTAACAAACTCAAAGTGACATATGACCCCACCCTAGACGATAGCATTGTAATATCACATCCCACATCGGATAGATGTGGGGCTTGCGTGTGCTTTATAAGGTGACCATCAACTATCCATTGATTTTTGGTGTACCTGTGGTATGCTTGGATGACCAAAGATAATGTGTACTTAGTGCGCCAATGTGGGTTACACGAAGCGAACTTGGATCTTGGGCTCAGGTTGTTGTAAATGGTATTAGAGTTGGTCCCAACCAAAGTGTAGGAACAAAGTGTTGTGCGGGCAAAAGTGCTACACCACGGGAGGTGGAAGCCACCACTTGATCCTCGTATGAGTCTGCTCCTGAATCTTACATCGTCTGGGGCAACGTTTAGCATTGAATAGGACGTCAAGGATTTAAGAACGGGATATTGTAATACCCCATCCCACATCGGGTAAATGTGAGACTAGCTAGTGTGTGCTTTATAAGGTAGGCTGTCTACTATCACTAGGCACCAACCTCATTCAAGAATTTTTGGGTCACCTTGTGGTAAGCTTGGATGACCCTAGATTTTGTGTATATAATGGGCTAGTGTGTGGGCTACATGAAAGGAATTAAGCTGTGGAGGTCAGTTCATTATAAATGGTATCAGAGCGGGTCCCGAAGAAAGTGTGGGAACAAAGTGATGTATGGGCCAAAGTGCTACACTTCAGGAGGAGAAAGCCACCTCTTGACTCATGTATGAGCCACATCTTTATTCATGCATTGACAGGGGCATTGTTCGACCTTAACGAGGACGTCCAGGATTTAAGTAGGGGAGATTGTAATATCTCATCCCATACCGGTTTTTTTTTTTTTTGCGACTTATGTGTAATTTATAAGGTGGACACCCACTACCACTAAACACCAACATCATCCATGGATTTTTGGATTGGCTTGAGGTAGGCCTAGATATCCTAAAATGTTGTATACTTAATGGGCCAGTGTATGGACTACACCTAGTGAAGCGGGCTCTCGGGTCGTTATAAGTAGTATGAGAGCGGATCCCAATGAAAGTGTGGGAGTAAAGTGTTGTGTGCACCAAAGTACTATACCGCGGGAGGTGGGAGCCACCTTTTGAATCCGATATCTTGCGGGGCATTGTTCGGTCATGAAGAAAACGTGAAGGATTTAGGTGGGGTGGAATTATAATACCACATCCCACATTTGGTAGATATGGGACTTGTGTGAGCTTTATAAAGTGGTTACTCATTACCACTGGGCACCAAGATCATCCATGGATTTTTGGGTTGGCATGTGTTAGGATGGATGACCCAAGATGTCGTATACTTAGTATGGGCCATGGTGTGAGCTACACGTAGCTAACCAGGCTTTTGGGCTTAGGCTGTTAAAAGCACTATTAATTCTAAATTATAAAAAGGTGATAATCGAGCCAATCCCTTTTATAAAATTTTCAACCTCTAAAGGACATGACTTTTATTTTTAATCGGTAACAGACATTTTGAGGGTAAAAGGACGAGTATACCCTTAATGAAACTGGATTAGAGGCAAGCTGCATTGTCATCCAAATTTGATGCATCACAATTCCAATGTGTGCATTGATAATCTAATTTTTGCACTATGGGAAGAAGTTTCATGCATCGCGATGGAAAAATAATTCAACATCATGCATCGGGATGTATCAGTTTGGTTTAAATTTTTCTCTAACTCCGTTTCTTCACATTTATCTCCTAAGTTAGATAGCGTTGACTCCCGGCAATTTATCACCCACATATATCCACAAAAATCAATGTTACAAGCTATTGTAATGGAAACAGAGATTCACTGGGGAAATTTTAGGAAGGGAGATTCAATGAAGAAATTTTAGGAAGAAAAGAAGAATCACTGGAGAAGTTCTTGGAAGAACCTATTGCATCAGGATTACTGGGAAGAAGTTTCATGCATCACAATTCAAAAATCATGCATCGTGATGGAAACATAAATCAAAATCATTCATCGCGATGCACGACTTTCATTTTTCTCTCACTCTGGTTCTTCACATTTTTCTCCCAAGTTAGTTAGCCTTGACTCTCGGCAATTGATCACTCTTGTATATCCACGAAAATCAACTTTCTTTGCTAAAAGCTATTTAAATAGAAATAGAGATTGACCAGAGAAATTGTAGGAAGAAAGGATAAATTGCAGGTCGTAGTCGAAGATATTTAGGAAGATGAAGAAGGAGATATTTGGAAAGGAAACAAAATTCTCCACATAAATTTTAGGAGAGGTGATTAACCAAAGAAATTTTAGGAAGAAAGGACAAATTGTTGGCCGAAGTCGAAGATATTTGGGAAGACGAAGGCTGAGATATTGGAATGGAAACATAGATTCACCGGAGAAATTTTAAGAATGAATATTCACAAGAAATTTTTTAAGACTGATGATGCATGTGCCAGCATTTAACTAGCAAGAAAAATGATCAGGGAAGCAGCAAGCAGTAGGGGAATGCTAATACAACAAACAATAAATGGTGCTCTATAAGGTAAAAAAATCATCAAGCGATTAGATATGGCAGATACAGCCTAATCAAATTATAGACACTGATATAGCTTATCAAAACAAACATGATTGACATATCAAAAACAAGCATCGACTGAAACCATGATGGTAGCAATATTTGTTTATATTGAGTGTTGTTTACATGAAGAATATAATCACATCAATAAACCAGTTGGCTCACTCAAAGCATGGATCCTTTGTTCCACATTTTAAATATTGATAAATGGGCAGGTGGAAAATAGTAATCGATGCACTGAAGCAAGGAAAAGAAAAGGTTAAAAACCTTATCGAAAGTTGGACTGCAATAGCAACAACAGATTCAAGACAATTATTTAAAAGCACGCTACACAGGTAGTATACAAAACTGAAAAACTATACACTATCTGTAATATTAACAAAAGATCCCCTTCTAGCGGGTCAGTATCTTCGTTCCAGAATTGTAAGGACCCCACCAAGATTTTTCTAACAACAAAGATTTCCTAACCCATATAACTTAATAGGCATGCTTACTATGGACAAGTGTAAAGCTGAAAACCATGTCATGTAGCTAGAAGCATAGTACCAGTTCTGTCTTGCAAGTGTTTTAAGACAATGGTGTGTGTTGAGCTTCTTTCAAACCTTAATTTTTTTAAATATTTGCTTTAGTGAACTATATATTCTGCTTGTGGTTATTGTCTCGACTCTACGAATATGAGACTTATTTTAATGGGCCCTCAACTATTGGTCCTGCATCACTGGCCCCTAATGCTTCTTTGGTGGTAGCAAAGCAATTAAGCACAAATAAACGTTGTGAACCACTAATCTGACTTGTAAGTGTGTCAATGTTCAGCAAGTCATGTTTTAGTCATGTGCCTTATACTTAAGGCTCTCTGACTAACATAGAACTACATATGTCATATAAGGCAAGTTTTTCTTGAATCTTGTTTGGAAAACTTGAAGCAACACATTACTTTCTGTATAGTGGGAGAGTCACTCTGCTACAAATCTAAATAATACAGAAGAAACCTTGATATGAGAGTTAATTAAATGCCACTAAGATCGATAGTGCCAGAGTCGGCACAACCTCCATTAAGTAGATGATTATGCAATTAGAAGTTACGTTGCAATCATTTCCCAATTAGCCATAGTTACATGCACTGGAACAAGTTGATTCATGCAGCGCACAAAAGAGAAAAGCAAATGTGAACAGCAGAGGGAAAAAGAACCGATTTTTTTTTTTACAAAAGGTCCAAATGAGATAATTAAATAAAGCTACTGCGTAAGGAATAATCCCAAGATAAAATGTTTCTCCATATCAGTTTATCAATTTATAAATAAGCAAATCTCTCTCTCGTTAAACTTTTAATGGAAGTCCAAAAGGAAGACCACTATTTGCATTGGTCCTACGGGTCAAGAACCACTAATGAAAGGTAAGAGAAGTGCGTTAACTTCAGCGTGTCATGCCTATAAACACAACTGTATAGCTTCTCCTTTGTGACAGAAAGAAATGGAGGTTATGTTTATGACTTTCCTGATGATGATGTTGCTAAGTTTGCTAGCAGAATCCCAAGGAGGACTGAAAACATGTTCTTATTCATCAACGTGTGCTAGAGCTGAGGCTATAGTGTGGTCTACTATTGAAGCACATGTCCAGGTAGATCCTACGATTACTACTGGCTTGTTGAGGCATCATTTTCATGACTGCTTTGTTCAGGTACTCGTTAAGATTTTTTTCTCTTTCTCTCTCGGTGTGTTTTTGGCATGAATGAATACGTAATTTAAACAAGTGAACTGATGCAGGGTTATGATGGTTCAATTTTGATTTCGGGGGCTTCTTCTGAGAGAACTTCTTTGCAAAGCCTTGGCTTGAGAGGATTTGAAATGATGGATGACGCAAAAAACAAACTAGAGTTCCAACATCAGAATTAGAGGAAACTTCATTGGGGGAAAGGGAAGATTATTTTTTTTACAAGGGAAACAACCTATTGTGGGTTCCTGGGAACGGTACGCCCGCTCCTCGGCGCGCCCTTGGATAGGGGTACGCGTACGTGAGGATGCGGGACATTCACTGCTCTCGTTCCACCCTCCCTTGTTTAGGGGACGACGAAATCAAAAGTGCGAGAGGAGTGCTGTCTAAGATAGCGCGTTGGAATGCGCCTCGGTTGCCTTTAGTGGATTTTTGATCCAATATGAGAACTTTGGGTTTCCCGCATCAAGTTATCTCTTGTTTAGGGGATAACAGAATATGGGAATGCATCACCCTTTCATTCTCATTTTCCATTTTTTAGGGGAAAACGGAAAAGTGCAAAAAAGGATGTTGTGATGCCCCCGCTATGGATTTTATAAAAATAGTCTTATGGCCCATTTCAGATCACTATGGGAGCTTTGGGTTTCCCGCATCAAGTTATCCCTTGTTTAGGGGATACCAGGATATGTGAATACATCATCATTCCATTCTCATTCTCCCTTTTTAGGGAAAAACGGAAAAGTGCAAAGAAGGAGTGTTGTGAGGCCCCACTAGATCCAAAAAGTTTTAGAGTCGCCATCTTTATTTTAAGGCAAAATAAAGCAAAACCAAAAAAGAAAAGAAAAAATCAGAGATTGAAAACGGGTTCGGAGGCTAAGTTACGAGTTGGAAGGTGCTAGGCACCCAACTCGCCCTTTCGGTCTCAAAATTAGTTTTTGGCTAAAGTATGCTTATTGTTATATTTATTTAGCAAATAAATAAAGCATTAAAAGACAGGAAAATAAAACAAATACATCCGTGGCTACATTATTTACGGACTTGCAGCCATTTCCTTACAATAATTACAAATATATTTAAAAATATTTGGCCATTATAACGACTCTTTTATATAATATTTTCTAACTAAATCCGGGCAGCACAACGGCTTATATTTGCTACATTGGGCTGGATTTAAATAACAACTTTTATAAAAATAATGCCCTTAAAGGCTATTACCTTTTAGAGCAGAGTGTGCTCGCTTTGTCCTTCTCGGGAGAGGGAGACTTTTATTGCTGTTGCTGATGTGATTTGGGCAGAGTGACGACTTATTTGTGGTAGTTTTGGCTCACTCACTCGGGCAGAATGACGGCTTAGTTTCGGTGGTTTTAGCTTATTTGGTTGGGCAGAATAACGGCTTATTTCGGGTGATTTCAGTCTATTTACTCGGGCAGAGTAACGGCTTACTTTATGGTTTTTGGGCCGAGGAAATATGGTGGATACCTAACTAAAGGGCTAGGGATCTCTTTAACCGGTTGGATTTGTGTTTGGAGGAGGTTTGGACTGGGTTTCGAGGCTTTATGAGAGGGTAGGGATCACTCACTCACTGATCGCTCATTGCGTTAAAAATACGCAGAGTAACTCTGGGCTTCAAGCCTTCGTCGAAAAATTGTTCTCTGAAATCGTAGCCGGGCACTGATATTTATAGTTGGATTTGTGCTTCATTGGCTTGTACCGTGCGCTGAGAGAATTGTGCAATGCGTTAACTGTGAGTGCACTATTCAGGAGCTTGGGTGCGGCCAATAAACTCCCTTGGCGCGGCGCCAAATACCCCTTATGGCAGCGCCAACCTCCATTTTCAACCTATTCTTGACACTTTGACCCCCTGCAGTTCACTATTCATGCATCCTACTTTTCCTTTTGCATTTTCAACCCTGTAACTTGACATTTTGTTAAGTTTAAACAGTTTTTGATATCACATGCCAGAGTTACACATCAGGGGTACGAAATTGGGGTGTCTACACCTATGGCCAAGATTGAAGACAAAAACGGGGAGTTGCAACCCCACAAGTTCTATGTCGCCAAGGTATGTTACATTAACATTCAAAATATTATCCAGGGACAGATTGCTGTGGGAAATCGCATAGTAGGGAGGAAAATTTTTGATGGTGTATCACTTTGGCTCTTCTATGGTTTTAAGCCACCTTGGAGAGATGACTGGGAGAATTTAGGGGTTGTTTCACGTAAGGAGATGAAGGGTGGGGCTACCTATTTACCAACAATAAACTGTTTATGGAACATGGAGAATATGGTTGGAAATGGAAACTTTGTAGTGTTTTTGGTTATCATGACTCCATCAGTTCAGAATTTTTTTTGTATGAAGAATGTGGGCTGAAAACTAACCAATGTGTGTCATTGAACAATGAGGAAGTCGAATGTCGTGCAACAATTCTGGTAAGTTCGAATGCTGAGGAATTGGGTCGCAAAATTAATTTGGAAAGCTATGAAGAAGACGTCAAGAGGACATGATTTCATGCTATTCTATTTTGTCTAGAAAAACAAAATGGAGTGCAAGCAAGGGGAGTGACTTATTGCTCGAGACTGTTCTAGCAAATGAGAATTATGGGGCTGTTTAGGAAGGCTTCGGGTGTGGGGGCGAATTGGAAGAAGGCGGCGGACTTGGGATGATAAAAATGCAAATAGGGCAGTAAGCACAGGGTAACGAAGACAAAGTGAAAAATTGTGAGGTGAGTTCAATTCCAAGTGATTTTCCAGTCCAGTATGTTTCCTTTGCAAGGTTGGGAGTTGAATTCATTCAGCCTATGTTGTTAAGTAAAGAAGAAGCTATAGATTGGACAAAGTTTCTCAATTGCTTTACTTCATTTCTTAAATACAAGGGCAATGTGGAAGGCACAAAAGGAAGAGCAACATATACGACTAAAGCATTTTTTACGGTAGCAATGAACAAGGTAGAAACATTGGGGTGCGATTTAGTATGGGGCGACACGACAAAAGGGGTTGTGGGGACGAAAAAGGTTAACATATCAAACAGGGGAGAGTCACTCAAGGGTAATGGAACAACCAATATAGTGACTAGGCTGGATCAAGGATTGAGGTCAATTCTTTTCAAAGAGGGGGAGTTCGATGCGTGTGGGGTAGCCTATGTGTCTAGTGAAAAGAATTTGGGCTGGATTATGGGGACGTATGGCTGGGAGGTAGTTTGTGGGAGGGTTAGATAGGATGCGGGCACTATTTGCAAGGGCATAAGTGTTGGGCTCATGCAAAGTAGGGGTTGGAAAGAGAAGAATAAGTGGCTGTGCCAAACATTGTTGGGCTACAAAACGGATTAGGGAAAGTTAAGGAAGACACGGGTGCACGGTTCATAGCAGAAGGGTTTAGGCTACACAAGTGCATGATTTGGGGTTATTTTAAGATTGTAAGTACATCGTGGATTGCATTAAAAGGGGGCTTAAAAAGATGATCGGGTTGCGCTTGTGGAAGGGAGACACCAACAAGGATTCTCAAGGGTTGGCATGGTGCGGCATGCATGATGGTTCAAGGGAGGCAGCCGTGTTCACAAAAGGAGTCGGTCTCACCAATCCGTGAGCCTCAAGGAATTAATTGAGCAGAGTTATTTTATTGTTAATCTGCTGTAGTAGGATAATTAATTTAGGACTTTTACTTTCCTTGTATGTTAGGATTTCTTTTAATTTTGGTAAGTAAATTAGGGTTGAAATTTTGTAGCCTTTATAAGGCCTCTACTTCTAGAATAAAAGAGATTACACATTTTGGAGAAAAGTAACGCTTTCAAGAACACGATTGTGTTCTTTGCCGATTTCTTCTAACTTGGTGAGTGAAGCCGAGTGAGAATTAATCAACGGATTTCTTTACGTTGAGTGAGTGAAGTTCAACCAGTGAGTCCGAATTTATCATTGTTTATTTTTGTTTATTGTTCTTCATAGTTTGGTGGATTCTTCTGTAGTGATTTGGTCAGCCCCTAGCTGTCCAAATCACGTGTTTGAGGTCATTGATTGTAGACATATTAGTCATGGTTCTAGCCCTCCAATTAGTGTTATAATTTAATGATTCAAGCGTGAATTAGGAGTGAGTATTTGTGATAATTAAGGACTGTTTTGTGAAGATTCGGCCAGCCCTATAGTTGTCCAAATTAGTTGGATCCATTTGTTAGTTGGGAGGATTGGATTCACATCAGGAATTCAGACCCCTCCATAAACCAATCATACCTAGACAAAACCAATGATAGATAGATAACATTCAATATCCGAAGCCAATATGCAACCATGAGAAAGAAACATTGTAATAATCAATCACATCAGTGTAGTAATGCACTGAATATCTCATAGGCTCTAATCAGAACCTTCCTCTTGCTTTACATCATCAGGCTTCTTAGGGCTCCAAATCGTCTATCACATTCTCTGTCACATTCACTGTCCCATTGAATCTCGGCCGTACACATTCCTTGTTATTTTAGTCAGTCTTCTTTTTATAAGGAAATATGTGAGGTTGAGATTCAATGGGATAGAGGATGTGACAGAGAGCGGGACAGATGATTTGAAGCCGCTTCTTAGATGGTGCCAACGAAGATGGAGACCCTTCAACTCCCATTTCTGTCCAGAGGTCATTGATACTCTACTCTAACTCATTTATTCGGCCTCCCATCTCATCGAGTACATTTCCGTCAAGGGAACTTATTCTTATTGCAATAAAAGTGCAATTGTATACGAGAAGAGCAAATGTGAGTTTCAAAATAGTTTTCACAGAACAGTTCATTGGCTAGGGAATAGTTTTCGAAATGTGAACGAGATATTAATTATTTCTCCAATTTATTCTCTCTGTCATTTCATCAAACACATGGGGTGCATTTTTCAATTTTAATGCTTAGTAAGTTAAAGGCTGAAATTAATTTCATTATTCATTATTCTCAAACCCTAGGAACAAAAAAGCAGAGTTGCGAAGAGTAAGTGCTATTCACGAAATTAATTGTGTCCTCAAAATTTTTCTACAAAGAATAACCATCAATTTTATAGAATTGTTACATGTGTATTCGAACTGGTAGGTCAAGAATTAAGTGTATGTGTACTCCCAATTGCTTCTGATAACGTATAAACAAAACACTAGTTAAGTTCTTCAAAGAAAATCATAAAAATTGAACTTCAATTCAATACTAAGGAGGAACTTATGGTAGAGAACTTGTTTGGCGATCGTCCTTATTTTGGGGAGGACGGACCAGCACATCCAAGCAAAGGGATTAGCACCAGACCCAGTAATTTCTGACTTCCCACACTTTCTTCTCAATGTCCTGGATTAGCACGCCTAAAAGATGAGAGCAGCCACTATTTTCCACCGGACTAAGAAAGAAGGGAAGAAGACGTAATTGCGTTGAGAGTGAAGGAGGAAAGAGAGAGTTGCAACAGCGAATGAGGTGGAGAAGGTTTAGGGCTTCTAATGGTCTCTCTATCTTCAACTAGTTTTTTTAACTCATGCGTTAAACGCACGTCAACTAAATTGTACATAAAAAAATAAGGAGAATCAATTTATTAACAATTACACATAAGTATATCACTAATCATTATAGATTTTAAAAAAGTTTCTTATACACAACATTAATTGTCTTATTAGTTAGTTTTTCATCTTTACCACATACCAATATCTTCAAACCAAAATAATTTGTTACTCTACAAACTACGACAATACTGATTTTTTTCAAAAAGAGACATACATGCAACTATTGACTTTGACACTTGTTAATTGTCATTGTATATGATACCGACAATGTAAATTGTCTTCTCTGGAACTTGAAAGACAATTTTACATCGGATAGAGTTAATGACAATATTGGGATAAAAATATTTTCTCCAACATTGCTTCCTTTCAAAATTTGTATTTAACCAATGTGATCCTCAAAATTTATGATGATTAGTCTTGTTCCATTGTACAACCCTGCATCATAGTCAATATTTCTTAATAGCATTAATGGAACACTAATTTTAAGTGTCAATTCATGGCCTGACAACCATGAACACTTTATACTATTCAAAAACTCTATATAATGAATGTCTTCGAACAAACTTGAATTTTTTCCGCCCTGCAAATAAAATCTGAACTCAAATAAGTTCTTCCTTTTGAATGATTACTTTTATTAAACTATATTTGTATTTTATGTATAAAAAATTTTCTTAGAAGAAAATAAGCTAAAATGAAAATAACGAAATTATTTTTACTGTTAACTATTATGTTTATTTGTAAATTATTTTGATTTTAATAAGTCTCCTTATATATTTTTTGTTTTATTGACTTCGTAACTATTATTTTGTTTTATTTTTAAGAATTATTTTTACGGAAAAAATTTGTTCCGTAATTTTTTTATTATTTTGCTAACCTCAGTTTAAATTGTTTTGTTTTATTGACTCTGTAAATATTACTTTTGTTATATCAAATATTTTTATTTTACTAACGTAATTTTGTTTTACATAACTATTTTTAATAATTTGTTTTAAACTTTTGTTCCGTAAATTATTTTTATAAGTTTACTAACATCAGTTTAAATTATTTTTGTTTTATTGACTCCGTAACTATTATTTTTGTTCCATAAAATATTTTTATGTAAGTAATGTATTTTTGTTTTACATAGCTATTTTTTAAAAGTTTTTTAAAATTTTTGTTCCGTAAATTATTTTTATTATTTTAATAACCTCAGTTTAAATTGTTTTAGTTTTTATTGACTTTGTAACTATTATTTTTGTTCCACCAAATATTTTTATTTTACTAATGTATTTTTTTTACATATATATTTTTAAGAATTTGTTTTAAACTTTTGTTCCATAAATTATATATATAGATTTACTATCTTTATTGGATGGGGGAAATTAGACTACACCGAGGGAAATCATCCCGCTTTAATTTTTTTCCCAGAGCTATAACAACGTTTAAATAAAACATTGTTAAATAAAATAAATTCCATTTATAAATCATAGGGTCAGAAAATATCACAACGTTTAAACAAAAATGTTGTAACTTAAAGACAACATTTTTATATGAAAACGTTGTGAAAAGCGCATCAAACACAACGTTTACGCAAAAAAAATGTTGTAAAATACTATAAATAGACAACGTTTTACATAAAGCATTGTAAAATGACTCCTACGACAACGTTTGGATAGAAAGCGTTGTTATATAAACGTTGTAAATGCACATTTTTGTTGCAGTGATATTTCGGATAATGGACCGACCTTCAATTATTTCATTATAAAACTATTAATCTTAAAACCATAAATCCTACACCTTAAACCTCTTAAACCAATACATTAGACCCTAAACCGTAAATCCCAATTTTGGTTTTTTTAAGTTTGATGGAATGATGTTGAAACAATCTGTTAAATTTTCATAAACAACGCCCTCTAATTGTAAGCAAAAACTAATATACACTGTATTATTTTTCCAAAAAACAATTATGCACCATACATTGTAAAAACAAGTATGCATGCTACCTTTTATGTACGTATTCCATAATATTATTCTTATGCTTTTATTTATTCTCCGCAACCAAAAGAAATAGTCCCATTTCCATATTTAAAATATAACCTATTTTTAGGTAATGAAATTTTAACCATTAACCATTATTAGATGGACAAAAATAACCTTCACCAAATAAATCACCCACTATTTAATTAAGAACAAAACAAGTAAATTTACCATGACAAAAAAATATTGTTTGGATGAAAATAGCCCTAAATATAATAAATCACTCGCCATTAATTAAGGTCAAACAAGTAAATTTGTCATATGCTAATTAATTCCATGAACAATTAAATAATAATTTGATCCCTTGACTTGTACATATTTTAAAGTTAGGTCCTACATTTTTTTAATTAATTAATTCTACTTATAAAAGTCAAGGTTGTTTCTTACAAATTAATAGATGGACAAAAATAACCATTCACCAAATAAATTACCCACTATTTAATTAAGGACAAAAAAAGTAAATTTACCATGACAAAAAATAATGTTTAGACGAAAATAGCCCTAAATATAATAAACACTCACCGTTAATTAAGGTCAAACAAGTAAATTTTTCATATGCTAATTAATTCCATGAAAAATTAAATAATAATTTTATCTCTTGACTTGTAAATATTTTAAAGTTAGGTCCTACATTTTTTAATTCTACTTATTTCGTCTTGTATTTTGATCATCTTATCAGTTTCCCTCTTCTACCATTATTGTTACAAATGTCGTCCAATATTTTCTAAAATGACAAAAATATTCATACTCACTCGAGAGACTAAAGCATTATTCGAAACTAAAAAATAATAAGGTTTTACTTTCTTAAATGTGTTCGAAAAAGACATTATTAAATGTATATGAAAAATTATAATAATAGATTTGTTGGTGAGTATTGAGATATTAAGCAAATATGTAACGTGTTTAGTTATTACCCGTGAATAAGCTAAGACAAAAGAGTTAAGAAAATATGTCATAATGTCAAGAAGATGAAAAAAATGAAGAATCAATTGATGAATCTGCGCGTTTTGTTAGAAAAGAAAGCTAAAATCTATCGTTCGCTTCTTTGAATATTCAAACTACTACAAGCAACCTTAAAACCTATTATACTGGTCCCTAACTTATAGATATTACAAATAAAACCACTGTTAGTAATCACAAATAACTAGGTTCAACATATTTTACTTATTTCCATAATTGGATTCCAAACCTCTTAACTTCTTTTGGTATGAACTTGCTTCCTTCTCTTCATAGGACCCGAGGTAGTTACATGTGAGAATCTATGTATTCCCCTCCACTGGCTATCGACTTTCTTTTCTTCTACCGTAAGTCTCTTTTAATTGAAAGAGACGGTCACCACCCGTTATCCTTTCAAATAGTCTCACCCTAAAATTAAATTCTCTCTTTGCTTAGTAATTTGACATCAAAAGTGAATAAGAAGTAAGAAATGAGAACGTTCGAAGAAAGAAGTCCAATTAATTGAAACTTAAAGAGATTCTATATCTTCATTTGAGCAAGGTGAGGTAAATGCATTTCTTGGTGGTAGTGATGACTTCAAGGATGGTGGTGTTAGGGGTGGTGGCATGGTGGCGGCGATTACAGGGATAACAATGGTGGTTTTGATGATATACATCATTGTGATATTTTCAAATATCCATACGGGCTTCAGTTTCAATTTGAAAATTTCAAAATTCAAAAAAAAATTAATTTGGATTTGTAAAAAGTGAAATTTAAGATTGTGGTGGTGGTGTATCTATAATTGATGGGTTTTGCAAATGGGTTACTTTTGAAGGAAGAAGTAACGAATTAGAAAAGGAAATAAACTAAAATCAAAAAATGGAATTTGGGTTAATGGTGTTATTTGAGGTGGTAATGGTGGTAATGGTGGTGGGTCTATAAATGAGGGGGTTGATGGAAGAAAGTGAAAGATAAGAAAATAGATTAAATTAATTCTAAATTTTATTTTTGGGAATAATATATTTTTTTACTTTAAATTAAAATATGAGAAAAATTATAAATACAACATTATTAGTCTTGCAACGAATTAATTTTATAACTTTCCTTATAACTAAACCTTGAAAAATGGCAAAAATGTATTTGTCCAAAACAACTTTACGTTTTTTTTCAAAGCTTAATTAGTTGTATAGAAAGTAATATAAATAGTTGTAAAGATAGTGTTTTCCTTATAATTATGTCAAATCACAACCCCCCCCCCCAAAGTATTCACCAACATAGTGCACCCCAAGGTCCCCAACCTAAGGTTTGTTTCATAATGGTATATAACGTTAATTTTTTTTTCCTATTTTCCACCATAACCGCGATAACTGTTAGAAAAGTCACATTAAATAACACATGATCTTCCACATGTGGGGTATTGTTTTTGACATTTCCTTGTGGGCGTTAACTCGATGGAAATATTAGGAATTTGGTGTAAACTTTGGGGGTGCTAAATGTATTTTAGCCTAATAAAAATTTAAATAAATTATAATTTTATAAAAAAGTTATATAAATGTGTGTGGAAAGTTAAAATGTTTTAAAAAATGGAGTTGGGTCCACCATTCCTTTTTTTCCTACTAAAAGAAATCTAGAGAAAAGATCCACCATTTTTTTTAAATCTTCACTCCCAAAAGTCCAAAACAAAACTTTCCACTCCTTCCAAATTTTTCTCTCTTAACTAGGAAGTAGATACGCATTTCTATTTCATCATCAATCTTCTTATCTTAATAATGAAACCAAAGTTTTCGAAAGATATGAAAACTCTTACTAATAGCTACCCATCTCGATCTCCAATTTCCTGTATGGAATTGGATCCACCCACCTTCTCTGGTAAAACCCAATCACCACCGAAATCAATCAACTTCTCACCCCCCCTTCATCCTTTTACATAACTTTACCTTTATTTTCTCTCTCCTAATTCTTTAAATAATCCAACCTGATTACTATGCAGCTACTTAAAGGTTGAAATCATCTAGAACCAAAGCTTCTTCAACACTTCTCAATTCTGATGCTTTAATTTATGCCATTTACATGTCGGCTACATGCCCAACTTTCTCTAGCAAAATGGAAGAGTATTTCAATAAAACCTTACCATTTTTCTTCAATAAATCCCGTCTCTTCTTTGATGAATTAGTTGATAAGGGTTATGAGTTTTTTTTTTATTCGTGTGTTTTTACAAGGGTTTTTAGTAAGTATACTCTATAGCCTCTGATTTATACTTTAGGCGCGACTTTTGCAAGGGAAAGAATAATGGAGATCGGAGATGGAGTTTGGCTAGAATCGAAGGAAGATGAAGCTAGAATTGTGATAGGCTTGACCGGAGTAGGAAAGGTTTGGGCTGGAGATGGTGGCTACTATGGTGGGGCTGGAGATGGTGACTATTATAGTAGAGCCAAAGATGGGAACTTACACTTGGAAAAAAGAGAATGAGAGGGTGTTAGATTAGGTTTTTACTTTTAATATATTTACTCAACCATATAAGGGAAATGACATTTTTGCCTCGCTCGTGGAAGACCATGTGCTATTTAACGTGAATTTTCTAACGTCCATCACGGGTAGAGTGGAAAATGGGGAAAAAAATGGTACATTAGATACCATTATGAAACAAACCTTTGGTTGGGGTTCACTATGTGATTTGGTGGATACTTTATGGGGAAATGGAAATTTGGTCATATAATTATTTTTGAACTATTGAAACAATTATTTATTATTTTCATTTAAAAACATATTTTAAATACTAAATGGTTAACTAAATGATGAAGTTATAACCAAATCCCATTTTGCAAGCAAAATGACCAAAATAATATTCATGTGACATACACATACCATTTTCCATTACTATTTTAAACGTCCATAGACGGGAAGGGGCAAAGTAGGACAAATAGAAAAATAAGGTATGAAAGTGACACTTAGTAGGTTAGGGTGCAATGTGAGATTTAGTGTATAATTTTCGGAGCTAATCATATTTTGGCACCATTGAAATTAGTTCAAAATGTAATTTTTCCCTAAAGTATCTACCAAATCCACTTTGGCCCCCAACGTAGTTTTGTAGCATTTCCATATTCCATGTCAAATTTGGTGATTGGGATATCATGCTCGGTAATCATAGTGATAGACATGGTGATGAATAATGTTTAAGATTGAGAATTTGCTCCAATCAAACCATAAACAATATCAACAGTGCCGATAAGAAATTTGTTTGAGTTGAAGCTAGGGATGATAAAGACGAATTGAACCATGTCGTGTCTCAACATTGTTGATGGGTTCAAATATGAGTTTTGAAATTCATGGTGTATGCTTGTGTACTGTGTGGTACGAGAGAGAGGGAGAAATGAATTATAGAGTTGGTCATTCAACATCGGCGACAACTTTAATTTTTGTAGGCTTTTATTTATGGCGGCCTTGACACCTGAGTGTGGTTATCTGATCTTGAGTTCTATCTCTTAGATCTCTCTTGAGTTTTATCTCACTTAAAATTTACATAAGTTGTCATTGTTGGAGAAGAAACAGAGAAAATGTTACAGCAAAATGCCCTACAGGTGAAATACCATATGCACCTTCTTCAGATTGGTAACCTTCGTCGTGGCTAGAGAGAAAACTAGAAAAAAGTTATGAAATGAGATGAAAATGACACAAAATTTAGGTTGGGTGATAAAGTGGGACTTTGTAGATACTTTGGGGGGATTTTGTATTTTTTTTAGTGTAAGCATATACTTTGGGATTGAGAGTTTGATTTCTCTAACACAATAAATTATTTTCTAAAGAGAGTCTAAATTCCATAAACGACATGATTAAGCAAAGTCTACAACAACAATGTGTTAATCTAAGATAGTAAGTTTGAATTGTTTTTAATTCACATTATTGCATAATATATTTAAAAATAACCAACAAAAAAGACAAATGTGTAGGATAAGTTGTTATACTATTAGTAAAAGCATACATTATAATGGCAAAAAAAAAAAAAGTATCAGAAAAGCTTAACACGCAACAACACAATTATTAGTCTCAAAAATTGTAAAGATTAAAACACAAAAAGAATCTAATAATTAAAAGTAAATAAAAAAAGAAGGAATTTGGAAATCACTTTTAAAAAAATCATTAACACCACGTGCAACACACGTAAATCTTACTAGTAAAAGAAAAAAAAATGGTTAAATGCATCATTAATCCTTGTACAATGTAAAAATCTACAAGTAGTCTGTGTACAAAGAAAATGCATGTTATTAACCAAAGAATGCATATTTCGAACATCGACTGTCCTAACCCTGAAGTGTTGTTAAGTGAGCATGTGCTCACTCATGTGCACCAACAAAAGGGCAAATGAGTCGTTTTCAAAGCTAGGCTGTGCAAAGAGCTTAAAATCTAATTTAACTCAAGAAATTAAAATTTCCCTCAGTTTTTAGTCATCCTTGGGGCTCATGGCTCGGTTGCTCGCTGGCCGTATGCTTACGTAGGTGGGGAAGGCCTTACTCGGATAGGCTATGGTTTCCCGTAGAGAGGTATACGTTTCCTGGGCATAGCTCCCTGGTTGGAGAGGCAAGGCCTTTGTCTAGCCAGACTTCATCCAGGACTGAAGGTGGTCCTTGGTCGGACATCTTGTCCGCTATATATGCTCAACGCTCGAGTAGGCTCTTGTTTCTAAGCTCGTGTTTGGCACATGGTGGTCTCATGTGCCTTCCTCGTGACCGGATTAGGGTCGGGCACATCAGTGGCCTCCTATTCCTTGTATAGCAAGTATTCATGATTGGAGCGAGGAGTACAGCTGGTCCTACCAACCTGGGCCTAGTGAGCAGGCGAATAGACGAGCGTGAGCCGCCACATTTGTAAAGTCATAATGGGTTACGCCTTTTCGAGGCAGCCCATTAATGCAGACGTGAAGGCTAGTAGTTTATTTGGCTTTCACTTCCGTTTAATGCAAATTTCAGGTCTGGCCCCCCAACTATAAAAGGAAGGGTTATCCCCCCATTTGTTATCAGCAGAGATGTCAAATTTAATAAAAAATCAATGTTTCGATTAAAGAAGGAGTTAGTTGAAGAAATTGATACAAGTAGATATCACAGTGTCAATGAGAAGGTGGAGTTAGAGGTTTCGATTGCAAAGAAAGTATACGAGGGTAATTCAGTTTAGCCTATAATGGATGATGAGTATAAGCTTGTTCATGATAATGATGTCCCACGGGAGAAAGAGAAGTATAGTTTTGCTAATGGTAATGCGAGAAGGCAAATTAAACCACCTCAGAGGAGGTATGCACATGCAAATTTTGTTTCTTTTGCATTGTCTACGGCAGAAAGTACTAAGGTACAAGAACCTACAAGTTACACTCAGGTTGTCTCAAGTGATGATTCTGCACAGTGCGATACTACTAAAAGTGAGGAGATTGAGTCTCTTCATAAGAACTAGACTTGGAAATTGGTGAAACCGCCTAAGACTGTTGGTTGTAAATGGATCTTCAAGAAGAAAGAGAGAATCCCAGGGGTTGAAACAATTAGATACACGACACTGTTGGTTGCAAAGGGATTTAGTGAGAGAGGCGTCATAGAATTCAACGAAGTATTTTCTCTTGTTGTGTAGCTCTATTGTGTGTTGCTTGCTATGGTTGCACTATTTGACTTGGAGCTTGAGCAGCTTGATGTCAAGACAACTTTTCTGGATGGTGAGTTTGAGATGAAAGATTTGGTGTAGCTAAGAAGATTCTAGGTATGGAGATTCACAGGGATCAACGTGCAGGTAAATTGTTTCTTTCATAGAAGATATATATTGAGAAATTTCTTGAGCGTTTTGGTATGAATAATTCGAAGCTAATGTGTATTCCTTTGGCATCCCACTTAAAACTTTTAGCTGCTTTATCACCACAGTTAGAGGATGAGAAGGAGCACATGTCACGTGTTCCTTATGTTGGTGCAGTTGATAGCATCATGTATGTTATGGTGTGCACTCGTCCGGATATTTCACATTTCGTTAGCGTTGTTAGTAGATAAATGGGTCATCTTGAAAAATTACATTGGTTGGCAGTGAAATGGATCCTCCAATATTTGAGAGGTACTACAGATTTTGGCTTATATTTGATAGGAGTTCAAGCATGTTCAACAGTGTTATTGGTTATGTTAACTCTGATTACACTAGTGATTTGGATAAGAAGCGATCTTTGACAAGTTATATCTTTACTCTTTCAGGTTGTGTTATCACTTGGAAGGTGACCTCACAGTCTATTATTGTTTTGTCCACTACGGAGGCATAGTACATGGCATCAACAGAAATGAAGGAAGCTAAAAAAAAGGTAATCTAATAGTTTGGACATCTGATGAACCTTTTACTTAGATTCTCTTTAGTCCAAGATGTTGTGAGTGCCCCGTTTTTAACCTTTTTTCCCGCTACTAAAAAGCGGGTGGTTTCAAAACTTCAAAGCGCGTGAAATACGCTCGGCCTCATTTTGTGGACTCAAAAATGTATTACATAGTCACCACCTCTATTTTATGGTTAAATAGAGAAAAACCAAAATTATCAGAATATATGGGTTTGGGGGCCAAGTTGCGAGTTAGGAAGGGGTTACGCACCCAACTCGACATTTCGGTCTCACAATGAGTTTGTCAATATGCTTGCTTTATTTTATACACTTTGGCTCGGAACAAAACATTTATATATATAAAAGGAAATAAAGAGAAATTAGTTTACATTTATTAAAGAAAAGAAATCCAAAATTATAACTTAAATGATATAACTAGAGAATAATAACAACATTTTTATATGTTATTTTAGGAATAAAATAGCTATGCTAGTGACACACTTTATTTATTTTTACATGTATAAGCATGAAAGAAACTTATTAAATAATAAGAAACATAATTATTTATATATTTAAAGTATGTGCAGAAAAGAAACTAATTAAACTATGAAAAATACAACTATTTTACATTAAAGTAAAGACATAAAATAAACTAATTAAAATAGAGGGAAAATATAACCATTATTATATTTAAGTAAGAACGGAAAGGAAACTAATTTAAATAGGAAGAAAATTTAACTATTATTACATTAAAGTAAAAATAGGAAAATAAACTAATTAAATGAAAATAAATTATAACTATTATTATATAAAAATATAAACCGATATGAAACTTACATAGATATTTATATTTAAATTATATATTACAATAAATACCTACGGGGACAGAACTTACCTCCCAGAACTACGTGAGTGTCTGAACCCGGTATGCTTGGGCTTAAGCCCACTAGGCGGTCTACATGTGCTTCTCATGTCCTTACGAGAAAGGAAGTCTTTCCTTTGTTGTTGTTGGATTTTGGGTAGTGTGACAGCTCATTTTGGCTGTTTTCACCTCGGGATCGGGGCGGCACAACAACTTGCTTTTGCTTTTTTGCTGTTGTTGGATTTTGGGCAGTGAGACAACTCCTTTGGGTTGTTTTCACCTTGGGATCAGGGCGGCACAACTGCTTGCTTGCATGAGTTTGAAATCGGACAGAGCAACTGCTTGCTTCGGCTGGATTTGACGTCTGGATTCGGGCAGGGCAACTGCACTTTTTGGGTTTTTGGAACCGGTGAAATAGGGCGGAAACCTAGATGGGTAGCTAAGGTTCACATTGGCCAGAAATTTTTAGTGTTTAAAGGAGGTTTTGGCAGCCTAACGGAGCTTCAGGGTTGGATGGAAAACAATTGCGTAACTTCACAGCGTTCTCTCCGTAAAATTCACTAGTGAGTTATCTCTCTATTTTTTTTCTTCTGCCGAAGCCTCTATTTATAGGCTGAGATTAGGATTCATTAACAGCGAAGGAAAAGCCTAATATTTTCTTTCGTGCTTTAACGGCTTGTATCGTGCGCTAAAGGAATTGCACCAAAAGCAAACAACAACAGTGAATAGTGAAGTGTTGAGCGCTACTTAAGGGGGATCTACCGCCTGGGGCTGATTTGGGCGTTGCGCCCAGATTGGCCTACGGCCGCTCCCACTTTGCTTTAGTAATTTTGCCCCTACAATTCACTGTTTATTAATTCTTTCGTCTTTTTGCATTTTTCACCATATAACTTGACATCTGTTAGTCTTTTTAACAGGTTTTGATATTTTATGACATATCATAAAATAGGGTACGAAATTGGGGTATCTACAAAGCCCCTTAAAGATGGAGTTTACAGATAAACCAAAATTTACCAATTAACAAACATTGTTGAAAAGAAATAAACTCCCTAATTTCGAAGAAATTATAACAGAAGAATGCATCATGCAACAGTTTATAATGCAATAGTTAATCTCATGCCCTAACACTTTAATGGACTAATGGGATTAGAGCTGATATATGCAAATGAAAATGCTTTGATGGTTGTGCCTACTGACATTACAAGAAAACAGGGCAACTGAAACATATTTTTCGGTTGCAATTCAAGAAAATCGGTTTCAAATTGATGTTTACAACGAAAAATGTCCGTAACAAAGTCCATAGCAATAAGCCTCGTCGCAAGACTATGCAACCACTTTCTTGTGGTTGCAAAAACCTTACAACGGAAAAAAAGTAGTTGCAGTTTCGGTTGCAATGTGTTTCCTAAAACATTTTTTACGTCCGTTGCAAATAACAACTGATTTATTTCTTTTTCTAATTTGCAACTGGTTTTTCTGTTTCAAATTTAATACACATAGAACTAAACTAGCAACTGAATTTTTCAGTTTCAAGTAGGCAACCTAATTTGCAACTGGTTTTTCTGTTTAAAATTTGTTATACATAGAATTAAACTAGTAACTGAATTTTTCAGTTTCAAGTAGGCAACCTAATTTGCAACTAGTTTTTTTGTTTCAAATTTGTTACACATAGAACTAAACTAGCAACTTGAATTTTTCAGTTTCAAGTATGCAACCTAAATTGCAACTAGTTTTTCTGTTTCAAATTTGTTAGACATAGAACTAAACTAACAATTAAATTTTTGAGTTTCAAGTATGAAACCTAATGTTTCGGTTGCAAAAGTCCGTTGTTGGTTTGTAACTAAACTTTAAAAAATAATAATAATAATAATAAAAAACCTTGCAACGAAATATTATGTTTCAGAAAATTATTTTCTGAAAATAAAATATTACTAATATTATGTCTATAAATATTTCTCAATGGTACCTATATTGAACATTTCACTTAAAATATCTTAAATCAAACAATTAAAGTCAACAAAGCTTCAAACATTACATTCAAAATGAATTGACAAACTGTCATACTAAACTGTTGTATTGTTAAACTATATAGAATGGTCAAGTTGTCATACTTTAAACTACATAGGAGCTTTTGGACGATGCTCGGAGTCTCTAAGTCCTCGTATTGAGCATCTCTTGGAATTGCAACTGGAAATCATTTTTCATTTTGCTCAAATTTAGCCTTATATGTGGATTGTAATTGTGCTGTAACTTCATCCCTCATTTTCTCAACTCTTTTGATCAACTTATCTTCAAACTATTGGGTCTATGTGAAATCTCCATTTGAACGTGTTGATGAGGAAATCGTGCTGCTACTCAAGATCTCCAATGCAGGAACCGATGATCCAAAGCCGTACAAACGATTCTTTACAACACCACCAGATACATCCACCCAAGTTGTGGAATCAAAACCATTACCTTTCTTTCGAGCAGTATAATCCTCCATAAATGTAAAAAATAGTAATATTATAAGTAACTTTTCTATTTGCATTTTACAAATAATAAAAAGAGCATTGAGATCAAAGATACATCTTTCAATAGCGATCGAGTATAATTAAATGTTTAGAATGAACTAATAAAAGTAATAAAACATTTAGATTAAACTCACAAAGTTTTTTTTGGACTTAGCATCCACAAACTCGCCACTTCCTTGCTTTCTCTTGTGGGTTCTAAGGAAAACGTCATCTTCTGTGATCACTTTGTCAGGATTCTTTATCTGTAATGACAGAGAATAAAATTTCCTCTTATGTTCTATCACAATAAATAGAGTAGCCTCAAAACATATTAGGTGTAGTAACCAAGATTATACTGAAATGTAGAGCATGTCCACAAAAGCTATATAAACCATAGATAAACTCTTACCATCGCAAGCTCATGCGAGGCAAAACTCTTTGACCCCCCCCCCCTGAATGTTTAGTTAATCCCAAGCCATTGCGGTCTGACTTACGATTTTTTCTTGCTTGTTCACACTTCTTCCTCGCCTTGTCATTTGCATAAAATAGCAAATGCCGGTTCCAGTCATGTTATGTGCACCAAGATGGGTGCCCACATCCGTTTGTATTGTTCACAAGCCATCGTATTCAAAAAATTTCGAACTTGTCTTTCCGGATAAGTTTCAATGCACTTGTAATGACTCGATCTGCCATTAGGAAGTTAAAAAAATATGTTATATTAAGCATATATAAATTAACTAATTAATTTGATTGAATATGGAGATATTACATTCCATTCCTTGAAATGGTAATCTTTTATCCCCTCTGGTACTTTCTTCCATGTGGGACCATCCTCACCGACAACAAATTTTCCGTGAATGGCATGTGTTATTCCTTTAGCAACACAAGGAAACTTGATACCATCGTCCTGCTCTGGAACTACCAAGCTGAAAGAAAATTAGACCAACTCAGACATCTAAAAGAAAAATATATTCCAGTGCTTCATAGTAATAATATATTAAGCACATAAAAATTCCAATGTTTGAAACATATACTTTACCTTCATGCATTTAATTTTAAAACTATTTGAGGTAGACTTTTTGCTCCATGAAGCCGAATTTTTCGACTGAAACAGTGTAGGGCCATTTGACTTTAAGCCAACAAAGCTTGATCCAGCAATCGAAGATGTGAAGGTTACTGCAGACATTTTAAAATGCTCTGGTTTGGAGAGCGAAATTGGTAAAAGAAATAGAGAATAAGAAAGGAAGTGGTTCAACAAGTGATTAGTAGTTTAGAATTGAATAGGATAGAAATGGTTAAATAAAAAGATAAAGAGTGACGTCTACTTGGTTAGGTGAGGTAAGAATTGTTAGGGGTGAAGGGGTATGGAGAAGACGCTGGGTATGACATGGTGACTGGTGAGGAGACTTTTGTTAGGCATTGAATCTTGGGTTTCATCATAATCTCCTACTTTGTACTCTTCTAGCTCTTGACACACACATGCCACACAAAGAGTGGTTTCCGACCCACCAATGTAAGGTGGCACCAAGTATCTCTACTACACTGCAACCATTTGAAATAAATACAGGCATGGCTCCTTCAACCCCTCTGGCCTTTTCCTCTATTTAGAGTGGGAAACCATTAAATATTGGTTGGATGTTGACATTGGTGTCATTGACCATTTTGGTTGCAAATGAGGGCAATGTGAGATTAATTTCCATCAACTTTCTGTAATTTCATTTGTTTCTCTCCATGAGAACGCTGTAGTTGAGTCCCTATATGAAAACTGAGGAAGCAACTAATAACTGAGCCCCAACATGTTTCTTAAAATGTTATAAGATTCACACGCCAACTGAGACATTGCCAATTCCCTATTAAGTTCTTTCAGGACTTTGTAAATTTCTCTTGTTTTGAAATGAAATTTATCATCAACTATGAATTTGTGGACAACCACATCAATCTCAATTAAACTCCACCCAGGAATCGTAACAACTTTTCTCTCCATCATTTTCCTCAATCTAATTACACCGTCCCATCTACCCATGGTGGCGTACATGTTTGCAATTAAAACATACTTTCCTCTGTGTTGAGGCTCTAATTCAATCAAAAGCTTCCCTGCTCTCTTTCCCAGTGTCTGCATTTGGTAATTGTTCCTCCCAATCAAAACCAGGGCCTGCCATATCCATAACCATATCAATATAAGGATTTGATTGCTCTTCAACAAGGATCGGCTCATTGTTTAGAGGCATAGGTTGTTGACTTGATGTTGATTGTTGTCCAAAGATTGAAGGGTCATTCTCTCCTTGTGAAACCCAGATTGTGTAATGAGGCTTGAATCCTTTTTTATACAAGTGTGTTTTAAGCCTCTCTTGAGTTTGAAATTTTCTATTCCTACAAATGCAACAGTGACACCGTATTTTGTCTTCGGACATACATTCAGGATGGTCAAGCGCAAAACCTACAAATTGTCGTACCCCCTATATGAACTCGTGTCTAATACGCCAGCCGCCATCCTCAAGGCGTGATACATCCAACTCCGATCGTTAGACATCCCTTTCTGCATTTAGAATTATGGAATTAAAACAAAGTGAAAACTGTTTCCTTAATAAAGTGTAAGAGCTAGAGATGGATATAGGAAAAACTATTTATAACGAAGCACTCTTTAATTGTGGAACGAAAGGAAAGGAAAAGCAAGAGAAATGCGAGAAAATTTCTCTTAATCTGAATTTTTTGGACCTGGTGATCGATTTGATTGCAATGATGAGCATATTTTAATTTTTGTCATAGGTAAATCATAAATATATGTTACTGTATAAATTAGAAATTCTCGTCTTACTAAAAAGGTTATTAACCAGCTAAGGAAATCAACTAACAAAAATTTTGTTACTACTTACCTAAAATAATTACTATTTTATTATTATATTTAAAACAGATGCTTGATCTAATAGAAAGATATAATTATCCTGTTACATGAATTCTAACTATTAGGAGTCAAAATCTCACCTACTTCATTAGGGGTGTGATTCCTTCAATTTTAGTAATCATTTTCAAGATTTCACTAATCTATTTCTATTCAAAATATCATCAATACCAAACGCGATCAATTAATGTAAAAACTTAGTAAAGTCGATCCTATGTGTATTTTCTGTAAGACGGAATTGATTCTATTATTTTGTACCAATCGAGGCCTTAATTTTAATACACAGACAATGTAAATTTTAAATTTACACACGTGCTTTGAAAATTTTCATTCTACAATGAAATAAAGAGAAAATTCATTTGATTCATATAATACATCATACTAATTGATACTATTATCCTTATTTTTAAGGAATAAAAATTAAGTATATAGTTTCTTAAAATTAAATATTGATATTAACCAATCAAATGTCTTGAAATAAAACCTTAGTCAATTTAATGGAATAAAATTGAAATTTTTATCTACAATATATAGTGTGTAGTTAATATGTAGTAATAAATAATCAATATAATTTATTACTGCTGCTGTGAGTTTGATTTTTATTTTTTTTATTCTTCAAGTTTGTTTTTTCCTTATTTATTTAGATTCTTTGTAGTAATTAGTTTTAGTGCTTAACATTATTGATGTTTTTTGTTGATTGTTAGCTTGTTACAAATAACCTCGATTTATTATGCTATGCATGCTTTTGCCATTGTTAGTTCGTTGACTTTTTTAGTCCCTCTGGTTAAGTAGCTTCTTTTTTTTTTCCTAATTTACTTTCTTTGTCGTGTATAAGTATAAATTCAGGAAAGGAAATACAATTTTGATATCTCTTCCACGTTGATTTCAAATATTGTATGTAATATTAATTACGGAGAGCTTTGACAAATTTACATGAGAATTTTCTCGAATTAATTTAAGGGGTCTATACAATATGATCCTAAATGATCATTCAATCCACGAATTTGGTGGTTTATGTTGTTTACTGCTGGGGTTAGCTTGAAAGATTTATGCTCCGTATATAATATTGACAAATTCAAAAGCATTGGGGTTTGATTTTCTTATGCGCTTGCTAGTTTCTACAAAGTGTTTGAAAAGGCTTTGGCTGTGTTTGACAAGGACACTCCTGACCATTGGCACAATGTTGCCAAGGTCTTTGATGGGAAAACTGATGCTAAAGTGAAGAGGCATTATGAAATCCTCGTGCAGGATGTCCTGCATATTGAGAACGATCGCGTTCCATATCCAAATTACAGGACCATTGGTAAGAGTAGCTAAGATACCATGATGATATACTTAAATACTTCCTCGGCTTCTATAACGAACAAATGGACCACAAGCATTCGATATATAGCTAGTTATCACCTTCTTAATTAACTCCAGGTCCCCATTTCCATCCTTCTTGACGTACCATACTTCCTCTTTGGCTACCCTTTACCAAATATAACAAACATAATCCCAACTTATTCAATCAACTAAACTGCGAAGGAGACCAAACCCAGAGTATTTAACTCCATTAAATTTTCCGTTTCTTCTTATACCATGTGGAGTTGGACTTGTAGCATGCCACATCATTTTCCAAAACATATACTCCCTCCTCTCCTAAATAAATGTCATGTTTTGACTTTAGTAGTATAAGATAGTTTAACTAGTTTTTCCTGCATTAAAGCTTCCTTTTTTTCAGAAGAGTTTACATTGCTACTTGACTGCAGGCTGTCTATCAGAAGAATGGGAATTTATATTTTCGCACAAGCATTCAACAGGCAACAGCAGCTGAACAAAGTAAGAATTCATGCATAAGCACATTTAATTTCCTTTATGCTCACGTTTTGAATTTTTACGGGTTATTGCGCAGGACAACTTGATGTGGCTAAAGCTAAGCTGCAAAAGCTGAATTCTCCTTGATAAAGCTATGGTTACTTCATAGTTTGCGTGACAGGACAATGGGCTTTCCCCCAAAGCAACATTTAAGGACTAGGGACACTGTGAAGGAGATGTGCTCTCATCATGGAATTGTATTTTATATTACCACTTACTTGATCCACACAATGGATTCCTGTCCAAACCTGCTTGATATCTAGCAATTGAAGAAAACTTAGCACTTGCTATTTGCAATGGATTACGAGTATTATTATATTATATTCATGAAATTTACAAGTTTTGTCAGTCTTAGTAATCTATTATCTCTTCTCAAGTTTTCTTCTTGTTTAAAACAAGTAAAACTAGCAGGGTGATGAGCCTTGTTACAGAGAACTTGGTATTTAGGTATACTTTGTTTCAATATGATTCATGAATTTCAATCAAATTGTTGTCAAGTATCACCCCCAAAAAAGGAAAAAGAAGCGAGAGGAATAAGTCCATGTAAAATTTCTTTCTTGCATTGTCTCCTTTCTTTATCCCTAACTTTTTTCCCGTTATGGGTTCTTGCAATTATCCTTTCCTGAGGTTGAACTAAAGAAGCTTAGTTACATGGAACTCCTAATGGTCGTATCACTGGTTTGTAAATCGATAAAGTTAAGACTGTATACGTTTGTGGGTAATGTTAGGCTGGATTGGATTTTTGATGTGGTGTGATTCACTTAATGGATGTTTGCTCTATTTCTGTGGCTAAGATTTGGAGTATGTCCATGAGGGGACAACAGGTATTTGGGTGGGAACTTGCTGGGTATGAACCCCCTGTTTGATGTTCTCCAACTTACTAGGGTAAATATATTTGGCCCTAGTAAGTTTCCCCAAGTCTCTATGAATTCCTCAATATACATCTCTCCTCTAAACAAGAACCCCTTTACAGTAACCCCTCAAAACATAACAAACAGATCACAAATTAAGAAAATCACAAGGGAGACCACTATAAACCTCAAAATATCAATTAAATCCATAAATATCAATTAAAATTCAGAAGATCTTACATACTGACCAATGTATACCTTAAAATATCAAGAAAAGTCCTAAATTAATGAAATAAAACGAAAACCTAGAAACCTCCCCCGAATTGCAACCTTTGACTATAAACCCAGAAACCAACAAAAATGGTCAAACAAGAACTCGATTGGAACAACAAACACTACAACTTCTGCAACAAATCGACCATGAATTCACCCAAAACAAACCCAATTGAGGAATGTGCAAGTTCTTGATCATACTGAACGTAGGAAAAATAAAAGGAAAAGTGAACCCAAGATCTAAAGAAAATTATTTATCAATGAAGAAGCAAATGAAGAAGTAATGAGGGGTGGGCAAAAGATTAGTGGAATACCTTGTTCAATTCGGTGGAGAAGGAAGCAAACGAAGGCGTAAGAGAAGATGTAGGCGTCAGAGGAGACGCTGGCACCACCAATTTCGCCAGAAGCAGACGCAACACTGGAGAAAAGACGCAACAGTTGAGACAGAGAGAGAGAGAGAGCAAGAGTGAGGGTGAGAAGAGAAGGCAAAATAACAGAGCATTTGATGTTTGTCTAGGTTAAGGTGTGAACTAAGGGTACGCTGTCGTTTTACACTATTGTTTTAAAATTTAATAAAATAAAAATAATTTAGAATTAATTGCAACTGAAATTGAACGGAGAATTTGAAATGAAAGTTTATTTGTTTCAAAATTCCTCGCAAAATTAAGCGGGTTTCTTCCCTCCAAACTTTTTACCCAAAACAAAACGCCAATTTTTTTAAGCTCAAAACATAAAAATCTTATATTAATAAATGCAACTGAAATTGAAACCGAAAATTGAAACAGAAGTTCATCTGTTTCAAAAACCATTGCAAAATTAGGCGGCATTCTTCCCTCCAACTTTTCCCTCGAAACAGGATGTGACAAAATAGTTTTCCATTGCAATATGAGTTGCAAAATTAATTATGCAAGTCAATTTCCCTTAAGCACTTTTTACACTGAAACTAATTTCAATTATGTTTCAAAATTCCGTTTCAGTTGCCCTGTTTTTTCTTGTAGTGTGAGTAGGCTGCCTACGTATCCTTTTCAGGAATCAGACCAAACGTAGTTTGGCCCTCACTGACATACTCAACAATAACCTTTTGGTGGACATTGTGCTTCCAGGGTGAATCCTTCATCGCAAAAGCATGACGATGGGACACAAATGCGCTTTGCCCAGCATAGGCAAAACATGTGAGACTCAGATGCATTTCTCCCAACATAGGCAAAACAGATGGGATTCAGATGCGTTTCGCCCAGCAAAGGCAAAACATGCGGGATTTAGATGTGTTTCACCCAGTATAGGCAAAACAGGTGGGATTCAGATGCGTTTCGCCTAGCATTGGCAAAACAGGTGGGATTCGGATCCGCTTTCGCCCAGCATAGGCAAAACTGGTGGGATTTGGATGCGCTTTGCCCAGCATAGGCAAAACAGGTGGGATTCGGATGCGCTTTGTAAAATGTGATTAACATATCATAGGAAAAGCGATGCCACCTTTAAAATGTACTTTCCTCAGAATAGGGAAAATGATGCAACTTCTATACAACATCTTCCCCCCAAAAAGGGAAAGTGATGTAATCTTAAATGCCCTTCCCCAGAATAGGGAAAGTGATGAGATTTTTAAAACGCGCTTCCCCCAGAATAGGGAAAGTGATGTCTTGTCTAAAATGAATCTTCCTCCAGAATAGAGAAAATGATGCAATTCTTACAATGTGCTTTCCCCCAGAATATGAAAAGTGATGCAATTTTAAAATACGTTTCCCCCGGAATAGGGAAACGATGCAATTTCAAAATGCACTTCCCCCAGAATACGGAAAGTGATTAGATTTTTTAAAATGCGCATTTCCTAGAATAGGAAAAACAATGCAATTTTAAAACGTGTTTCCCCCAAAATAGAGAAAACAATGTAATTTAAAAATGCACTTCCCCCAGAATAGGGAAAGTGATGAGATTCTTAAATGCTCTTCCCCCATAATAAGGAAAGTGATGAGATTTTTAAAACGCATTTTTCCCAGAATAGGGAAAGTGATGAGATTTTTTAAAATGTGTCTTCCCCCATAATAGGGAAAGTGTTGAGATTTTAAAACGCATTTCCCCCAGAATAGAGAAAACGATGCAATTTTTAAATGCGCTTCCCCCCAGAATAGGGAAAATGATGCAATTTTAAAATGTACTTCCCCTAGAATAAGGAAAGTGATGAGATTATTTTAAAATCGTCTTCCCCCAGAAAAGGGAAAGTGATGCAATTTTAAAATATGCTTCCCCCAGAATAGGGAAAGTGATGAGATTCTTAAATGCCCTTTCTCCAGGATAGGGAAAATGATTATATTTTTAAAACGCGCTTCCCCCAGAATAGGGAAAACGATGCAATTTTAAAACGTGTTTCTCCTAGAATGGGGAAAACGATGTAATTTTAAAATGTGCTTCCCCCGGAATAGGAAAAACGATGCAATTTTAAAATGCGCTTCCCCCAGGATAGGGAAAGTGATGAGATTTTTAAAATGTGTTTCTCCCAGAATAGGAAAAGAAATGTTGTTTTTGAAAATGGGCTTTTCCCAGCAAAGGAAAAGCGATGCTGCTTTTCCAAAATGTGCTTAACCTAGAATAGGAAAAGCGATGCAATTTTTTATTTTTATTTTTAAATGTGCTTATTCCAACATAGGAGAAGCGATGATTATGAAGCCTTGTGGTGGAATGCTGTCGATGATCGGCTTGTGTAGCTTTTGATGATGCTACTGAGGATCTTTGGGAAGACGTCCTTGGCGAGATACTAGCAGAACATTTGTATTTTTCCAAGGGCCAATGCGGCAAAAAACCTGATAAGATGCACTAAAAGAATACAAACAAAACATGTAAGCATGCGAATGAAACTTTCTTTTTCTTAAAAAAATGCACTCTTGAATGTGCATGTGTGTTATCCGTTTCTTAAACATGTTAAGACAAGATAAGACAAGGTGATGGAAATGTAATATAAGAGTTTTAGATGTGGCTTCTGGTTGGCTTTGAAGATAAACCACTTATTCTTGAGGGATCATACCTTTGTAGCTTCTACGTTTCTTCATGCGGAGATGGAAATTAAAGGACAACTGTTTCTGGAGATGATCAGCCTTTATGTATCCAATTAGTTTGGCAGAAGAAGCCCCAGGATGACTCGATGAACCAAATTTTGTAAAATGGGATGGGAAAGTTCCTGAAGAGATTAACTGGGGACAGCCCCAGAAAGACTCGATTGGGAGAGACTTTTGAGGGAGACATAAATGAATATGCTCAAAGAAAAAATGGATGACTCTAATGGACAAAAAGAGAGTCACGATCCAGAGTTTATCGCTGAGTATCACAAGTTTCATGGACCCTACTTAACATTTATCTTTTGATGATTTTATATGTTTATTAGCAAGGAGTTCTGTCCTGGACCCTGATCACGTTATAACCGATTAAAACAAAGCTATAGGTGGCAACTAGGTTAGGGTATAGTGTTTAAGTGTTTGGGATGGATTGGCTTTAGGGTTGAGGATTTGATTGGCCTCTGGTTCAAAGGTATTTTGGGATGTGGATTTGGTTATTTTCGGAAAGGCAATCAGAAGTGATCAATGGCTGGCCTTTTAGGCTGCGGCTTTGGATGGAAAATTGGTTTCTGGACTTGGTTGTAGGTATTGGGAGATCGGATTTTGGTTTTGGTTGTGGGTTATGAGGTTGTCCAAGAGTGATTGGTAATTTTTTTGTTGTGAGAGAAAGAGATTTTGAGGAAATTTCTCAGGAGAGGCTTTTTTTTCCTTTTTTTTTTAATGCATAGGCCTTTTATTTTTTAAAAAAATAATTTTCACCCTTGTTCTTTCTCTTTTTTTCTCTTTTTGTTGACCTCTCGGAGAAAATTTAGGAGAGTGCTTGAAGACATATATGTCTTCTCTCAGATTTTGGGATAAAAAAGTTGTCACTCTTGGTGGATATATATATAAGGGTGGAGCAGCCCCAGTTTTGGGAAGTTGGATCTTAGAGATGGTTAGGCTATGGTATATGGTGTATTTGTTTAGGTATTTCGAAGGGGTTTGGTGTATGGTTGGAAGCCCCTAGTGTACTATTAACTGCTCGGTTGCAATTGGTTGAAGATGACCTTTCACCAAGACAGAAGGTTGCTTTATTGAACTAACATTTTTAATGGTTTATGGGTCCATATTTCAAAATGACTCATTATCAATTAGTGTAGTTTTTTCATGTTTTACATGGGTTGATTTGTCATTTTTTTTACAATTAACAGATGTTGGGTAGAACCCTATACAATCTTACAGAAATAAAACAAAAAGAAAACAAAACCGTTAGATGCTGGTTGAAGAAGACTTATGAAGTCTGCTGGTAACTTGCTTCGAAGTCTGCTGGTGACTTAGTTGTAAATCTGTTGGTGACTTGAACCAAGGTCTGCTGTTGAAGGTCTTACGGTGAAGCTCAAGTCTTCGGTGAAGCAAGGTCTACCGGTGGAAGAACTGACGTCTCTGGTGGCGATCGAAGTCTATCTATGTCTTCTGGTGGAAGGAAACGTTTGCACTGAAGGTCCGGCGAACTGAATAATGCCAGAAATCTATCACCAATACAGGAGGCCAGTGAATCTTTAATGCCTTGAATTTAAAATTCAAAAGAAAAATGTGCAATCGTGTCCGCATGTGCAGGCACACGAGTACACCAGTCCAAGCCAAATTAGACATTGATTTGCACCCCCCCCCTGCGGGCGCGGGAGGGATAGTTCTTTCTATACAAGCTTACCCAACCACAAGGGAGCCTATGTATATAAACCCTTCAAGCTTTTCACATTTTCCCAATGTGGATAAGCCAAATGTCCTACTTTAAACCTCTATAACTTATTCATCCGATATCTGAATTGGACAAATAAATATAGTATTCTTATGTACTCACAGAGAAGAACATAATTCCACAATTACCATAGTCATTACATAAATGAATCACAAATAAATTAGTGTCTCAAAGCCCCAATTTACTTCACTTAAAAACACTAGTTTTCCAACAACAGATACTTCGGCGATAAGTGGTGCTCAAAGACCAAGAAGAAGACTCTACAAGCAAATATAGAATAAGTAATAATTTACCAGACTCGAATATAGATAAATACCTTTGGAAAGCTCGATTTGAGGACTTGGTTGGATTATTTTGAAAGGATTGAGACCAAATGGACTAGCAAGCATAACCTGCAAGGATGGGCTATAGGCATCAAAATGGAAAAAAGAGACACCCTAAGAGACACCCTTGGGGTTTGAAAGCCCCCAATCTTGAATTGTTACTTATGATCCTTGAGTCGCCTTTTTCAGGATTTCCCGGCTTTCCATTCTTCCTTGGCTCCCTATCGATCTTTTTGTTTGTTTGTTTGTTTGTTTTTTTTTTTTTTTTGTTTTTTTTTTTGTAGACCTTGACATCTCGAAGTAGGACTTATTGAAATTTGTTTTTGAAATCAAGATTGAACGATGCACTAATCAACTAGTGATGCATTTATGAAAGATTAATAGGGAAGATGAATTTGGAGATGACAATTGAGTATAATGGTGAAGAGATTTCCTATCTTTACATGTTTTGGAAAACAAAAATAAAACACATAGAAAACACCTTTTTTCTTTGAAGAGTAAATCAAAGTATTTGACCGGACCCAAAGACTGCCTACGTTCCTTATTACGAGGCTCAGGTCATCGTAGTTCAACTCTGTCAATTGAATTTTCTTCTTTTTGAAGCAACCACTTTTTTTAAAGAATTAGAGTTTTTTTCTTTCTTGCTTGGAGAGAACGAAATCTTTTATTTATTTATTTTTTAAAAAATGATTATATTTTTTTTTTGCGAAAAGAAACGATTTTTTTGAAAGGAAAAGAGAACTAAATATTATACATGATTTTTTAGAAACCCCCCTTTTTTTTGCGAAAAGAAATGATTTTTTTGAAAGGAAAAGAGAACTAAATATTATACATGATTTTTTAGAAACCCCCCCTCCTTTTTTTTTGCGACCCCTAAAATGGGATGTGACGATTACGTACTTCCGGACAATCGTCTGAGGAGAGTAAATGATAAATAATCAACAGTTTTTTTTATTTTCAGTCCCTGCAAAATAATTAGCAGTACCAAAGGAAAACAACAAAGATCCCAATATGTATAACAAAAAACCGGATTAAAGGAACAAAAACCCTTTTGTTTGATGATTTTTTAAAGGTGGAGTAACAGGGAAAATAGGTGCATCAAACGGTAAAAATAGATGACTGACGGATAAAATGGGCACAACATCGACAAAATTATTCAAAATGAGGAATGGGCGCCACACCATAAAAAGTGGGCGCAGCCAAGAACAAATTTAGGCGCTGTGCCCAAATTGATGGTTCATATTCTAGTTTTTTCTTTTGTGCACTTTACTTCTAGTTTTTTTTTGTCATTTAGACCACTCTAAATGTCCTTTTTAATGTTTTGGTCCGTCTAATGTAATAAAATTATATTTTTTTGAAAAAATGAATTTTTTTCTTTGCTTTGAGAAAATGAGTTTTTTTTAACTTTTTTATAAAAAAAATTAGATGAATTTTTTTTTATTTTGGAAAACGAATTTTTTTTTGAAAGGGATTTTTTTTAAAGAATGAGTTTTTTTTTGTTTTGATTTTTTTAATTTGAAAAACAACTTTTTTGTTTTTTTTCTTAAGATTGAAAATTATATACACACAAGAAGCCAAAGAAATATAAAAGAAAAAAATAAAAAACAAGCATATTGATATTAAAGGAAAAAAGATTTTTTTTTTTTTCTATAATAAAAAAATACAAACATGTATGGTTGTACAAATAATATGGCATGGAGCATATATATTCGTGGATAAATGATTAGATGAATGAACATGTCATATGCTATTTTTTTCTTTACAAAATTAAAAAATTATGTAAATATAGGTAGGCAAAGAAATATAACAAAGAAAACAAAAGCATATTGATAAACAAAAAAAAAATACACGAGTCTAGCCCTCTTTTGTTTTAAAGAAAACAATAAAATCCCCTGCAGAGTCGCCACTATGAGTATCCGTTTTTTAACCCTTTTTGCCGCTACTAAAAAGAGGGTGGTTTCAAAACTTCGAAGTGCATGGAATATGCTCGGCCTCATTTTGTGGACTCAAAAATGTGTTACAGAATCGACACCTCTATTTTATGGGTAAACAGAGAAAAACCAAAATTATCAGAATATATGAGTTCGGGGGCTAAGTTACGAGTTAGGAAGGGGTTAGACACTCAACTCACCCTTTCGGTTTCACAATGAGTTTGTCAATATGCTTGCTTTATTTTATACACTTTGGTTCGGAATAAAACATTTATATATAAAAAGGAAATAAAGAGAAATTACTTTACATTTACTAAACAAAAGAAATCCAAAATTATAACTTAAATGATACAACTAGAAAATAATTACAACATTTTTATAAGTTATTTTGGGAATAAAATAGCTATGCTAGTGACACACTTTATTTACTTTTACACGTATAAGCATGAAAGTAACATATTAAATAATAAGAAGCATAATTATTTATATATTTAAAGTATGTGCAGAAAAGAAACTAATTAAACAGTAAAAAATACAACTACTTTACATTTAAGTAAAGACAGAAAGTAAACTAATTAAAATAGAAGGAAAATATAATCATTATTACATTTAAGTAAAAACGTAAAGGAAACTAATTTAAACATGAAGAAAATGTAACTATTATTACATTAAAGTAAAAACAGGAAAAAAAGCTAATTAAATGAAAATAAATTATAACTATTATTATATTAAAATATAAACCGAAATGAAACTTACTTAGATATTTATATTTAAATTATAGATTACAATAAATAACTACGGGGATAGAACTTACCTCCCGGAACGTGAGTGTCTGAACCCGGTATGCCTGGGCTTAAGCCCACTAGGCGGTCTATATGTGCTTCCACTGTCCTTTTAAGAAATAAAGTCTTTTTTTTTGTTGTTCCTGGATTTCGGGCAGAGTGACTGCTCCTTTTGGTTGTTTTCCCCTCAGGATCCGGGCGGCAGAACTGCTTGCTTTTGCTTTTTTGCTGTTGCAGGATTTTGGGTAGCGAGACTGCTCATTTGGGTTGTTTTTTCCTCAGAATCCGGGCGGCACAACTGCTTGCTTGCCTTGTCGTCGAGTTTGAAATCGGAGACAAAAGGACTGTCTATCTAAACATGTTATTGTGAACTATCAAGGGCTCATATGGGAGACAAAAGGTCTCGATCATTTGTAGATTGTTACGGTTATAATATTTAAAATAAGATAGCGATTTAGGTTCAATTTTAAGCGAAACTCTATGTATGATGTTAACATGTACAAATTTAACCCGCACGTGTTGGCTCACGTGCCATTTAATGCCTCCTCGTTAACGGCCAATGATGAGAGGGGGTATTATGGAACAAATGGCAACATTAGGTATCACATAGGCACACTTCGTAAGTTGGGGGGACTTTGGGATTCGGTGGATACTTGAGGGCTTTTTTTTACATATTTTGACCAATTATTTATTGGGTCCCGCTATTCAGCCTCCCTTTTCCTATGAGTTGGCCCCCCAAAAATTCTTAAAACTCATTCTTCCCATTTTACCCTCCTTATAAGTTGACCCCCCCTTCACCGCCCCTACCCTCAATTGTTCGATTAGAACATGTCGAACAAAACTGTATTGTTCTGGTAGAGCATACCGAACAACACTAAGCTTAATTGTTTTAAAAAATATTTCCAAAATGTTCGGACCTCCTTAGCCGAACATCACTGTCTTGTTCGGCTAGAACATGCCGAACAACATTAAGTTTAATTTTTTTAAAAGTATTTCCAAAATGTTCGAACCTACTTGGCCGAACAACACGGTGTTGTTTAGCATGCTCTATCTGAACAATACAGTGTTGTTCGACCTATGTGATCCGAAGATTTTAGAAATTCTTGGGGTTAATTGAAAGGGAAAAATATAGAGTTTACATTTTTGGGAATTTTCGGGGAGTCAACTCATCGGAAAAAGGGACTAAATAGTGGCACCCTTATATATTTAGGCAAAATATGATTAACCCCAAAGTATCCACCAATCTCATTTGGTCCCCCAACCTAATTTTTTTCCCTTAGTCATACACTACGTTACAAATTTTCCCACTTTCAAGAAGACCCAAAGAAAATAAGAAAATTAAATTTGACCCTTTAACCCCCTTAATTAGTTTAGTGTTCTGCAATAGGCATTATTGATGTTTTGCATATATTACAAAAAGTTCCAATTGCCTCCTTGACTTCTTCCTCCTACCCCATGCCACTCCCCTCTCGTGCAAGGCATGTGATGAAAAATAGTAGTAATTTCTAACCCCCATCAAGGTTAGGGGGAAGAGTGGGAGAAATTGTAACATGATGCATGACAATGGGAAAAAAATTAGGTTGAGGGGAAAAGTTGAATTTAGTGGATACCTTGGCAGATTGATCATATTTTAACCAAATATTTATGTCAAACGTAAATATTTATATTAAATTCTTTTTGAAATGGTAAGGAGATTTATCACTCTAAAAGGAAATGAAATTCATTATAAAACTTTAGATTCTAAAATTCATTTTCACATAGAATTTGAGTACTATTTCATTGATGTAAATCATACCAATTTCACTAACTTCTAAAATCAGCTTTGGAAATAATATTAACAAAAGATATTACACAATATTATGGTTAATTCAACTCAACTCAACAAAACCTTGTCATTGACTTAAAATCGTGTTTCTTTGCATCCGTTTCTTTAAGGAAATTTCTTTTACCTCGTTTTTGTTTCAGACACTTGGTTGCCTCAGATCTTTCAATTGTATTTTTTCATCCCCAATTTTAAAAATCATAGATCTTTTTGGCTACTAAAATAACCTTTTTTTTTCCTTTGTTCATCGGATAATATCTCCTCGTAGTTACTTATGTTACACATTGATCAGTACATTATGCTCAAAACATATCTTCTTCATATAGTAGTTCAGAGTCTACATTATTGTACAATATACTTCTGCTAAGACATCTCTCAATTTTGAAGGCAATTCTTCTCAGAAACAATGACTTTTGAAAATCTTCTTTCGAAATGCCATAATAACTTGGCAGTCAACAAGCACAATCCTATTTGAGGTGATGTCGTTTGGACACCGTTGACATGCACTCTTGGTGGTTTATGGTCAACAGCATTAACTGAGGTGTTGTTTGAAGCTAAAGGATCCCCATGAGATTTGCAACAGATACGGATGACCATCCTCCATCATTCGTTGCGTTTTGCTCCTTCTAGCTTCATTAATCCAATCCATTGGTTCCTGTACTAGGCAAAAATCCAATCAACCACACCAAATTGATTCAAAAGCCCTAGCTCTTGGTATGGTAAGGCTTCATTTGGTAATATGTAGGTTGATTTTGGTTAAGTTGGTGCACACATGTATATATGACGAATTGCTTATTACTTTTTTTGACTTGATGTTAGATAGAATATGTTTTACTATTACTTGTATACTTTTTCAGGTTAATTACACCATTGGTGCTTGTAGCATGCAAAAATCCATGAGCAAGCCCTTCTACTAAGCAAGTGCACACCACAGACTAAAAAAAAATCTGTCATAACAAAATAGTGACCGGTTACCCAGCTCCCCCACCCACATCGTCACCGCGTATCCCAGCATTTCCCTACCCCAAATGCCTCGTCACTACCCTGGTTACTTTCTACACCACCGACGCATACTACCCCAACCACCAGCCATCTCCAACGACGACATCCGCCCGACGATCTGGTGAATAGAGCATGTGGGTCGGTGGGATTTGGGGTTAGGTTGCTCACTTGGGTTAGATTCAGAACTGGGCGTTAGTGGTTTAGGAGATATTTGATGAGGGTTTATTGTGAAGGGATGTATTTCTTTGATCAATACGAATGGGATTGTGTTGAATCCTAATAAGAAATGGCTGGTTGCTATGTGAAAGAATGAAATTAACAAACATGTGAGGCTTTTCCAATGTTTGACCTAGGCAGTTCCCCCTTCGTTTCAAAAAGGAAACAACAGATTTGCCTTCATGTTGGTGCAAGTGAGTGAGCGCATGTTGACTTAACAAAGCTTAACCAAATAACATATAATACCCCAATCCCACGTCGGGTAGATGTGCGACTTGTGCGTGAATTATAAGGTGGTCATACACTACTACTCAACACCAAGACTTTTGGCTCGACTTGTGGTAGGTCTGATATCCCAAGGAGCTACGTGCTCAGTGGGTCGGTGTCACTTGCAAGGACTATTTGATTATCAAAAAATGCATTTTTTCATTGTTGCGTGCACTTGCTTAGTATATGGACTGCTCGTGAATCTTTGCATAGTACATGACCAATGGTGTAATTAACCTAAAAAGTATTAATAATACAACATCTTCCATCTGAAATTGAGTCAAAAAAGGTAATCATCAATTCAGATCTATGGACAATATAATCAGATCCAAGGACAAAGTAATCAGCAATTCAACTTTTGTAAAAAGTAGCATTTCGAAGGAAAAATATAAATGAAGCATGGATTTGAAGCCAAAAGGACAAATATAATCAGATCTGCAATGGACAAATATAATCAGATCTGCAATATTGAATTCATGGGATCAATTTGCATCAAAAGAAGTACGGATCCATACCAGAATTGCCTTGTACTAAGAATGCATAGAAATTATCAACACATAAACGAAACAAATTAGACGATTAATAGAAACAAACCTCAATTCATGCTTGAAGTCCTCTAAGTTTTCGATGAGTTGTTGATATGATTCTCAAAAGACCTTCCCCACTTAGAGATACCATTGACTTCATCCTCGTCCTCGACCAAAAAAATCTTCGCCACCAAATTGCCATCAATATAGTCTATAAGGGACATGGAGGGAGGGGGGAAATGTATTGCCTTATAGTCAATTGTTCATGTGTATATATAATTGACCAAAGACGGGTGAAATAAAACTGACAAAGGCTATTGATGTAATTTGCTTGCAAATATGAACTCGTTCTATCTGTTAGGCATACGACAAAGGTCTTCACCAAACATGACGATGAAACTAGTCAGCATTCAACCTTATTCTCGGTCTATCTTTCAGGCATACGACAAAGGCTTTCACCAAACATGACGATGAAACTAATCAGCATTCAACCTTATTCTATTAAGGGTGTTGCTACTTTATCTTCAAATAGTAAATGGTTGAACTACCAAAGCACACTATAGTGCACAAAGGATTCTTCATTTTTTTCATAGTACTCAAGTCAACATGACATGACATAGGTGTAAGTGTTGCTTTGGCTATTTTACACTAAATTAGAGTAAACTCTTTAATTTTAGTGGACCCAACACTTGAAATCATTATTCTAAAAATATGCCTAAGCGACCACCTAGGCGCTAGAGGCCACCGAAAGGCCTAAAAAATTGGCAAATCGACAAAAAAATACATTGGTGCTCCAGTCGCCCTAGGTGCTCGCTCTAGGAATTTAGGGGCCGCTTAAGATTTTTGCTATTTATTGGTAATAATGTTGATGAAAACAATGGTAATAATATTATTACTATCTTATAATAATAATAATAATAATAATAATAATAATAATAATAATAATAATAATAATAATAATAATAATAATAATAATAATAATAATAATAATAATAATAATAATAATAATAATAATAATAAGATTTTTCCTAAGGACTTTTAAAGCCAACATCAACTTCTAACAATTGTGATTTGTGAACATATATATATTTTTATTAGTTTAGTAAAAGTCATGATGCTACAAAATTTGTTCTTGGGCCATTCTTTGCGGCTTGTAGGATATCTAGGCTTATGTGAAAGTATGATCCTGTGAAAACCGTGTCAAAAGAAGAAGACCTTAAAAGGAATGCAAGACAGGGCCTCGCGAAACCCCTCAAGCGTGAGAGTAAGTCGTTAGCTTGTGGAAAGAAAATTGATAGAGTTTCGGTGTGTAAAGTGAGCGTACCTTTGAAATGAAACATTGTAAGCTATGTAAAGCCCTTCTGGGAGTGAAATCCGGGCTGAGTCATTATTATGGAGAGATAATATGCCTTTATGACCATAAATGCGGGTTGACCGCGTAACTGACGGGATCATGGCTTAAATCTTGGGTTTTAGAGCCATCTGACAGTTAACCTTTGGAATGGACATCTGTCTTATTCGACTAGCCTTGCTCCCTGCTCGATCAGATTGGTAGGAGAATTCCTGTTGGGTAGACATGTAGGATGTTCTCCTTGGGTTATCCTGCTCGAATGGTTATTTTCCTGGTCCTTATCCTCCATGTGCTTATCACGTGAAGGCCCATGTGCCCAGCTCATGACCAGGATTTGGGCCGAGCTCATCAGTGGCCCCATGCTCTTTGTTCACCGAGTATTTATGCTCGGTGCAAGAAGCATGTTTGTGATCTCGCTATAGCTTAAATTAGGGAGAAGAACACTTGTTTATTTTCATTGGCAGTGACTGAAGGGAGTTGTTTTGTTGGTGACGTTCCGTGCATTTGAAATGCCTGTTGCAGGAAGCTAGGAGGTTTCTCTGAGATGGCGGCGGCTAAGTACAGCCATGATGGGTCGCGTCTTTTCGAGGTGTGCATTGATGGTGTATTTGATCAGGTGTATCGCAGCCGCTGAAAAATAAGGGATTTCAAATTTTGGGCCAGCTATTTGGGCGCCTTTCTCCGGGTTTCCCTCTTATAAAAGGGAAACCTAATCTTTTCTTCTTTTTACCGAACCTAGACTTCTGATGAGCGCAAGATTTCCACGAATTTTCCCGGGAATTTTATTCTATTTTGTGTTATTTTTGAATTAATTATGCTTTGGAAATATTATTATTTGTGTATTTGTGCTTAATGTAGGTTTCCATGCATAATTGAGCTTTTATATGGTGTTTAGCATGAAGTTCGAGACAATTCCGGGTTTAAAAGTTGAATTGGAATTTATTTGGTGAAAGTCCGTTAAGAATTTCAAGGCGAATCTGGCATTACAGAGGCTAACGGAGGCTAACAGCTTTAACGGAGGATGAAAAAGATTATCCTGAAGGAGGAAGGAAAGCGACGCCAAAGTCAGAACCTTCAGGGGCACCGGAGCAAGTTTTAAAAGGACAGGGGAGGCTGGCGCAAAAGCTGAATCTTCCTCAACGTTGTCGCCCTTTGGATGGTGCCGCGTGTCGTCATCTGCCAGCTCCTGCCAAGCCCTGACCCGCGTTCTACTATCCGGACCCAGTCTGACCCGCGTGCACATCTAGCCCATCAACCCACTTGCCAGCCCATCTTCCCTCTCATTCCAGCCCGTTTCACCAGCGGGTGACCCGCGCTCTATCCACTTGGGTTGCCCCTGCCCCAGTCGTGACCCATCCTCATTTTCCTTTCCATTTTTGCCCCTAATCTTCCCTTGTGCTTCCTATTTTACCCTTACCTATTAGTGCCCTTTGCTGCCTTCTCCCTTTATCTTCCAGCCTTTTTTTTGAAAAACTAAGTCCCCCATTTTTGGCTATTGAGCCCTAAATGGGGCACCAGCCCCATTTCACCCAATTTTCTCACCAAATCTCCAATGCTTGATCACCATTGAAGGTTTGGAGCTTCAAATCAAGGGCCAACGAAGCAACTACAATTGATTTCAACCCCGAAAATGCGATTTGCTCGGTTTAATTCTTCCTATCTCTATTTTTGATAGTTGTAATAATTTCTTGGGTTGATTAAATTTGTAAATGATGAATTGGTTTATGCTTCAATTATTTATGGAATGTAATTATTTTTTATGTTAAATGTGGTGTTTTAATTTAATTGATCTCTTTATTTAGTACACATTCATGTTGGTTATTATTTTGTGAAATTAATACTTTTAATTATTTGGCCAATAATTAAATGATTTTAGAAATATTTAGGATCCGCGAGAGCTACCTTTATATTTCGGACCAATCAATTTAATAGTTGGTGTTTTGTGACACACACTGATAGCCATTATGACACTAGGTTTGACACGCGATCGAACCACCTTAGCCATTCGCGAGGTCGAGGAGGTTAGGGTTGACTATAAGATTTGAGAGCCCGTAGTTAACCAATTTTAGTTGTTTCGGCTACCAACATGAATTGTAGAAAAATATAGAGAGTTTCTTTTTGAGAAGTATTACCCATGCGCTTGGTTTTTATTGTGTGCTCTTCATGCTTTTAATGGCGTAGCGAACCATTAGATGATCACTAGAATGATAGGATACGCAGCGAAAGCCCTTCCTATTATTCCGAAAATCACAATACTAGTTTGCGTGGCATGAGACCGAAAGGAGATCGCGCGTAGATAGTCTTTGAATGCTTGTTTAGACATGTAGTTATTTTCTCCCCTATATTATGTGTTGCAATGATATGAGCTCATAGCAAGGTTGAGTGATAGCTAGATTTGCTATACGTAGCGATAGCTCGTAGTGAATAAAATAGTGCGTCTGACTACCAAGACTTGAGTTAGAGAAAAATGTAAAAAGAATATTAAATTAAACACCGCCTAGACTAGAAATAATGCACTCCTATATTTTTTTCCTTGATTTGTTGTTGCCAAACCATCTTTGTAGTAGTATAGATTTGATTGCTTTCTAGGTTGTTTATATTTTTAGATTTTAATTCATTTTCTTTTCGCTCAAATATAATTAGTTAGCCTAATTTTGGTACTTAGTTGGAGTGAGAATTACGTGCATTCCCTGTGGGATCGATAACTCGTACTTAGGTACACTTTATTATTTGATACCGACGGGTACTCTTGCACGAGTTGCGTTTTTGCGCACATCAACTTCCAAGCTCTCTTTGCAACTGTTAGTGCCCCACTTTCTAGTGAACTTCTGAAAATTCGTCTTCTGCAAACTGGATCAGTACCAAATCTCTCCCTCCGACAAACTAGTTCATGTTCAACGCACAAGTAAGTGTTTCTCTTTCCCTACACAATTCTGCCTCTTATGTATTTTCCCTAAATGTTATTAAATTTCTGGTTTGTTCCTTCGTCTACATGTTCTTCGGGTTCATCTGCTCTGGGTAGAGTTTTAGGGCTCTGTCTTTAGGTTTAAGTGATCTACAGGAGATCGAGGAGAATCTTCAAGGAGTTTTAGGTTGTTGTGAAGCTTTAATACAGACTTTCCTCGATCTCTTGTAGGATGTCTTCCCCCCTTCGACTGTTTGATGGGTCTAACCACGAGCAAGAAGCATACGACTACGATTATGGTGCCCAAGAACATCATGCACCCAAAGATTCTAAGCGGACTGGATCTGAAGTGCATGCTCCTGAGGGATGGGATACCTAGGAAGCGAGCAGCTGAGTCCCTACTGAGAGGGTTGTGAATGACGTAACCACCGATCAGGATGAAGTGGATGAGGCGAGCTCGAGTGGGATTCATAGCGATGAGGAGTTGGTTGGGAGACCTCGAGCAGGACGGAGACATCGGAAGGAAGATTACTATAACCTGAGCTCGCTTGCTCACTGGGAGCCAATTGACTTAGTTGTGGAGGTCGGAAATTGGTTCAACTCGATTGGGATCTCTGGCGAAGACTATCGAGGAGTTCCTTATGAATCCAAGATGACTCCTGCTCATATGAGGAGCAAGATGAAGAGGATAGTCTTTTTCAATGACTTTTTCGCGTCGGGATGGGTTTCCCGTTAGACCCTTTTATTGTCAAGTTCTTGAGGGAGACAAACGCCGTTCCATATGACCTCCAACTCACAACGATGTTAATCTTGATCGCCTTCAACGCAACATGTCGGCTGGTTGGATTTGAACCAGAGATGACCATACTCCACAACTCTCTTCCAGTTCACCAAGGACAATAGATCGGGCAGGATTACTAGTCGTTCAAAAGCTGGGGCGTTGAAGTTGTTTACTGAGTTTCCCTATAAGGTTGACAAGTGGGACAAGAGGATTATCATTATAGAGTCTCGAATTGGATGGCCCTTTGTCCCGATTCCTTATGAAATGAAACCTCCAACCAATGACCACCATGCTACCTTCACCGGAGAGGATTGATGTATGGCGATGTTGAGATACGTGTTAGGGGTGACTGAGCAGGGTCAACAATGGTTGATTGATTGGAAATCAATCGTGCAGGATTCAAAGGTCTTGCGTCTAGCCAGGATGTACCCTGTTCCCTTGGAAGGTGTAGAGCCCTTGATCACCGTAACACCCGACCCTGCCCATCCTTTTTGGGGGACTTGTCATGACATTAAGTTCCCCAGTGAGTACGAGCTGTGCGGTCTGACGGGAGACTGCACACCCCGTTTTGATTTTGATGATGATGGTATATGTGTTTTTTTAGCCTTGTAGAAAATATGTCTTGACGTTTTCTAACTTGTTCTCTTTTTTCTGGCAGTGGTGAAGGATATATTGAGGCAGCGAAAAACTGATTTTAAGGCGAGATCTGTTGCTCGCCATGCTGAGTTGATAGGGCACGAGCAGCCTGCTTCTGCTTCCTTACCTAAGGCTCCTTTTATTGAAAAGAGCAGGAAGTCATCCCGAGCTTCTGGCTCATCCACCGAGCCAAGATCTTTGCCCGTAAAGGCGCCTGTCACCAAGCACACACTTCGGAAAAGACCAGCTATGACCGACACCCGAGCGGGAGGTCAAAGCACCTAATCATGGACAGAGGAGGATGAACCCCATGAAACAATTCAAGCAGGGTCTGGTCCCTTGCCTTCCCCCATTATTACGACACCTCCGGTCACGGGGCTACCTCCTTTTCCTCCTCGACGGGAAGATCCCCAGCGGAGTGGCACTCCTAGTTGCTTGAGATTCCCTTTGGGCTTGTTTTACCTACATATGTTAGGATACTCCCTGTAAAATTTGGTAATTTTCCAAGGTGTCTAAGTACCTCAATTAGGTCTTGACTTACAGCGCAGTTTTCGAAATCGCTTATGTACTTGATTCTGTAATAACCTTATTTTGATGAATATAAGTCAATTTAAAAAGCTAAAATATATTTTCAAGAGTCTAGTTTCAGAAAAATAAATAATCACCACATTTGGAGGTGTGAGCTATTTATGGTCGATTTTACAAGATTGACTGTCCAGTAACTTCGTAAATGAAAACTCTATTTTCCAGATTTCGGGATTTTAAGTGATTTTGGTTAATGTCCCTTTTGCGCTTGACCCTTGGCCGTCCCTTTATGGCTTAGCACACCTTTGTTGACCCAAGTCTTAGCCTTGTTAGCCCTTGGATGAGTTCCTAATCAAAGGCATCCATGCTTTAACCAATTAGAAGCCTAGTAACCACCCTTCACTTGGATTATTGTTTGTTCACCCATTTAAAAGCCCCTTGACAGCCCCCATAGTCTTCAACCTTGGGATTTCTGGACCTTGAAGCCATTGGAGACCTTGCGAAGCTTCCATACTTGTGTCACCGTTTGCCGGAGTTCAAGTAACCTGATTCACAAACCGAGACCGCCTAATTGAATCCCTTGCCCTCCTCTTCTACAATCTTTGATTTGTTTATACTTTCATCCACTAATCATAGGCTTAATGTGAGCTCTCAATTCCCAGATTTGTATGTTCAATAAAATAACATACTTCTTTCATTATAGTTGTTCTAAACATGCTTAAGAAGATTTCTAGTAAAGTAGAATTCTCAATTTCATCATGTGAAAAGTATGTAAGTTTTTAAGGTTTCCATGTTAAGTTATGATTTTGACTTTGTGTAAATCATGAATGATGTTTTAAATGTGCTTAAGAAAAACTCTTATGAAAAAATAAATTTCAATTGTATGTTTAACAAAATCGACTATTCTAGGGTTTCAAACCCGAGAATTTGATTATGGTTAGTCTAAGGTCATGAATGGCTTGGTTATTATGTTCTAAATGAATGGAGAACATAGAAAAGAGTAATGGGATGCATATAGTATCTATGTTCTATTTGGTTGCACTTTTAGCAATGACTCATCAGAGTTGAGTTTAGGGAGTTATTGAACAATACCGACTCAACATTCAATCCCTACGACGATTGTAGTTCGTTAGACTAGTATATGAGCTTACGAGACTTTGGGATGAATTGAAGTACATGCTTTGATGTATGAGTGCTTATGAGACTAAATCGAGTTCTTATGCGTTTTATTTGATTGTGTTTAATAAATGCATAATCGAGAGCATGTTGTAGAATAATGTATCTATTTGACATGTTGAATTCGCTCTTGTCGAATTCCTATTTGATTTGATGATAAGTAAACACCTACTTGTTGAATAAGTTCGCTCTTGTCGAACTTGTTCCTTATTTGGTTTATATGATGAGTAAACATCTACTTGGCACTGCATTAGTCTAGCTGGCATATTTGGTTGAGTCGATGGTGTGACAATGCATCGCCGTCACGAGTTATGAGATTCGTGATAGTGTTGGGTTGTTCTACCGGGTTTTTATCACACACCCCTCCACTGTTGGCCGCCGTGGGGAAGTAGCCCCTTTGTTGTAACCAACAGAGCACATTGGCAAGTCTAATTACCAAGTAGAGAGCTTGGTACCCGAGTAGAGAGCTCAGTACTTTGATACATCCATCACGGGTATCTCTGGCACGATAAAGTTTACGTTGTGTATTGTAGGAGCTATGTAGTGGCACCGGCTCTATAACATATCTTTGTATATGTGGTTTACTTTATAGCACTTATGTGAAACATCATGCTACCATGGATATGTGAACTAAGTGTTTATTTGTTTTTGTTTGAATGTTTTGATTTCTTGATATTAATGATGATATCTCGCTATGTGTGTTGCATGATGCCATGACATGCATAATTGTTAGCTCACAAAGTCTTTATGACTTACCCCCTCCCTTTTACCGCTTTAGACCCGAATCGTCCGGGTCCTTCGCAGGGAAGCATCATTGAGTTCGTGTGTGGTGTAGCTTGTCTATGTTGTAAGTTCACTTGAAGAGGTCATTATAGTTTCCTCTTTCTTTCTTGGCAAGGACGTTGGGTTAAGCAAGTCAATTAGACTTGTCTTGGGTATTTGTATCATGCTTGTAACTCTAGTATTATTAAACTTGTAGTTTTTGTATCAAGGCTTGTTCTTGTAAAGTATAATGTAAAACTTCTATTTTCATAATTGGTTCACTTATCTTTAGACTTCCGCTGAGCATCTCATTAGTTCTTATTTTCTTTCGTTGTTTCTCCGGTGTTAAGCCATTGAGGTGTTTATAGTATGAATGGTTTAGTTGTTGGGCTCCGGTTCTAAATTCACCGAACTTTATGCTTCCATGGATAAGGCTAGCTGAAATGACTCCTCGACTCTGAATGGATTTGCTCCGGCGTGGGAGGTATATGCCCTTTCCTGCTTTTTGTTGTTTCTCTTTATTTTTTTTCTTATATATTTTTTTTACACATATTTTTTTTGCATCATTAAGTTTTTATTGCTGATAAAATTTTTCTCTTTTATTTTTCCCTTTTTGCAGGTCTGGGCCTTTTCGTTTTTTCACTTTACTCCGGGTCGGCTACTCCAGCATGTCCACCAGCCACCCTACTTACTCGAATTTGTGGATGAGAACAGAGTTCGGCCAGACCAGGACGGCGGCTGCTCAAGGAAGGAGCGGGTGCAAGAGCGGATTGCTAGCTCGAGTGCAGGTACAGTGCACTTCCTTCCTTGGGAAGGCCTGGAGGGGCATTATGCTGTTGCTTTAGGGCTGAGCCGCTGCCGGATATTGATGGTATCCATCATGGTCGACTCTTTATACATGGGCGAGCGGGTCAACCGCCAGCATTCTGCGATTTTGATGGCTCCAATGGTCCCCCATAGGCCTACTTTCTGGGTAATAGAGCCAGATCACTTGCCAAGCAGGTATCAGCACCTATCGAAATTCCTTATACACGCAACTGATTTTCCGCTAATGGCGTATGAGGAATTCATGCGGACAGTGCTTCATCCTCCACCTCCTACTCCTGCTGCACCCAGACGAGCTTCTGATGCATCTGCCAGGCCAAGACCTTCTATCACATCTCTCGACGAGAATCTGGAATTTACCGAGCCTGATGACGTCTTCTCTACCTTTCAGTATCATTGGGGCGGCCGTATAGTAGAGGAAATGCTTCCAGATGTCGAGATTCCTGAGGAGCATCGGGTCCAAGAACAGGCCTATTCGGTAGACACGCTTACCTTTGCATCTCTCTTTTTTTATCATGCATATATTTGATTCATCATTTTTTTTTTATGCATATCTATTTTTTTGGAGACTAATATTTTCTTTTGCTGTCTCACTATTTCTCTTTTTCAGGCGAACGTGTCTACCTATAAGAGACTGCTGCGGGGCTTTTTCAGTATTAACAAGCTTTATCAAAAGCTTGTTGACGAGTTTTCCTGCTGGGGGGATGATGCGGTGCGGCAGACCAGGCGCCGGGGCGATGATGACGATGATACAAATGTCGGGTCGAACCACGCTCAGGGCCGAGGAAGGGTATATAGAACTCGTGATGGAGCGGGTCTTCGAGTCGTGGGAGGTGGTCTTGATAGGAGCCAATCTTCCCACGCACATTAGCTCTTTGATACCTGCATTTTATTAGATTTTTTTTTCCGTACTAAAACATGTACAAATGTTTATTATACAATGCAATACAATTTTATATGATGCAAAATATTAAAAATGCAGACTCAAAAACGCATGCATAAAATAAAGCTATGCCAATATCTAAGGGTAATGATACACTGTTCTTCAAAACGGGTTTAAAATAATACACCTTCGGGCTCGAGAGGGCTTTTCTGGTGATATGCGGGGAGGAAAAGGCAGCCGCCTCTTCCTGTTCTCAGCCACATAATTGTCGCAAGTCTATTTTTCATAACCTTTTATTCTTTCTCCATGATCAAATCGAAATAATGGAGCTTTGTCAGAGCTGAAAACCAAAATACCAGCCAGTTTCAAGGGGACAGTAGCAGCAACCTGGCGCGGCCTAATGGGCTCTTTGGCGCGGCACCAAGGATGGCTTTTGGCAGTGCCAAGAGTCTTTCCTGTGCAATCCCTGTTTAGCACTATTCACGTACTGTGCTCAGAAACCATCTGTTTCTCAATTTTCTGATATAAAAGGTGGACGAGGGATTGCTTGTTTTTCACAGATTCATTTGCTTCCTTCTCACAAACTTTCAGCCTTGTTTTTGCTCAGTCGTTGCCACCTTTATCAAATAATCCTTCGCATTCTTCTCAACAATGGCTGCACCAATTCATACAGCGCTAGAGATAGAAATCTATGAGAATGCTTTGGATTTCTGGATCCTTTCCTTGCACTCAGACGAGCGTGATTGGTTTGAGCATATTTTTGGATACAGGTGCCTGTTGTCCTGGAGGAATATTGTTATTAATTGGGACATGCTGAGGGGAGCCTCCAGGTTTTGGTCTCCTCAAGACCATTTCTTTTATTTCGGTATGAACGAGATGTGTCCCACCTTTGAGGAGTTTTGTGCAATGTTGGGGATGGCACCTTCCCGTCTTATCGACGTGCCTTCTTATTGGAGGCGTCCGTGTATGGCAATTAGGGAGCTGTTTCGCACCACTCGTCTCGCTACTTTGGGCTTTTATAATGGAGTAACTTTTGATTTGACTGTCCTTCCTGGAGCCTTTACAGAGTTCAGGGAAGATGACGTGGATTACTTGAGGTGTCGGCTATCTGCAGTTTTTCTTTGCCTGGTAGGGAGATATTTGATAGTGGGCCAACCTGGATTCATCGATGTGCGGGTCGTGGACCTAGCATTGCAAGCACGGGATCGCCGGTTGAATATTATCCCGGTGATTCTGGCAGAGACCTTGGCGGGCCTGGATGCTTTTGCAGGCGGTGATGAGTTGTTCCCTACCGGCAGCCCCATTTTGATTCACATGTGGCTGGAGGAGCACTTTCTTTTGGTGATGGGCCCCGTACCGCCGGGAGCAATGTATGATCCAGGGCTTTATGGCTCTCACGGTCATTTCCCTCAGAACAATTATTCCGAGTATGATTGGGCTGAGAGCTTTTTTCGCAGGGGCTCCATGGATATAATTTGGGTGATCAGCCACTGGCAGATTCAGCGCTTTATCATGTATTCCGCAAAATATAACCACGTTGTCAAGTTGGGCATCGAGCGGACTTCTTTTTACAAAGCGGATAGGATCTTGCGCCAGTTTGGGAGAGAGCAGCTTATCCCTAACCCGACCCGTCCTGTATTTCTGGAGTTGGATAATAATGACGGGGACCTGGGTACCACTATCGATGGAATGTGGCAGCGGGATTTTGATAGGTTGCAGGCGGCCTATCTATTTTCTGATTATATGCTTCTTTCCCACGAATATCTGTCGTGGATCATGGTGGCTGCTGAGGGGTCGTCCCGCGTGATCCGGCGTGGACTAAGGCGACAGCTGGGCCGTCACGTTGCTAGTGGCATAGATGATTGCCTAATGGCGAGGACATTGATAGTTCGGGGCTAGTAGTCCCCTAGGCCTTGCAAGAGGAATTCAGGAGGGTGCATAATCTTGGTGCCTAGACAGCTCCTGGACCAAACACAGTAGGTCCTAACAATGCGCCCCCTTCGCTAAGCAATGCAAGTAGGAAGCACAACCCTTGGGAACTAGAAGTGGCTGCTCCTCCCCCTCAGACTGGATGGGGCACTACTTTCAGGAATGATGGCAACGAGCCTCCTCGACTGAGCAATGTAGGCAGGCAGCATAATCCTTGGGAGCCAGAGGAGGTTGTCCCTCCCCCTCAGACTGGATGGGGCACTGCCGTTAGAAATGATGGGGCCGGTCTGAGCAATACAGCTGCTTCAAGAGAATGGGGACGCCGACGACGAGGAAGATGACACTTCCGGGGGCCCTCATGCGGATGATACTAGAGGTTCTTCTGCGCCTCGCAGAAGGAGTATATGGGCCTGGCTGGACAAACGCCGCAGGCACTGATGGACTGCTTCGGGGCTTAAGCTGCAAATGAAGGAAAATTGGGGGGAACAAAAGGGGGTAGGTGTAGCAAAATATTATGTACAAAGCGAATAATGCACAATCTAAATTTCTTTAGCAATCATTCCTAAGTTGCATCTTAGGACCTGTACTTTTATATTTTAGTGTTTTATATGTGAGCTTTTTTGTCGTGGTTTTTTTTTCGTCAGTCGAGCCCCTTGCATGCTGAAGATTGGAGGTAGGATGACGAGGATTCAAAGAGTGCCTTCCCTCCCCCTTCTCTCCTGATTTTTTTTTATGCTCTAATTTTTGCCTAGGCCGCCCTTTCGAGTTTTCAACCTAGCGAGCCCTTATTTCTCCTTTTTATCTCCTTTTTTTTATTTGCTATAATTTTTGCCTAGGCCGCCCTTTCGGGTTTTCAGCCTAGTGAGCTGGAGAGGGAAGCACCTGCCAGATGGATCAGTTCAAGCATAATACCTTTTAAGCTTGTCAAGATTGAAGGGCTGAACAAGGTCTTCTCCTTTTTGGTTCGTGAGCAAGACGACACCTCCTGACCGGATTTCTTTGACAATATATGGTCCCATCCATGGAGATTTCCATTTTCCCCTAGTATCAACATAACTAGGGGGGTTTTCTCGAAGCACGAGATCCCCAACTTGGATGTCGCAGCCTTTGACTTTTTTATTGAAGGCCCGGGCTATCCGCCTTTGATATGCCCGGGTATGTTCCAGGGCTAACAAGCGTCATTCATCAATCAGGGCTAATTCTTCATATCACCCTTTGACCCAATCGATTTCTGCTATGCCATATTCCATCATCACTCTTAGTGATGGAATTTCAACTTCAATAGGTAGCACTGCCTCCATGCCATATGCCAAGGAATAAGGGGTAGCCCCAATGGGTGTGCGAACTGAGGTGCGATAGCCCCAAAGGGTTAGCGGTAGTTTTTTTGGCCAGTCTCTTCCTGTATTAGCCATTTTTTTAATGATGTTTTCGACTATTTTGTTGGCTGCTTCAACGGCACCATTTGCTTGCGGTCAATAGGGGGAGGATTTATGCCTTTGGATCTTGAATTCGTCGAGCAGACGATTCACGTCCCCTTCAAAATACGTGCCGTTGTCGGAGATTATTTCGAAAGGCACTCCGTATCGATATATGATTTTGGTCCGGATGAATTCAAACACCTTTCGAGCATTCAGGATTTTATAGGAAGAGGCTTCCACCCACTTTGTAAAGTAGTCGACAGCTACCAGGACGTATTCATGGCCATTGGATCCCTTCGGGTGAATTTGGCCTATGATATCGATTCCCCAAGTTGAGAAGGGCCATAGGGCTGTGGAGTTATATAAGACGTGCGGGGGTACATGCTGCAGATTTGCAAAGCGTTGGCACTTGTCACAATGGTGCACCCACCGAATGCAGTCGGTTTCAAGCGTGCTCCAATAGTACCCTTGCCGGATAATTTTCTTGGACAACATATGGCCATTCATGTGGGGTCCGCAGGTACCGCCATGCAGCTGATCCATGATTTGCTTAGCTTTGGCCTGATAGACGCATAATGAATTAAGGCTTTGATAGTGCCTTTTATATGGGCTGCCACCACTCAACACAAATTACGATGCCCACCTTCGCAGGGAGACTTTCCCTCTTTTTTACAGGCTGGGAGGATAGATCCCTTTCTGAAGCAGATTGAGGATGTCATAATACCAGGGTTTGTGATCTACTTCAGGGGCTGAATTTATTTTGAAGCAATATGCCGGAGTGACTTTCTTCCCAACTACAAATGGTTGGACTTGGGTTTCTGTGGGAATTTGGACCAACGATGCCAGAGTGGCCAAAGCGTCGGCAAATTGATTTCTATCTCGTGGCAGGAAATGAAACGAGATAGAATCAAATCGGGCGGCAAGTGCTGTTAACTTGGCGTGATAGAGCTGCAGCCGGGGATCTTGGGTTTTCCATTTCCCTTTGACTTGGTTTATAATTACAGCAGAGTCTCCATAGACTTCGAGATCTTTGGCTCCCCTTTGAAGAGCTTCTTCCAGGCCAGCAATATAGGCTTCATATTCTTACGTATTATTCGAGCACTCGAACTCTAACCTTACGGCTAACGGAGTATGAGAATCTGTCGGATCAATTAGCAAGATTCCTATGCTGAAACCTCTTTTATTTGCGGCTCCGTCAAAGAACATTTGCCAGCTGGTATCTTGGTCAGTGATTTCCAAGACACCTTCGTCTGGGAAGCCAGGCTCAATTGCATCTTCGGTTTTTAAGGGAAGATCGGCTAAGTGGTCTGCAATCACGCTGCCTTTAATAGATTTGAGTATGACATAGGTTATGTCAAACTCGTTAAGAAGAAATGACCATTTAGCCAGTCGGCTGGATAGTGATGGCATGCTGAAGATGTACTTTATAGGATCCATCCTGGAAATGAGCTTGATGGATCGTCCTTGCAGATAGGTCTTGAGCCTTTGCGTGGCCCAGACTAGGCCGGTGCAGCTTTTTTCCTGTGCTGAGTAATTTAGCTCGCTTCCTTGCAGCTTCCTACTTATAAAGTATATGGCATTTTCAATGTAGGAATCTTCTTTTTCTTGGGCGAGCATAGCCCCTACTGACGTGTATGTGATGGTTAAGTATAAGAGGAGCGGTTTATGTGTATGGGGCGGAGCTAGCACAGGGGGATTGGTAAGATAGGCTTATTTTTTCGAAGGCTAGCTGGAATTTTTCGTCCTAGACTTGGTCAGTATTTTTCTTTAGGGGTTTGAAGAGGGGCTCACATGTGGTTGTCAGCTGTCTGATGAAACTGCTGATATACTGCAATCGGCCTAGGAAGCCTTTGACTTCGGTTGGAGTTTTCGGCTGCGGCATCTCTAGGATGGGTTTAATCTTTGCTGGCTTGATCTCGATGCCCTGCTCGGTCACCATGAATCCCAGGACCTTGCCTTTGGTAACCCCAAATGTGCATTTGGTGGGGTTAAGCTTCATTTGGTGCTTCCTCAACCTTTCGAAGAATTTTCGAAGGTCTTTGATATGAGCACCGTTTGCGTCGTTGGAGTGCACCATCATGTCATCGACATAGACCTCAATCTCCTTATGGATCATGCCATGGAAGAGGGTGGTGGCAGCCCTTTGATAAGTAGCCCCAACATTTTTTAGTCCAAATGGCATGACATTATAGCAATAAGTCCCCCAAGGAGTAGTGAATGAGGTCTTCTCCTGGTCCTCTGCTGCCATTTTGATTTGATTATAGTCCAGCATGCCGTCGACGAAGGATCTGATTTTGTGAGTAGCAACGGCGCCTACCACAATATCAATATTGGGTAGAGGGAAGTCATCTTTGGGCGACGCTTTGTTGAGGTCGCGAAAGTCTACGCAGATTCGAACCTTCCCATTGGGTTGGGAATGGTCACTATGTTGGACAGCCAGATCGGGTATTCAACTACCCAAATGAACTTGACGCGTAGCTGTTTCATAATTTCTTCTTTAACTTGTAGTGACCATTCCGGCTTAATCCGGCGGAGCTTTTGCTTGATTGGTCGAGCGTCCGGATATATGGGGATCTGGTGTTCGACTATGGCTGGGTCTAGCCCGGGCATATCTTCGTAGGACCATGCGAAGATATCTACGAACTCTTTGAGGAGATCAATGAGTGCTACCCTTTCAAAGCCTTGTAGGTAGCTACCGATTTTGATTTCTTTGATTTCATTATCCAGCCCCAGATTAATAGTGGACAAGTCTTCAGTTGCTGCTGATGAATGATGTTGTTCCTGGTGCTCAACTGACTTTACAAGCTCAAGCAAATAATTTTTATCTTTTGGGTCCATTTCATTAAATGACTCATTATTATAATTATTTAATGTGTCTTTTAATGTAGGTGCAACTAAGGAATAAGCAAAGACATTTATATTATCATTAAAAGCAAACTATACAGGGTTATTTACATTGTTGAGGACCTGGGGTTTGAGATCCTCAACTTTAGGGAGCGGATCGGTAGATGACCAATCCGTAAAGCTAGGGGGAGGAATAGGGATAGTATATCCGAAGCGGTTCACCAGATCTACGGTTGTCAAAAGCGGGTCGGTCGTGGTATACCAGTTCTGCAGAGGCTTATCAGTAATAGGCACAAACTCAGCAGGGAGATTTTCATAATCAGTGCCTCCTTCTATCATACCCAAGAAGTTATCTCCATCAGACATTTATTAGAAACTTCTTTTATTAAAGGGGATATTTACAGCATCTTTATTCTGGCTAATTAGATTAACTTGCCTTTTTAGACCTCCTTGGCTTGATCTGTTTCAAAGATTCTCGTACTTGCCACTGTAATTATCTTGCTATCGATAAGATCCTGAATTGCACTTTTGAGGGAATAACACTTATCGGTAAGATGACCACTGCAACGGTGGTATTCACAATACTGGGCATGATTCCAGGTAGCGGGTAACGGTTTGGGTGGTTGGTAATTATCAATGGGTTTAAATATCCCATGGGCTCACAGTGTTTGGAGTATTTTAGACCTTGGGGCAGGTAAATCATCATAGTGCCTTGGGATTATTTCTTTCCTCCCTTTTGGCGTGGGCATATTTCCAGATTGGGATTTGGTTAAACAACTGGGTGGAGTTTTCTCCCTTGGATAATATTGCACTGGGATTGGGTTGCCTGGACCTTGGCCTAAGAGGGATTCTTTTTCTGGTATACAAAAAATTTCTTTTGGAATCCCTGAGGTCGTTTGCTGAGAATAGGTATTTGCGGGATCAAAAGGGAGATAATTCTTTTGGTTGTAATAGCAGGCATTTAGGTGAGGGAGATCGGGGTTGATTTCTGGGGGTTATGGATTAGGATTATGGGCACTTGAAATCATATTGCTTTGGGCAATGAGGTCATTATTTGGCTGATGGCTGGCACTTGGTGATTTCCCAGAAACTTGGAAAAGGATATTTTCTGAGGTATCAAGACAATTTTCTTTAGGGAGGCGAGAAGTATTAGGAACATATTTTGGGATTTTGATCTTTTGGGAGAAGGCGGCAAGAGTTTGCGAGAAACCTGCTAAAAGCTCATTCATCACGTAATTTGTTATTCTTTTCGCATGGGCATCCAATTATTTCCTTAGCCAAGCCTTAAGTTCATGAAAAGGTGCATACTTAGGAGTTTCTTTCTCTAGTTCCTAGTTGTTCCAGTTGTTGCTGGCTTCCATCATCACCTGTTTCTTTTTGGATACCATTCTGCTCGGATCTATACCCTCTCCGAACGATTACGCCCTTATCGTCGATCGATACTTTCTAATCGATTTGACACTTACTTCCCGTATCAACCGGCCAGTACTATCTCTGCCTTTCCAAATTCGGGCTAGGTGTCAGAGGAAAATGGGTTTTGAGGTATCAGAAGGTTGGCTGAAGGCTTTCTGGGTTTGGAGTACAGCATGCCTTTATTAGTATATTTTATTATTTTATTTATTTTCCTACAATTGACCGGATAAGCACATGCTTAGTTTTGATGGTCTCAGGACTTTTCCTGGAACAGTGGATTCGTTCTCCAGAGTATAGGACCAACGTATTCCATATGCCTTTCGACTCCCCAAGATCAGACTGATCCCAGGCGAAGGGCCTATACTCTTTCCATGATCCACCATTCGAAATGGTCTAGGTCGAGCATCAGAGAATAATAAATCAGTCCATGTGTATTTATTCTCTCTTTTTTTGCGCAATTTATTTTTCATCATCATTTTTTTTCTTTTGACTTGCGCATTTTACTTCTCTTTTTTTTTACTCCTTTTTTTTTTGCTTCAATTTTTTTTTTTCGGGGGCTGACTCACGATTCTAAAATGCAAAAACCGGTCGGTCTTTGAAGTGTCCTAAGAATCTATATGCAGTCTAACGTTGGCTCATGCAGGGGGTAGGCTGGCCATGGTGTAGGGTAGCAGTTCAAAATATATTTACATGTGTGCGCGTGTGTGCGGTAGCTAAAAAGCAGTAAAATCTTTTTTTATTTCAGATATAAAAACAAAAAATAAACACAAATATGGTTGTGGGTCGCCGGCGTGCACCCGCGCCCCGCGCGCCCTTGGATAGGGGTGCGCGTACGTGCGGATGTGGGACATCACTGCTCTCATTCCATCTTCCCTTGTTTAAGGGAAAACAAAATTAAAAGTGCGAGATTAGTGTTGTCTAAAATAGCGCGTTGGAATGCGTCTCGGTTGACTTTAGTGGATTTTGGATCCAATATGGGAACTTTGGGTTTCCCGCATCAAGTTATCCCTTGTTTAGGGGATACTAGGATATGGGAATACATCACCCTTTCATTCCCATTTTCTCTTTTTTTAGGGGAAAACGAAAAAGTGCAAAAAAGGATGTTGTGATGCCCCCACTATGGATTTTTTTATGAAAATAGCCTTATGGCCTATTTCGGATTACTATGGGTGCTTTGGGTTTCCTGCATCAAGTTATCCCTTGTTTAGGGGATACTAGGATATAGGAATGCATCACTCTTTCATTCTCATTTTCCCTTTTTTAGAGGAAAACGGAAAAGTGCAAGAAAGGAGTGTTGCGAGGCTCCACTGGATCCAAAAAAATTTATAGAGTCGCCATCTTTATTTTAAGGCAAAAATAAAGCAAAACAAAAAAAAGAAAAACCAGAGATTATAAAACGGGTTCGGAGGCTAAGTTACAAGTCGGGAAGGTGCTAGGCACCCAACTCGCCCTTTCGGTCTCAAAAGCGGTTTTTGGCTAAAGTATGTTTTTTGTTATATTTATTTAGCAAATAAACAAACCATTAAAAGACAGGAAAATAAAGACAAACACATCCGCGGCTACATTATTTACGGACATGCAGCCGTCTCCTTACAATAATTATAGATATATTTAAAAATATTTTGCCATTATAACGACTCTTTTACATAATATTTTCTAACTAAATCCGAGTAGCACAACGGCCTATATTTTCTACATTGGGCCGGATTTAAAGAACAACTTTTATAAAAATAACGCCCTTAAAGGTTATTACCTTTTAGAGCGGAGTGTGCTCGCTCTGTCCTTCTCGGGAGAGGGAGACTTTTATGTTGTTGCTGCTGTGATTTGGGCAGAGTGACGGCTTATTTTTGGTGGTTTTGGCTCGCTCACTCGGGCAGAATGACGGCTTAGTTTTGGTGGTTTTGGCCTATTTGGTTGGGCGGAATAACGACATATTTTGGGTGATTTCACCTATTTACTAGGGCAGAGTAACGACTTACTTTATGGTTTTTGGGCCAGGGAAATAAGGTGGAAACCTAACCAAAGGGCTAAGGATCACTTTAAACCAGTGGGTTTTTGGTTTGGCGGAGTTTTGGCAGGGTTTCAAGGCTTTATAGGCTGACCACTCCCTATCTCACTTCACTCACTATTTTCTCAGTGTTAGGACAACGCAGAGAAAATTATCAGTGTTTCTTCTCGATCTCTTCCGGGCCTCTGAAGTGAACCCCAACGCATCTATTTATAGCTGGAGGAAGGGACACATCGGGGATTAAAAATCCCTTCAATGCATTGATATTTCTTGTACACCAGGCTTCAGTTCTTGTACAATGCGTTAACTGGGAGTGGTACTGTAGCTAGCTGGGCGCGGATCCAACCTCCTCCTGGCGCAGCGCCAGATAGTCCTTTTGGCCGCGCCAAGGTACTACTCTTCTTTCAAAATTGTCACTTTTATCCCTCGCATTTTACTGTTTCGCGCATCCTGCTTTGCCTTTCGCATGTTTAACTCCTGTAACTTGACATTTGTTAAGTTTAAATAGTTCTTGATATCACATGCCAGAGTCACATATCAGGGGTACGAAATTGGGGTGTCTACAGAGCCCCTCAACGATGGAATCTACGGGTAACCTGAGGCTTACTGAGTAGACGAACATCGTTGATAAACAATAGACTCTCCAATTTCGTTCAATTAAAATAGGAGAGGAATGCAATAGGTAACAGTTATAATGCAACATTTATAATGCCAACCAAACTCCATAGCCTAGACATATTTAGTCGGTTATAACAGGTTATCGTAGTTTTTAAGCAGATATGCAATAAAATGCTCCAATGGTCGGACCTACTAGTGTAGGCTGCCTATGTATCCCTTAATAAAGGAACTCAGACCAAAACGTAGTTCAGGCCAAAACCTAAACTATCACTCGTGCAACGGTCGTGCCTACCGAAATAGGCTGCCTACGTATCCTTATACAAGGAATCAGACCGAGACGTAGTTCACTCTGCAGGGGACCAAATGCTACGGTGCAAGTGCTGCAATGCTAAATGAGCAAGTGCTGCAAAGCTTTATCAAATGAGTGCTGCAAAGGTAATCATAACGTGCTGTGATGGTCGTGTCTACCGAAATAGACTGCCTACGTATCCTTAGCCAAGGAATCAGACCAATCGTAGTCCGTCTGCGGCGTGAATTGTCTCCTCGGGAACGCTGCCTTCGTCGGAGGACAAGACCTTTCCCTCTGATCCGGGGTTGTATGCCCCTTAAAAGAAAGTTTTCCAACATAGCAATTGATGCCTGGAATTCAATGTCTCCTCAAGCACGAAGCCTTCGTTGGAGGACAAAGCCTTTTCCTTGCCCCAGGGCTGCCTGCCCGTTAGGAAAGTCTTCCAAACATCATACAAATGCACCTAAAAGGAAAATACCTTCCTTTTCTTACCATTGTCGTGCCCATGCGGCAAATTGCTGCTGCTGTTGCTTTGTTGCTTCTTGCTGCTTTATGCTGCTCTTGTTGCACTTTGCTGGGGATATTTCTTTTGTCACAGTTCCAGCCTTTACTGGAAAATCATTTCCCCTGTTCCACTATATTTTCGGCTTTAGCTGGAAAATCTTTCTTGATGTTGCTGCATTTTTCCTTTACTATTCTTTCTAACCTTGGTTAGAAATTTCTTTTTCCTTTGCTGCCGCATCTTTTGGTTCCAGCTGAAATCATCTTTTCTTTGCTGTTGTTTCTTTTCACTCCATTTTCTAGCTTCAGCCGAAAATTTCTTCTTCTGCCGCCGCATTTTCTTTTGTTGCACGTACTTCATACATTTTTTTTTCTTCTCGTACATGCATTTTCCCCTCTCCCGATTTTTTTCTTCTTTTTTTTCTTTTCTTTTTTTTCTTTCCTTCTTTATTCTGCATGCTCGACATTTCTCTTTATTTGCACGCTTATTATTTGTTTATTCTCTCTCTTTTTTTCTTTCTTTTCTCTCTTTCTTGTCTATCTTCATTCTTTCTTTATTCTTTCTTTTTTTTTTTTTTCGTTTTTTCCTCTTTTTTTTTTTTTTTTTTTACCTTTCTTACCTTTGCCACCTGAATTTCTTAGCTTTTCTGCTTATTTTGCGGCTGATATGCTGGGAAATATAACGTTTTCTTTGTCCCCGGATGGATGGCCGTCGAATTGGTTACTTTTATTAACTCTTCGTTAAGCTTTAGGGCCGTTTTGTAACTTTTGGAATCTGGGGACTTAAGTGTCGCAGCTTCAAACTTTGGAGAGGGAAAAAGGAAAAATTAATTTTTCCTCCCCTTATTAGTGACGGGAGAGAAAGAGAGGGATTCCTTTCTTCGCGCTTCGCCGATTCCTATGTTGGTGAAAGAATTTCCTCATTTGATCCGGAATAAACTCAAATACCGATATTCTAAGGACGACTGGGGTAATATCCTTCGTGATCGGGACACCCATGTGTCCAACCTTCCACCCACTTCTGTACGTTTCTTCTTTTTTAGATCTGCTTGAATATACTTCAGATCTGTTAGATTTTAACACTGCTTGGCACTTTTGGAGCATTCCTGACTCTGTTAATAATGCTTATGCATGTCCTATTTATGCCTAAATGATGCAATTAGGTAGTGATGCATGAAATTTATGCAATTTATTCTTGCGATGCATGATTGAACTAGTGGTCACTATTTGACCCTACTATGCATGATTTATACTATAAATGAAATTAGGGCTATATGATGCATGTTCTAGGCTAAAACATATTTTTGCATACTATATGTTCACGAAACGGACTTTTCGGAATACAATTCAATTTTTTCCGGATATATTTTTGGGCACATTTTTCGGATGAATACAGGACAAAACAGATATATTTTATACCCTAAAATTTATTTTTCATGCATGCTTATGCTGCAGGGACATAATAAATGTCATAGGAATATTTATTTTTATGATTGGTGGCATTTTATTCTCTTTTGAGTGCACCCCTAATGCAGCTTATTGGACAATAAATGCAAATGATGGATGCATGTATTACTTTATTTGATACAAATGCTATGCAGAAAAATTATAGGATGCTTACTAACATGACGCATGGACACTCTTTATTTTATTATGCATACGATAATGCAAAAATGCAGTACATATCTTTAAAATGCAAAATACACTTTTATGATGCCTAGGATGCAAAAATACCTATTTAGATGCAAAAGATATATATAATCCTTTTTTTTCCCCCTTTTTTTCATTTTATGCCTAAAATACATGTTTAGATGCACAAAAATGCATTTTTATTTATTTATATATTTTTTCATGCTTAAAATGCTAAAATATATACTTAGATGCACAAAAATGCATCATTTTCTTTATTATGCGAGAATGTAAAAAGAATACAACATATACTTTCAAAATACATTTTTTATTTTATTATTATTATTATTTTTGTTTTGTTTTTGATTTGTTTTTTTTATGACGCCAAATGCTTATTATTATTTATATTTGAAAATGCATCACATCACAGGAAATTAGCATGCAACAATTTTATGATTCATGAAATACAATGCATGCAACATGTTTATTATTTATCCTTACTTATATTTATTATTATTTATACTTATTCATTCTTTTTTTTTTATTGCGAGGAAAATAAAGATAGTAGACTTACCTCTTCTTTTTTCTTCTTCTTCTTTTTTTCAGTTCCGCAGGCCATTCCAGAGGGTCCGGGCTTCTTGTACCAATGTAATGGAGATTTATTACATGTTACTCGAGGCGGCACAGGTTCTAGTGGAGGGTTCTGGCTTCAGCGCCTTCCTTCATGCTTTTCGTCCCTTCACGAGCTACCTGTCGATTTTTGATGTGCTACGGGACTATTGGTGGGACACCACCCATACCTTTCATTTCAGCTGGGGGGAGGCGACCATGACCCCTGTGACTTTGCCGCTATCACCGGTCTCCCTACCAACATCGGGGAGACTCTGGCTCCTGACTATACTCTCCTTTAGCGTCCAGAGGAGGTGGAGGACCTCCTAGGTTTCAAGCCAGAATTTAAATCGACAGACGAGATTTTCATTGGCAGCGTGCGACACTGGCTCCTCAACAATGTTGGGCGGGTGCCAGAAAATGACTTTGCCGCCGTGACTCGCGCGGCTAGGGCATTCTTATTTTTCTTCCTCGGCATGTCGCTTTTCGCCAACTGTTCTAACCCCCTGCGGGTTTTCGTCCTGGCCTGCTTGGCTGATTTTGAGTAGATCCCTTCCTATGATTGGGGGCAGGCGGGCTTGGCCGAATTATATGCTTCTATGGACAGGGCTTGCCGGAATGACTCGCCGACCTTGAATGGATTTGCCCCGGCGTGGGAGGTATATGCCTTTTCCTGCTTTTTTTTTATTTTTATTTTTTTTTCGCAGCATACATTTTTTATTGCTAATAAAATTTCTTTCCTTCTTTTTTTTTTCTCTGCAGGTCTGAGCTTTTTCATTTTTTTCATTTTACGCCGGGTCGTCTCCATCAGCGTGTCCACCAGCCACCGTATCTGCTTCAGTACATTGATGAGAACAGGGTTCGGCCAAAACAGGACGGCGGTTGTGCAAAGAAGGAACGAGTGCAGGAACGGATCACTAGCTCGAGTCCGGGTACGGTGCACTTCCTTCCTTGGGAGGGCCTGGAGGGGCATTATGCTGTTGCCTTGGGATTGAGCCGCTTCCGGATACTAATGGTATCCATTATGGTGGATTCGTTATATATGGGAGAGTGGGTTAATCGCCAGCATCAGTCGATTTTAGTACCTCCAGTGGTGCCTCCTCGGCCCCCTTTCTGGGTGATAGAGCCCGACCAGCTGCCAAACAGGTATCAGTACCTGTCGAAATTCCTCATGCCAGCGACAGATTTTCCGATTATGGCATATGAGGATTTCTTGAGGACAGTGCTTCATCCTTCTTTTCCAGCTCCTGCTGTGCCCAGACGGCATTCTGATGCCTCTACTAGACCAGGGCCTTCCACCTCATCTCTCGACGAGAATCTGGAGTTTGCTGAGCCTGACGACGTCTTCTCTACCTTCCAGTATCAGTGGGGCGGTCATATGGTAGAGGAGGTTCTTCCAGATGTCGAGATCCCTAAGGAGCGTCGGGTCCCGGAGCAGGCCCGTTCGGTAGACACATTTACCTTTACATTTATTCCCTTCTCTTTTTTTTTATTTTTTTATATCATGCACATATATATATCTTTTTTTACTCATCATTTTTCTTCTTCTTATGCATGTCTAATTTTTTTTCGGAGACTAATATATTCTTTTTATTGTCTCACTTCTTTTTTTTTTCAGGTGAATGTGTCCACCTACAAGAGGCTGCTGAGGGGCTTCTTCAACATTACCAAGCTTTATCAAAAGCTTGCTGACAATTTTCTGCAGGGGGAGTGACACAGTGCGGCAGACCAGGCGTCGGGATGGTGATGACGATGATGCAGATGTCGGATCTAGCCTCGCTTGGGGCAGAGGTCGAGCATACAGAGCTGGTGGCACAGGGGGTCCTTGGGTCATGGGTGGTGGTCTTGATAGGAGCCAGTCGTCCCGAGCACATTAGTCTTGGATGCCTGCGATTATTAGTTTTTCTTTTTCTTTTTTTTTTTTACTAGAAACATGTACAAACATTTATTATACAATGCAATATAATTTTATATGATGCAAAAATATCACAAATGCAGACTCAAACACATGCATAAAATAGAGCTACACCAATATCTAAGGGTAATGGCACGTTGTATCTTAGAAAAAGGAATTTATAAAAATACACCTTAAGGCTTGAGCGGGCTTTTCTGGTGGTACGCGGGAAGGGAGAGGCAGCCACCTTCTCCTGTTTCCTGGGCAAATAATGGCCGTCGCTAGTGTGCGTAGCCTTTCTTTCTAGCTTCTTCAATTTTCTCGTGATCAGACAAAGCGTCGATGGTCGGGCGTAAAAACCAGATACCGGCGGTTTCCTGGAGCATTGGAAGGAGGCGGCGCCAAATGGGGCTTTGGCGCGAAGAGGCTTATGGCGGCGCCCAGGGCTTTTTTTGTGCAATCCCTGTTTAGCACTGTTCACGTACTGTGCTCAAAAATCGTCCGTTTCTTAAATCTTTGGTATAAAAGGCGGACGGAGGATTGCTTGCCTCTTCACAAGTGCATTTGTTCTTCCCTCTCACAAACTTCTAAGCTTGCTTCTTCTCAGCCATTGCCCCTTTTATCATATAATCCTTTGCATCTCTTTTTACAAATGGCTGCACAAATTCATACAACGCTTGAGATAGAAATTTACGAGCATGCTTTGGATTTTTGGATCCTTTCTCCGCGGTCAGACGAGCGTGATTGGTTCGATCACATTTTTGGATTCAGGTGCCTGTTATCCTGGAGGAATGTCATCATAAATTGGGACATGCTGAGGGGAGCCTCCAGGTTTTGGTCTCCTCAGGACCACCTTTTTAACTTTGGTATGAATGAAATGTGCCCCACTTACGAAGAATTCTATGCAATGTTGGGGGTGGCACCTTCTCGTCTGATTGTCGTGCCTTCTCACAGGAGGCGTCCGTACATGGCCATCCGGGAGCTATTTCGCACTACTCGCGCCACTCCAGGTTTTTATGATGGAGTAATTTTTGATTTGACTGTCCTCCCTGGAGCCTTCACAGAATTCAGGGAGGATGACATAGATTACTTGCGGCGTCGGCTGTCTGCGCTCTTCCTTTGCCTGGTAGGGAGGTATTTGTTGGTGGGCCAACCCGGATTTATTGATGTGCGGGTCGTTGACCTAGCATTGCAGGCACGAGATCGCCGGTTAAATATTGTTCGGTGATTCTGGCGGAGACTCTAGCGAGCCTGAATGCTTTTGCAGGCGGCGATGAATTATTCCCTACTGGCAGCCCCATTTTGCTCCATATGTGGCTGGAGGAGCATTTTCTTTGGGTGATGGCCCCTGTACCGCATGGAGCACTGTATGACCCGGGGCTTTATGGCCTTCGTGGTCACTTTCCTCAGACCAACTATTCAGAGTTTGATTGGGTTGAGAACTTTTTCCGCAGGGGCTCCATGGATATAGTCTGGGTGATCCACCATTGGTAGATCCGGCGCTTTCTTATGTATTCCGCAGAGTATAATCAAGTGGTCTTGCTAGGCATTGAGCGGACTTCTTTTTATAGACCTGACCGGATCTTGCGCCAATTCGGGAGAGAGCAGCTAATCCCTAACCCAACTCGTCCTGTATATCTGGAGGCGGATAATAATGACGAGGGCCTGGGTACCACTATCCAGGAAATGTGGGAGCGAGATTTTATAGGAGGTGGCCTATTTATTTTCTGATTACATGCTTCTTTCCCATGAATATCTGGCATGGATAATGGTGGCTGCCGAGGGAGCGTCCCGTGTGATCAGGCGTGGGCTGAGGAATTTGCTGGGCCGTCACATTTCTAGCGGTATTGATGCTCGCCTAATGGAGATAGGCGAGGATATTGACAGTTCGGGGCTAGTCGTCCCTCAGGCTCTGCAAGAGGAGTTCAGGCGGGTACATAAATCTTGGTTCCCTAGCGCTCTTGGACCGAAATACTGCGGGTCCCAATGCACCCCGTTAAGCAAGTAGCGGCACAACCCTTGGGAGCTGGAAGTGGGCTCCTCCCCTGCTGGATGGGGCACGGCTTTCAGAAATGATGGCAATGAGCTTCCTCGGCTGAGCATCGCAAGCAGGGAGAATAACCCGTGGGAGCCAGAGGAGGTTGTCCCCCCTCCTCCTCTTGGATGGGGCATTGCTTTCAGAAATGATGGAGCCGGTCCAAGTAATGCACCCCAAGAGAATGGGGATGCTGATGATGAAAAGGAGGATACTTCCGGAGGCTCACATGCGGGTGAGACTAGAGCTTCTTCTGCGCCTCGCAGGAGGAGTATATGGGCCCCAGGGCGGACGCCGCAGACGATGGACCACCTTGAGGTTTATGCTGCAAAAGAAGAGATAGCTTCTGGGGAAACAAGGGGGGATATAGGCAATAAATAGATATGTACAGGCAATTAATGTATAACCTAAATTTCTTTAGCAATTATTCCTAAGTTGCACCTTAGGATCTGAAATTTTTTTTAGTGTTTTATTGCGAGCTTTACGTGTGTTTTTCTCTTTCTGTCGGTCGAGCCCCTTGTAAGGCGGAGGTAGAATGTCGATGATTCAAATAGTGCCTTCCCTCCCTTTTTTCTCCTGATTTTATTATTTTTTTTATATGCTCTAATTTTTGCCTAGGCCGCCCTTTCGAGTTTTCAGCCTAGCGAGCTGGAGAGGGAAGCAACAGCTGGACAAATTAGCTCAAGCATAATACCTTTCGAGCTTGTCAATATTAAAAGGCTGAACAAGGTCTTCTCCTTCTTGGTTTGTAAGAAATACGACACCTCCCGACTGGATCTCCTTGACAAGATATTGTCCCATCCATGGAGATTTCCATTTTCCCCTAGTATCAACATAACTAGGGGGTTTTTCTCGAAGCACAAGATCTCCGACTTGGATGTCGCGACCTTTGACTTTTTTATTGAAATCCCGGGCTATGCGCCTTTGATACGCTCGGGTATGCTCCAAGGCTAGTAGGCGTCGTTCGTCAAGTAGGGCTAATTCTTCAAATCGCCCTTTGACCCAGTCAATCTCTGCTACGTCAGATTCCATCATTACTCTTAATGATGGTATTTCAACTTCTATTGGCAGTACCGCCTCCATGCCATATGCTAGAGAATAGGGGTAGCCCGGTGGGTGTGTGGCGAGGTGCGATAGCCCAGGGCTAGCGGCAATTTTTATGGCCAGTCTCTTCCTGTGTCAGCCATCTTTCTGATGAATATTTTCTAGTGTTTTGTTGGCTGCTTCAACGGCACCGTTGGCTTGCGGCCGGTAGGGGAAGATTTATGCCTTTGGATCTTGAACTCGTCGAGTAGACGATTCACGTCCCCTTAAAAATGCGAGCCGTTGTCGGAGATTATCTCGAAAGGTACCCCGTAGCGATATATTATGTTGGCCCGGATGAATTCGGACACCTTTCGGGCATTTAGAATTTTATAGGAAGAGGCTTCCACCCACTTTGTAAAGTAATCGACGGCTACTAAGACATATTCGTGGCCATTGGATCCCTTCGGGTGAATTTGGCCTATGACGTCGATTCCCCATGTTGAGAAGGGCCAGGGGGCTGTGGAGTTATATAAGACGTGCGGGGGCACATGCTGCAGATTGGCAAAGCGTTGGCATTTGTCGCAATGTCGCACCCACCGAATACAATCGGTTTCAAGCGTACTCCAATAGTACCCCTGTCGGATAATTTTCTTGGATAGCATATGGCCATTCATGTGGGGCCCGCAGGTACCACCATGCAGTTGATCCATGATTTGCTCAGCTTTGGCCTGATCGACACATAATAAGTTAAGGCCTTGATAGTGCCTCTTATACAGGCTGCCACCGCTGAGTACAAATTGTGAGGCCCACCTTCGCAGGGAGACTCTCCCTCTTTTGTCTAGGTCGGGAGGATAGATACCTTTCTGAAGCAGATTTAGGATATCAGCGTACCAGGGCTCGTGATCTACTTCAGGGGCTGCATTAATTTTGAAGCAGTATGCCAGAGTGACCTTCTTCCCGACTACGAATGGCTGAACATTAGTTTCTGCGGGAATTTGGACTAGCGATGCCAGAGTGGCTAGGGCATTGGCGAATTGATTTCTATCTCGTGGCAGATAGTGGAACGAGATAGAGTCAAATCGGGCGGCAAGTGCTGTTAGTTTGGCATGATAGAGCTGCAGCCGAGGATCTTGGGTTTTCCATCTCCCTTCGACTTGATTTATAATTAGGGCAGAGTCTCCATAGACTTCGAGATCTTTGGCTCCCCTTTGGAGAGCTTCTTCTAAGCCAGCAATACAGGCTTCATATTCCGCCGTGTTATTTGAGCATTCGAATTCCAACCTTATGGCCAGCGGAGTATGAGAATCAGCTGGGTCTATGAGCAAGATTCCTATGCCAAAGCCTCTTTTATTTGCGGCTCCGTCAAAGAACATCTGCCAACTGGTGTCATGGTCAGTGATTTCTGAGACACCTTCGTCTAGGAAGCCAGGCTCAGTTGCATCTTCGGCCTTCGAGGGTAGATCGGCTAAGTGGTCTGTAATTACGCTCCCTTTGATAGATTTGAGTGTGACATAGGTTATGTCAAACTCGTTGAGAAGAAAGGACCACTTGGCCAGTCGGCTGGACAGTGATGGCTTGCCGAAGATGTACTTGATAAGGTCCATTCTGGATATGATCTTGATGGATCGTCCTTAGAGATAGGTCTTGAGCCTTTGCGTGGCTCAGACTAGGCCGGTGCAGCTCTTCTCTAACGCTGAATAATTTAGCTCGCTTCCTTGCAGCTTCCTACTTATGAAGTATATGGCATTTTCAATGTAGGAATTTTCTTTCTCTTGAGCGAGCATAGCCCCTACTGACGTGTCTGTGACGGTTAAATATATGAGGAGTGGTTTACGTGTATGAGGTGGAGCTAGCACAAGAGGATTGGTAAGATATGCTTTTATTTTTTTCGAAGGCAAGCTGGCACTTCTCGTCCCAGACTTGGTCAATATTCTTTTTTAGGAGTTTGAAGAGGGGCTCACATGTGGTTGTCAGCTGCCGGATGAAGCGGTTGATATACTGCAATCGACCTAGGAAGCCTTTGACTTCAGCTGGCTCGATCTTGATGCCCTTCCCGGATACTAAGAATCCCAAGACCTTGCCTTTGGTAACCCCAAATGTGTATTTGGTAGGGTTAAGCTTCATCTGGTGCTTCCTTAACCTTTCGAAGAATTTTCGAAGGTCTTTGATATAGGCACCGTTGGCGTCGCCGGAATGCACGATCATGTCATCAACATAGACCTCCATTTCTTTGTGGATCATGTCATGGAAGAGGGTGGTAGCAGCCCTCTGATAAGTAGCCCCAACATTTTTAAGCCCAAATGGCATGACAGTATAGCAATAAGTACCCCAAGGAGTGGTAAATGAGGTCTTCTCCTGGTCCTCTGCTGCCATTTTGATTTGATTATAGCCCAGCATGCCATCGACGAAGGATCTGACTTTGTGAGCAGCAACGACATCTACCACAATATCAATATTGGGTAGAGAGAAGTCATCTTTGGGCGACGCCTTGTTGAGGTCGCAGAAATCTACATTGATCCGGACTTTCCCGTTGGGCTTGGGGACGGTCACTATGTTGGACAGCCAGATCGGGTATTCTACTACCCGAATGAAATTGACGCGCAGCTGCTTCATGATTTCTTCTTTAACTTGTAGTGACCACTCCGGCTTAATTCGGCGGAGCTTTTGTTTAACTGGCCAAGCATCCGGATATATGGGGATCCGGTGTTCGACTATGGCTGGGTCTAGCCCGGGCATATCTTCATAGGACCATGCAAATATGTCCACGTACTCTTTGAGGAGATCAATGAGTGCTACCCTTTCAGAACCTTGCAGGTAGCTGCCGATTTTGATTTCTTTTATTTCGTTGTCCAGCCCCAGATTGATGATGGACAAGTCTTCAGTTGATGCTAATGAATGGTGCTGTTCTTGGTGCTCTACTGACTTTACAAGCTCAAGCAAATAATTCTTATCTTTTGGGTCCATTTCATTAAATGACTCATTATTATAGTTATTTAATGCATCTTTTAATGTAGGTGCAACTAAGGAATAAGCAAAGACATTCAGATTATCATTAAAAGCAAACTGTACAGGGTTTATTACATTATTGAGGACCTGGGGTTTGAGATCCTCAATTTTAGGGAGCGGATCGGTAGATGACCTATCCGTAAAGCTAGGGGAAGAAATAGGGATAGTATATCCAAAGCGGTCCACTAGGTATGCGGGCGTCAGGAGCGGGCCGGTCGTGGTATACCAGTTCTGCAGAGGCTTATCAGCAATAAGCTCAAACTTACCAGGGAGCTTTTCATAATAAGTGCCTCCGTCTATCATACCCAGGAAGTTGTCTCCTAGACCATCATCATCTAGCAGGGCCAGAGCATAATCATCTTGGTCTATAGACCAAGTATTTTCATTAGTGACAGTCTTATATGCAGTGCTACGGGGCTCTAGGGTAACATGCTCCATTCTATCTGTAAAAAGACTGACATCTTCAAAGATTTCCCAACCGGGGCATCTTTTTCCATTCTGGTCTATCCAGGGTTCAGGAAACATGAGATAGGCTACTGTTTCCCCTTACCTTACAAAGTAACCATTTAAGGTTTTCTTATATGGTTGGAGAGGGGGATATTTATAAGGACGTTTTTCTCTTTCTGCCTTTCTTTTCTCACGTTTCTGTTTCATGACTGCGGCTACTTCAGTTGGAGTAGGCGTGTATCCTAGACCAAAAGGAGGGATACATTCCTTAAATTCATCTTAGACTAAATTAACAAGCCCTTGCTGATTCCTGCCGAGACCCAGACCAGCATATAATTCATTTTTCGAAACATGTTTAAGGGAACCATGTTTCCTAGGGAAGTGGTTTTCTTTCGGGTGATGTCAGTCTCCCGACCATATTCAATGGCGTTGACTACAGCTTGGGGGATAAACTCAAAGCCACTGACAAAAATACCCGTGTCTTCATGCTCTATCTCGAGGATTGGAATATCCTCGCTTTCCTTATTTTCCACGATCTTATCAGCCAAAATAATTACTATATGGTCCTCGTGAATGAATTTGACACGTTGGTGTAATGAAGAGGCTACCCCCTTTACCCCATGGATCCAAGGATGTCCCAGCAACAGGCTAAAGGTGGCTGGTATATCCAGGACTTAGAATTCAACTGGTATGTTTAATGGCCCAATGGTCAGCATTAAAGTGACCACCCCTAGGACACATCGACTGGTGTTGTCGTATGCCTTTACTATCTGCAAGGAAGGAGTGAGTTCTGATATTTTTGTTCCCAATTTGGCTAACGTGCTGGCGGGACATACATTCAATGAAGACCCATTATCTATCAAAACTCGGGGAACCCATTTTTCCAAAATTCCCACAGTGATATGGAGAGCATCAATGTGGTTGGTTCCTTCCTTTGGCAGATCTAGATCAGTGAACATTATCACGTTCCCAAAGTGAATGTTCCCAATCATTTGAGTAAGGTCATTTGGGGAGGTTTCAATAGGAATGACTGCCTGACTTAAAGAAGCCCCGATTTGGCCAAGCACAAAGTAAGCCCCTTTTGGAAGCACAAAGTAAGCCCCAGATGGAAATGTTGGCCTGAGTTTTCTTCATCTGAGCTAACAAGGTATCTTCCACCATTTTAGCCCCAGTATCTGTTGCTTGATCTTTGCCAGAGTGGTCACCTTTTTCCAGGTTTGGCTGGTATGCTCGGCCAGATCGGGTAAGGTGGCTAACATCTCCACCTACCCAAGTGGCTTTTTCAATATTGTAAGTATTTTGACTACCCAGGATAGTGTCCCAAGAGAGCATATTGCAGCTAGGCTCTTTTATGGATAAGGATTGAGGAAAAGGAACAAGGATATATGGTAATGGATGTTTATTTATTTCAAACTTGGGTACACAAATTTTTTCATCGACCTCAATCATATTGACTTGAGGTAGGGGTTATTGACTATATTTGGTCTGGGTGGAGGTTTTTCAACAACCTTATCATCTATAAGGTCCTGGATAGCATCTTTGAGAGTATAGCATTTATCGGTGAGGTGACCACTGCAGCGATGGTATTCACAGTACTGGGCGTGGTTCCAAGTCCTGGGCAGGGGGTTTGGCGGCTTATAATTTTCTAAAGACTTTAGCACTCCCTGTGCTATTAGCCCCTGCAGTATTACAGACTGGGGAGCTTGCAGTTCATCATAATACCGGTTCACCCTGTTCTGATTTCTGAAATTTCTACCAGGGCCATTATTTCCTCCCACTGCATTGACAGATTTGTCTGACCCATTGTAGACACCCCAATTTTGTACCCATGATATGTGACATGACATAAAATATCAAGACATGTTAAAACATTAACAAATGTCAAGTTACAGGGTCAAAAGTGCAAAAGGACAAAGCAGGATGCGCAAAAGGACGAACTGCAGGGGCCAAAGTGCACAAAAATTGCAAAGTTTCAAAATGGGCATGGCCACCATGCAAATTGGGCATGGCGCCCAATTTCAAGGTGCATGGCGCCCAATTCCTTTGGTTTCTTCAACAGTGCACCATTCAGTCGCCGTAAAATACAAACTTTTCTGCGCCGTGTACAAACGGATGAAACGTGAAGAAGGAATTTTAATTCCTTCTGAGTCCTTAGTTCAGCCTATAAATAGAGGCCTTCAGTCGATCATTCAGCACATAATTCTTTCGATAAAATTCTCCGCGTTATTGTTACGCTGGAGAAATAGAGAGCGAAGTGAGATAGTGAGCGATCACCTCAAAAAGCCTCGAAACCCTGCCAAACCTCTTCCAAACACAAAACCAACCGATAGAAGTGAGCCTTAGTCCCCCAGCTAGGTATCCACCCTATTTCCCCGGCCCAAAAACCATAAAGTAAGTCGTTACTCTGCCCGAGTAATAGGCTGAAAATCAACCCATATAAGCCGTTATTCCGCCCAACCAAATAAGCTAAAACCACAAAAACTAAGCCGTCATTAGAGTGAGTGAGCCAAAAACACCATATATAAGCCGTCACTCTGCCCAAATCACATCGGCGGCAATAAAAGTCTCCCTCTCCGAGAAGGACAGGCGAGCACCCCAGCTCTAAAAGGTAAAAACCTTTAAGGGCGTTATTTTATTTATCCATTTACTTTTCCGCTCATTTATTATTTAAAGTTGTATTTAAAATCCGACCCAATGTAGTCCATATAAGCTGTTGTGCTGCCCGGATTAGATTAGAAAATATTATGTAATAGAGCCGTTATTATGGCCAAATATTTTCAAGTATATCTGTAATTATTTGTAAAGAGACAGTTGCAAGTCTGTAAATAATGTAGACTAATGGATGTATTTGTAGGCAGTTAATGCTTTATTTATCTGTTAAATAAATATAACAAAAACATAATTTAGCCAAAAACTGTTTTGAGACCGAAAGGGTGAGTTGGGTGCCTAGCACCTTCCCAACTCGTAACTTAGCCTCCGGACCCGCTTTTATTATCTCTGGTTTTCTTTTTGGTTTTGCTTTATTTATTCCTTAAAATAAAGATGGCGACTCTAAAACATTTTGGATCCAGTGGGGCCTCGCAACATCTTTCCTTGCACTTTTCCGTTTTCCCCTAAAAAGGGAGAATGAGAATGGAAATGTGATGTATTCCTATGTCTGGTATATCCCCTAAAAAGGGATAACTTGACGTAGAAAACCCAAAGCACCCATAGTGATCCGAGATAGGCCATAAGGCTATTTTCATAAAATCCATAGTGGGGGCGCTGCAACATTCCTTCCTTGCACTTTCACGTTCTCCCCTAAAAAAGGGAGAATGAGAATAGAAGGGTGATGCATTCCCATATCCTGGTATCCCCTAAAAAACGGATAACTTGATGCGGGAAACCATAAGTTCCCATATTGGATCAAAATCCACTAAAGGAAACCGAGGCGCATTCCAACGCGCTATTCCGACAGCACTCCTCTCCCACTTTTGATTCCGTCCTCCCCTAGACAAGGGAGGGTGGAACGAGAGCAGTGGATGTCACCGCATCCGCACGTACGCGCACCCCTATCCAAGGTCGCGCGGGGCGCGGGAGCAATTTCCCGAGAACCCACAGTGGTGACTCTGCTGGGGAGATCGTTTTTATTTTAATAAATAAAAATGGAGGGCTAGACTCAGTAACCAAAACATTTTTTTTCTTTTGTTTCTGGCTAAAGTATGCTTGTTATATTAATTTAAACACTTGAATATTGCGTTCCTTTAACATCCGTGTCTATATTTGTGGATATGATCCTCCATCTTGCAGCAGTTTCTTTCCAATCACTATTACGGATATACTTGAAAATATTCGTATTTTTCAAAAAAAAAATTACAAAAAAAAAATATATATATATATATATATATGCAATATTTTATGTGCAATAATTTCCGGGCAGCACAACAAAAGGGTCGTGGCTTTATTTTTAAAATCTCTTCATTTTCGGCCTTATATATTATTTTATTTTGCTTTATTTTCATTCCACAAAAAAAAAATATATATATATGCATTCATTCTGTCATTTTATTTTGGGGATTAGGACCCATTTGAAATTAATAGAGATAGATAAATTCCCCGTTTTTCTTTCTATTTCTTGATGGTATGCTTGCTTGCTCGCGCTCAGACTAAAAAGCCGAGAAAATCAACAAATAACAGCAAGACATGCTAGATCTGTTTTATTTTCTATTTTTATATCTAAAAAAAAAACTTTTTTCTGTTTTTTAGATACCGCACACACGCACACATGCATATAAATATATTCTGAATTGCAACCCTACACCATGGTCAGTCTACCCCCTACATAAGCCAACGTTAGATTTCATATAGATTTTCAGGACACTTCAAAGACCGACCGGTTTTTGCATTTTAAATCGTGGGTCAGCCCCAGTAAAAAAAAATGTGGACAAGTCAAAAAAAAAATGTTTGCGCAAGTCAAAAAAAAAAGCGTGCAAGTCAAAAAAAAATCTGCGCAAGTCAAAAAAAAAAATGCACAAGTCAAGAAAAAAAAATACACTGGGGCTGATTTATTATTTTCTAATGCTCGACATAGACCATTTCGAATGGTGGATCCCGAAAAGAGTATAGACCCTTTGCCTGGGATCAGTTCGATCTCGGGGAGTCGAAAGGCAGGTGGAATACATTGGTCCTATACTTTGGAGAAAGAATCCACTGTTCTAAGTAAGTCCTGAGACTGTCAAAATAAGGCAAGTGCTTATCCGGTCAATTGTAGGGAACAAAAATAAATAATAATAATAAAATATACTAATAAAGGCACGCTGTACTCCAAACCCAGAAAGCCTTCAGCCAGCGTTCTGATACCTCCAAACCCATTTTCCTCATAAACCTGGCCCGAATTTGGAAAGGCAGAGATAGTACTGGCCAGTTGATACGGGAAATAAGTGCAGAAATCAGAACAGATGGTATCAATATCATATAAGACAAGGGCAGAATCAATACAGAAAATACAGATCCAAGCAGTATGGCAGCAGAAAATGAACAGTCCGGTACAGTCCCCCAAGAAGCATCAACCTTCCATTTTCCTCCAAATCCAATTTCTCAGCCAAACACCAACCCATCAGATGCCTATTAGTACCAAAATTTTAACCCTTTTTCATCACACCCTCCTTATCTTACCCAAAGTCCTTACCCAATCCAATGTCCCTATCCTACTCGAAATCCATATCCTACCCAAAGTTCTTACCCAATCCAATATCCATATCCTACCCGAAATCCATATCCTACCCAAAGTCCTTACCCAACTCAAAATCCATATCCAGCCCAAAATCCCCATCCAGCTCAAAATCCATATCCAACCCAATATCCCTATCCTGCCCAATATCCATATCTTGCCCAATATCCATATCCAACACAATATCCATATCCTGCCCAAAACCCTTACCAGACACCGCAACCAGAAATTAACCCAGCCTTCCCTAAGCCAGCATATACTAAAACCCAACTCTCCCGCCCGCCAAAATGGAGGCTGACATCGAAATTTTGAAAACCATGATGCTTAAATTTCTAAACCAAGAAGTTTCTAATGGAAATTTGGGGGACAACTTCCTGGGTATGATGGATGAAGGCACTTATTAAAAAAAAAAAAAGCTCCCTGCTGAGTTTGAGTCTGTTTCTAATAAGCCTCTACAGAACTAGTATACTACGACCGACCCGCTTTTGGACACCCGCAGATCTGGTGGACCGCTTCAGATATATTATCCCTATTCCTTTCCCTAGCTTTACGGATTGGTCATCTACCGATCCGCTCCATAAAGTTGAGGATCTCAAACCCCAGGTCCTCAATAATGTAATAAACCCTGTACGGTTTGCTTTTAATAATAATCTAAATGTCTTTGCTTATTTCTTAGTTGCACCTATATTAAAAGACGCATTAAATCATTATAATGATGAGTCATTTAATAGGACCCAAAAGATAAAATTTTTTTTTGCTTGAGCTTGTAAAATCAGTTGAGCACCAGGAACAACACCATTCATCAGCAGCAACCGAAGACTGATCCACTATCAATCTGGGGCTGGACAATGAAATCAAAGGAATCAAAATCGGCAACTCCCTGCAAGGTTCTGAAAAGGATAACACTCATGGATCTCCTCAAAGAGTTCGTGGACATGTTTACTTGAAGATGTGTCAGGGGTAGACCCAGCCATAGTCAAACACCGGATCCCCATATATCCGGATGCTTAGCCAATCAGACAAAAGCTCCGCCGCATCAAGCCGGAACGGTCACTACAAGTTCAAAGAAAAAAAAAAGAGAAATCATGAAACAGCCGCACGTCAACTTCATTCGGGTAGTAAAAAAAAAAAAAAAAGAAGAGAGTAAAAAAAAAGGGGGAAAATACCCGATCTGGCTGTCCAATGTAGTGACCATTCCCATACCCAACAAGTTTTTTTTTTATCAACAGCATCCTGGGCCATAGTCAAATCAAAGGCAGCAGGAGACCAAGAAAGGACCTCATTCACCACCCCTTGAGGGACCTACTGCTATCATGACATGCTATCTGGGCTAAAAAAAAATTGTGCTGGGGCTACTTGTCAAAAGGCTGCTACCACTCTCTTCCACGATGTGCCGTATACTGTCAAAGAGATCCGATCAGGAAGTGTCATATTCCTCGCAAGCCAGGAAAAAGAAGACTTTGTTCAGCCCTCCAATCTCAACAAGCTTCAAAGGTATTATGCTTGAGTCACCCTATCTGGCAAGTGCTTCCCTCTCCAGCCTGCTAGGCTGAAAACCCGAAAGGGCGGCCTAGGCAAAAGTTAGGGCATAAAAAAATATATATAAAAAAAATGAAAATAAAAAGGAGAAATAAGGGCTCGCTAGGCTGAAAACCCGAAAGGGCGGCCTAGGCAAAAATTAGAGCAAGTAAAAAAATAATAATAAAGGCTCGCTAGGTTGAAAACCCGAAAGGGCAGCCTAGGCAAAAGTTAGAGCCAAATAAAAAAATATATATCATGAGAATAAAGGAGAGGGAAAGCACTCTTTAAAACCTCGGCATCCTACCTCCAGTCTTCGGCATGCAAGGAGGCTCGATTGACAAAGGAAAAAGAAAAACCACGACAGGAAGCTCGCAATAAAACACTAAAATATAAAATTTTCGGGTCCCAAGGTGCAACTTAGGAATAATTGCTAAAGAAATTTAGATTATACATTAATTGCCTGTACATATCTATTATTGCCTATACCCCCTTTGTTTCCCCCAGAAACTATCTCTTCTTTTGCAGCTTAAGCCCTAATGTGGCCCATCAAGACTGCTGCGGCGTCAAATATACTTCTTCTGCAAGGCACAGAAAAGGCTCAGTCTCATCAGAATGAGAAGCACCAGAAGTGTCCTCGTCCTATTCATCATCTGCGTTGCCATTGTCTCGAAACAGCCAAACGACTTGGATTCTGATCATTCACGGCTGCCCTGTCTGATTATGAAGAAAATGCAGGGGCTATGAAAATCGCCTTATGCCAAGAGTAGCCCTGCAACAATCATATGGCCAAGAACAGGAGAGAGGTATCTGCCTTTTCCTTTCCCCGCATATCACAAAAAAAAAAAAAGAAGGGGAAGCCCGCTCGAGCCCGAAGGTATATTCCTTTAAAAATTCATTTTGGAAATACAACGTGCCATTACCTATTAGATATTGATATAGCTTTGCTTTGTGCGTGCGTGTTGAGTCTGTATTTTTTTATTTTTGTATCATATAAAATTAGACTGCATTGTAAATATTTGTACATGTCTTAACAAAAAAAATTATCAAAAAAAACAAAAAAAAAACAATTTTTTTTATGTATTGTTTTGCATCTAGATAAACGTTTTTGCATTATAGGCATTATAAAAATACATTTTGCATCTTAAAAATATGTACTGCATTTTGCATTATTGCATGCACGATAGAATAAATAATACTCATGCATCATGTTAATAAACATCTCATAATTTTTAGACATCACATTTGCATTAAATAAAGTAGTACATGCATCCAACATTTGCATTTATTATCCAATAAGCTTCATTATGGGTGCGCTAAAAAGAAAATAAAATGCCACCAATCAGAAAAATAAATATTTTTATGGCATTCACTATGTCCCTGCAGCATAAGCATGCATCATATAGCCTCATTTGCATTTATAGTATAAATCATGCATAATAAGGTCAAGTAGTGACCATTAGTTTAATCATGCTTCGTAAGAATAAATTTCATGCATCATTACTTAATTGCATCATCTAGGCATAAATAGGACATGCATAAACATTATTAATAAAGTCAGGAATGCTTCAAAGGGAACAAACATTGCCAAAATCTAGCGATATATCGAAGAAAAAAGAGATATATCCAGCATGCAAATAAAGAAAAATGGTGAGCATGCAAAAAAGAAAAAAAGAGAAAAATAATAAGCATGCAAATAAAGAAAAGTGAAGCATGCAAAAAACAAAAAAAAGACAAAAACAAAAAAAATCGGGAGAAGGGAAAATGCATGTACAAGAAAAGAAAGGAAAAATTTTCGGTAAAAAATTTTTTTCAAGCTAGAAAATGGAGCGAAAAGAAAATAGCAGCAAAGAAAAGATGATCTCAGTTGGTACTAAGAGTTGCAGCAGGAAAGAAAAGAAAATTTCTAGCCAAGGTTAGAAAGAGCAAAGAAAAAAAAAAGAAGATCAAGAAAGATTTTCCATAAAGCCGAAAACATCAAGGAAAGATTTTCCAAATAAGGTCGGAACGGTGAAAAAGAAGAATCCCCAAAGAAAGTGCGTAAAGAATAAAGCAAAGAACAAAGAAAAGCAACAACGAAAGAAAGCGACAAGTTTAAGAATTTGCCGCACGGGCATGACAAAGGTAAAGAAAATGAAGGTATTTTCCTTTTTAGCAGTGCATTTGTATGATGTTTGGAAACTTTCCTTTAAGGGGTACACAACCCTGGATTAATAGGGAAAGGTCTTGTTCTTCGGTGAAGGCTGAGTTCCTAAGGAGACAATATATTCCATGCATTTTTCATTGTGTTGGAAAACTTTCTTTTAAGGGCAAAATTTAGGGAAAGGTCTTGTTCTCCAAGAGAGGCCGAGTTCCTAGGAAACAATTCATGCCGCATGCGAAGCTACGATTGGTCCGATTCCTTGGCTAAGGATACGTATGCGCCTATCTATCTCGGTAGATGCGACCAAACACAACACGATATTTACCTTTGCAGCACTCATTTGATAAAGCTTTGCATGCACTTGCTCATTTAGCATTGGTCCCCAACCGAATGAACCACGCCTCTGGCCTCGATTCCTTGTATAAGGATACGTAGGCGACCTATTTCTGTGAGGGCACGACCGTTGCATGAATGATGGTTTAGGTTCGGCCGAACCACGCTTGGTCCGATTCCTTTTATTAAGGGATACGAGGCGCCTACGTTAGTAGGTCCGACCATCGAGCACTTAATTTGCATATCCGCTTAAAAGCTGCGACCGCGATAACCGCTATAACCGACTAAAAATGTCTAGGATATGGAGGTTTGATTCACATTATAAATTGCTGCATTATAACTGCTACCTATTGCATCTTTCTCCCTCGTTTTGTAATTGAATGAAACTGAGAGTTTATTCTTATCAACGATGTTCGTCTACTCAGCTACGGGTTACCCGTAGACTCCATCGCTGAGGGGCTCAGAGACACCCCACTACTCGATATGTGACATGACATAAAATATCAAGACCTATTAAAACATTAACAAATGTCAAGTTACAGGTCAAAAGTGCAAAAGGACAAAGCAGATGCGCAAAAGGACGAACTGCAAAAAATTGTGCACAAAAATTGCAAAGTTTCAAAATGGGCATGGCCACCATGCAAATTGGGCATGGCGCCCAATTTCAAGGTGCATGGCGCCCAATTCCTTTGGTTTCTTCAACAGTGCACCATTCAGTCGCCGTAAAATACAAACTTTTCTGCGCCGTGTACAAACGGATGAAACGTGAAGAAGGAATTTTAATTCCTTCGAGTCCTCGAAATTCTATAAATAGAGGCCTTCACGATCATTCAAAGCACATAATTCTTTTCGATAAAATTCTTCGTATCGTTACTGAGAAATAGAGAGTGAAGTGAGATAGTGAGCGATCACCTCAAAAGCCTCGAAACCCCAAACGCTAGAAGTGAGCCTTAGGCCCCCGCCTAGGTATCCACCCTATTTCCGCCCAAAAACCATTAAGTAAGTCGTTACTCGCCTCGAGTAATAGGTGAAAATCAACCCATATAAGCCGTTATTCCGCCCAACCAAATAAGCCAAAACCACAAAAACTAAGTCATTATTCTCGCCTCGAGTGAGTGAGCCAAAAACACCATATATAAGCCGCCACTCGCCCAAATCACATCAAAGAATAAAAGTCTCCTCTCCCGAGAAGGATAGAGAGCGAATACCCCCGCTCTAAAAGGTAAAACCTTTATGGGCGTTTATTTTATTTTTTCATTTACTTTTCCGCTCATTTATTATTTAAAGTTGTATTTAAAATCCGGCCCAATGTAGTCCATATAAGCCGTTGTGCTGCCCGGATTAGATTAGGAAATATTATGTAATAGAGCCGTTATTATGGCCAAATATTTTCAAGTATATCTGTAATTATTTGTAAAGAGACAGTTGCAAGTCCAGAATAATGTAGACTAATGGATGTATTTGTAGGCGTAGGCGCTAATGCTTTATTTATCTGTTAAATAAATATAACAAAAAGCATACTTTAACCAAAAACTGTTTTGAGATCGAAAGGGCTAGTTGAGTGCCTAGCACCTTCCCAACTCGTAACTTAGCCTCCGGACCTGCTTTTATTATCTCTGGTTTTCTTTTTGGTTTTGCTTTATTTATTCCTTAAAATAAAGATGGCGACTCTAAAACATTTTGGATCCAAAGGGCCTCGCAACATCTTTCCTTGCACTTTTCCGTTTTCCCCTAAAAAAGGGAGAATGAGAATGGAAAGGTGATGTATTCCTATGTCCTGGTATCCCCTAAAAAAGGGATAACTTGACGTAGAAAACCCAAAGCACCCATAGTGATCCGAGATAGGCCATAAGGCTATTTTCATAAAATCCATAGTGGGGGCGCTGCAACATTCCTTCCTTGCACTTTCAATGCTCTCCCTAAAAAGGGAGAATGGGAATAGAAGGGTGATGCATTCCCATATCCTGGTATCCCCTAAAAAAGGGATAACTTGATGCGGGAAACCATAAGTTCCCATATTGGATCAAAATCCACTAAAGGCAACTGAGGCGCATTCCAACGCGCTATTCCGACATCACTCCTCTCGCACTTTTGATTCCGTCCTCCCCTAGACAAGGGAGGGTGGAACGAGAGCAGTGGATGTCACCGCATCCGCACGTACGCGCACCCCTATCCAAGGGCGCGCGGGGTGCGGGAGCAATTTTCCGGGAACCCACACCAATAGGACCATGGAACAATGCTATAATTTTGAGTAGAAAATGGGGCTGAGGCATTTCCTACCATATTGACGGCTGGCGCTGGTGCGGCTGTCTTTCCTTTAGAGTAACGGAAAGAACTAGGAGGCGTATTGGCTTTTAATTGCCCAGTCCGTATATCTTCATCAATATGGGCTCCTATCTCCACTATTTCTTTAAAATTGGTGTAGGGGAGATATCGCATATGTTCCAGGTAGATGGGCTGGAGGGTTTTAATGAACATTTTGCATGACTCAGCCAGATCAGGTCTGTCAAAAGTCTGGACCAACTTTCTTTTCCACCTAACTGCAAACTCAGCACATGTTTATTTTTCTCTTTGGGTGCACGACTCGGGGTCCCTTTTATTTTTAGGACTGGTGTTGTCTTTGTATCTTTCCAGGAACCCTTCAGCTATCTGGTCCCAAGTATTCATGGTACTGCTATCAGACAACATTAGCCATTGTTTGGCAGCCCCTATTAGGGTGAGGTGAAAATTGGAAGCCATAGCCTCAAAGCTAGCTCCCCTTGACTGCATTCCAGTGGAATAGGATTTCAAGTGAGATATAGGGCATCCAGTCCCATCAAATTTTTCTATGTTGGGCAATTTTGAATTTTGAGGGTAGTATTGCTGAAGGTTGCAATGCTAGTGCCCGCGTAGAAAATTGCCCTTTGTTGAGAAGTTTGAGCATCACGGTCTTCATATTTTCCATATCGGCCTCCATTTTGGTGGCTGGGGGAGTTGGCTTTTGGTATGTACTGGCTGGATTAGGGAATGCTGGGTTAATTTCTGGTTGCGGTATCTGGTAAGGATTTTGGGCGGGGTAAGGATTTTGGGCTGGATATGGATATTGAGATGGATAAGGATTCTGGGTTGGTGGATTTTGGGCAATATAAGGATTCTGGGTAGCGTAAGGATTCTAGGTTGGTGGATTTTGGGTAGTATAAGGATTCTGGGCTGGTGGATTATTAACAGTTTCGGCTGGGCGGCCAGGATCATTGCAAGGTAAGTAGGTAATAACTTTGGCCTGGCGGGTTATAGCTTTTTGGGTCCATATGTGGGCTATTTTTGAGTGGGTTGGTAATGGGAAAAGGGAGGTCATTTGGGCACTGGGGAATATTGGTGCTTGGGAGAGGATATGGAGGATAGGATAGGTAAGGGCTGATATTTGGGTAGTAGGGACTTGGTGGATGATTTGGATTCGGGGTAGTGGCAATATTTGGTGGGTTAGTGCTTGGCTGGGAAGTTAGGTTTGGAGGCACATGGGATGTTGATGCTTCCTGGGGGACTGTAGGGGAAGAGTTCACCTCACCACTGGGCTTTGGACCTTGCATAAGACTTGCTATTTGGCTTAGCAAGCGATCATGTCGTGCATCCAGATTTTGGTCTAGCCACTGCTGCATTGCTGGAGTCGGAGCGTACCCTGAAGCCCATGTACCCATAGCGGACTGCTCACTTTCTGCTGCCATACTGCTCAGATCGGTATCCTCTGAACTGATTCTTCCTTTTCCTAATCTGATACTGATACATTCTGATCTGATTTATGCACTTATTTCCCGTATCAACCGGCCAGTACTATCTCTGCCTTTCCAAATTCGGGCCAGGTTTATGAGGAAATGAGTTTTGAGGTATCAGAAGGGTGGCTGAAGGCTTTCTGGGCGTGGTGTACAACGTGCCTTTATTAGTATATTTTATTATTATTTATTTTTCCTACATTTGACCGGATAATCACCTGCTTTATTTTGACGGTCTCAGGACTTTTCCTGGAACAGTGGATTCTTTCTCCAGAGTATAGGACCAACGTATTCCACCTGCCTTTCGACTCCCAGGATCGGACTGATCCCAGGCGAAGGGCCTATACTCTTTCCAGGATCCACCATTCGAAATGGTCTAGGTCGAGCATTAGAGAATAACGAATCACCCCATGTGTATTTATTCCTTTTTTTTATTTGCGCAATTTATATTTTTCTTTCATCATCATTTTTTTGCTCTCCATTTATTTTTTTCGACTTGCACATTATTTTTATTATTTTTTTGCAGGGGCTGACCCATGATTCAAAGATGCAAAAATCGGTCGGTCATTGAAGTGTCTTGAGAATCTATATGTATTATAACGTTGGCTTATGCAGGGGGTAGACTGGCCATGGTGTAGGATAGCAGTTCGGAATATACCTATATGCGTGCGCGTGTGTGCATCCTCTAAAAATCAATAAAATCTCTTTATTTTTTTCAGATATATAAATAGAAAATAAAAACAGATATGACATGTCTTGCTGTTACGCGTAGATTTTCTTGGCCTTTTAGTTTGAGCGCAAGCAAGCAAGCACATCATATTAAGAAATAAAAAGAAAAACGAGGAATCTACCTATTCCTATTAATTACAAAATTTATCTTATATCCCCAAAATAAAATAGCAGAATGAATGCAAATATATACATATTTTGCAGAATAAAAATAATAAACAGAACAAAATAAATATATAGGGCCGAAAATAAGGCAATATTAAAAATAAAGCCCCGGCCTTTTATTGTGCTACCCGGAATTTTATTGCAAACATATATATATATATATATATATATATATATATATATATATATTGATTTTTTTTGCTTTTTAAAAAAAATATTTTTAAATATATCTGTAGCAGTTATCGGAACGAAACTACTGCAAGATGGAGGATCATATCCACAAATATAGACATGGATGTATAGGAACGCAATATTCAAATGCATAAATTAATATAACAAGCATACTTTAGCCGAAAACAAAGAAAAACAAAAAGTTTTTTTTAATGAGTCTAGCCCTCCATTTTATTTAAAATAAAACGATCTCCCCAGAAGAGTCACCACTGTGGGTCGCCCGGACTGCGCCCACGCCCCGCGCACCCTTGGATAGGGGTGCGTGTACGTGCGGATGCGGGACACCACCGCTCTCATTCCATCCTCCCTTATTTAGGGGAAGACGAAATTAAAAGTGCGAGAGGAGTGCTGTCTAAGATAGCGCGTTGGAATGCGCTTCAGTTGACTTTAGTGGATTTTTGATCCAATATGGGAACTTTGGGTTTCCCGCATCAAGTTATCCCTTGTTTATGGGATACCAGGATATGAGAATGCATCACCCTTTCATTCCCATTCTCCATTTTTTAGGGGAAAACGGAAAAGTGCAAAAAAAGATGTTGCGACGCCCCCACTATGGATTTTATAAAAATAGCCTTATGGCCTATTTCGGATCACTATGGGTGCTTTGGTTTTCCCGCATCAAGTTATCTCTTGTTTAGGGGATACCAGGATATGGGAATGCATCACCCTTCCATTCCCATTTTCCATTTTTTAGGGGAAAACGGAAAAGTGCAAGAAAGGAGTGTTGCGAGGCCCCACTGGATCCAAAATGTTTTATAGAGTCGCCCTCTTTATTTTAAGGCAAAAATAAAGCAAAAAAAAAAAACGTGAGATTATAAAACGAGTTCGGAGACTAAGTTACGAGTTGGGAAGGTGATAGGCACCCAACTCATCCTTTCGGTCTCAAAAGCGGTTTTTGGCTAAAGTATGATTTTTGTTATATTTACTTAGTAAATAAACAAAGCATTTAAAGACATGAAATAAAAAGCAAATACATCCGCGGCTACATTATTTATGGACTTGCAACCGTCTCCTTACAATAATTACAGATATATTTAAAAATATTTGGCCAATTATAACGACTCTTTTACATAGTATTTTCTAACTAAATCCGGGCAGCACAACAACTTATATTTTCTACATTGGGTCGGATTTAAAGAACAACTTTTATAAAATAAATGCCCTTAAAGGTTATTACCTTTTAGAGCGGAATGTGCTCGCTCTGTCCTTCTCGGGAGAGGGAGATTTTTATGCTGCTGCTACTGTGATTTGGGCAGAGTGACGGCTTATTTTTAGTGGTTTTGGCTCGCTCACTCGGGCAGAACGACGGCTTAGTTTCGGTGGTTTTGGTCTATTTAGTTGGGCGGAATAACAGCTTATTTTGGGTGATTTCGGCCTATTTACTCGGGCAGAGTAACAACTTACTTTATGGTTTTTGGGCCGGGAAATAGGGTGGATACCTAGCTAAAGGGCTAGGGATCACTTTTAACCTGTGAGTTTTTTGTTTGGCGGGGTTTTGGCAGGGTTTCAAGGCTTTATGGGCTGACCACTCCCTATCTCACTTCACTCACTAATTTCTCAGTGTTAGGACGACGCAAAGAATTTTTCAGCGTTTCTTCTCGATCTCTTTTGGTGCTTCTGAAGTGAACCCCAACGCACTTATTTATAGCTGTAGGAAGGGATACATCGGGGATTAAAAATTCCTTCAGCACGTTGATTTTTCTTGTACACCAGCCTTTAATTCTTGTACAATGCGTTAACTGGGAGTGGTACTGTAGCAGCTTGGGCGCGGAATAAACCTCCTCTTGGCGCGGCGCCAAGACCCTCTTTTGGCCATGTCAAGTGACTATTAATCTTTCAGAATTGTCACTTTTATCCCTCGTATTTTACTCTTTCGCGCATCCTCCTTTCGCATTTTTGACTCCTGTAACTTGACATTTGTTAAGTTTAAAAAGTTCTTGATATCACATGTCATAGTCACATATCAGGAATACGAAATTGGGGTGTCTATAATTAGAAAAAAAGATTCAATTCGACTTTCTGTTTTCAAGTCCCACAAATAAGATCAATGCAAGGTTTGACTTTCCAAGTAAAGGAAAACAACAGGTCTTGAGTTTGGTGATTCTTCCTCTCGTTTGTTAAGAGCCATGGATGGGCCCATTACGATCATAAGATGTGGTCTTAGCGTTCCGTTTGGCACTTTTGGTTTTTCTCGTAAAGCCGTGTGGGTTCTCTTAAAAAATAATGAGCACGACTAACTATGGCTTAAAACCATTTAAAACAATCTCAAACATTCCATTACTGAAATATTTCATGCATTAATTTATGAAAAACTTTAACACAAGCTTAGAGTCAATTTGGTATAAAGTTTTTAAAAAGCAACCTTTTTAAAACACGTTTTTTTTTCCTCCATCTATATTCACTATATTTTTTAAATCTTTTTTAATCAGATAAGGAGCAGTATAAAACCTCAACGAAGGCAAATACATCTATCAACATTCCAAAATCCTTCAACATTCTAATACATTAATTTAGAATCACTATGTATTTATTCGGAACCGCGATGCATTGTGGGTCCAAATCGATGCTTCGAGATTTGAAATTAATGCATCACCGTTGGGAGGAGCAGATGAAATTGATCGGAGATAGTGAAAATCAGAGCTGAAGCAGTTAGTCGGTGAATGATGGAAAAGACTTTATGGGAAAATGTGTGAGTTCGACTGGGCCCTAAGAGAGAAAGAACAGTGTGCAGATATGAAAAGGTCCATGAACGTATCATAATGGAACTTCTGAACAGTTACCATTTTCTTTTTGCTAAAATGATCTGTTTTGATTTTTTTTTTATTTTGCTAAACAATGAGAATTGAAATCGAATGAATGAATGAATTGAGTATTTTGAAATTGAAATGATATTTATATATATAGACAAATTGTTTGACTAGTATTTCATGCATTCATCAACAATTAGTCATGCATGATGGAAGCGCACAATGGGGCAGTATATTAGTATAGGATTGGGGAAGAGAGATGAGGGGGAAAGAACAAAGATAAAGATCAAGGTTGGAGCTGCGGAACCATGTCAAAAGAGAGATGGAGATTGGAGTTGGAAATTGCTTCAATAGGCATGTGGTCTTCTTGGAAATTGTTTCACATTTGTTGGAAATTGTTTCAATTAATTTTGCGATGCAACTATTTTGGAGTTACAATGTACCAATTTGGTATTAGAATAAAAAAATAAATTCTGATGCACAAATTTGATTTTGCGATGCACACATTGGATTTATGATTCAGAAATTTGTAATGCAAAAATTGGACTTGCGATGCAGCGCGTGTCTAATATAATTTTCGATGCGCAAATTTTATTTTCCGATGCAAAAACTGGTTTTTGGATGCAACACGCCTAATTAAATTTCATTAAGGGTATTTTTGTACTTTTAGCTCGAAAGTGTCTTTTACCGATTGAATAAAAATTTGCATGTTCTTGATGAAGTCATTTTTTTTGGTTTGGTAAAGACAGTTCATCTATACCTTGTTTATGAGATAGGTGAGAATTACCATCAGATATATATCGCCAACACTCATTTATTTTTTTGCCAACAATATATGTCGTGTGTAGTCCTTGTTGATTCAATTGGTGATAAGGAATCAACTCACATACTTTTGCATCAAAGTCTCTCGCCAACGTGATTCAATTTCATTATATTCATATGACTATGAAGACTAAATTCAAAAACAAAATTCGTACAACATTCCAATATTTAGGTCATTACACATCATTATATATTTTCAACTAATTCAACTTAAGAATGCTACAAGTTACAACAAACGTCTTAAATTCAACCTTCCAATGTCCATTTTCCACAAAACTGCATATTTTTGAAAAGGATTGCTGGTTGATGGCAAGTGAAGAATAGAGTCTTCTGCATATCCATGCATCTTATGTTGTAATACTAGAAGGAGGCATTGCCAAACTTTGTGAGTGTCTCTAAAGAGATATCGCCCCTCGAGATCTAGTCAATCCTAGAAAATATGTTGGCATGCCAAGCTCGCCAAGATTTGCTACTGGAGAGGTGGATGATGTAGCCCAAATTTTTGAAATCCACAGAGATTGGGACGTAGATGAAATTCCCTACAAAAGGAAACACAATCGCGACTCTATGTCGGTAGTTGTACTTTCTACTTCTGGGGATGTAGAATATGGATGAGGATTAACACACTGCACACAAAATTGTAATAACACAATAAGAAGAAAAAAAGTGAGCTCATTTGACTGGTTTTAATGTATCACAAAAAATTCCACAATAATTAATTTGTATACCTTTACAACAAAGGGATCATCAGGTAAAACATATGTATCTTGTGTGGAAATTATCTGCAATTCCTGTAGGAGAGAAAAATTGCGACAAGTTACACCATTTATATGAAAAGCTTGTAGGATTAATGAATTCTTCTGAGAAGAGCAAAAGAATTCGCAATGTTAAAATATCTATCCATTATCTTGCTTCCCAAAAATAATATAGTATCATAATCGGTATTCACTGAAAGAATTTCGATGCTATCCTTCCTTCGGCCTTCAGTTCCAAAGATTTTATCTGTAAGTAAATGGAGGCAGATTTTAATAATTTAAGGGATCAGTGAAATGCCAAGACACTTGCTTCCTTCAAGCCGATGATAGATGAATATGAACTTCAGATGATTTTATATTGTTTCCAATATTTAGAACAACAAAAGTAATTTTAAGGAATAATTGGTAAAACTTGTATACGAATCGTAAGATACTGAAAGCCAAGATCCATTTACAAGCTACCAATGAAGCATAAATTAAATATTTAGTGATTCTAATTTGAAATTTTAATTAAATATTGCTTTAGGATATTAATATGTCCAACAGTACATATAGGAAGAGTAGCCGAACCTTTTAAGATGGTGATTCCTGCTGTTGGAGCTCGATTCCCAATCTGATGATGGGGATGAGGATATTGATGCATGAAACGCTGAAGGTCTAATCCAAGGCACAGGCCACGAATATGTTTTTATTTATCAATAACAACATTTAGATTCGATTGGGTAGTCAAATAAGGTATCATTGGTACTGCTAACGTTGTTGATGGAAACATACTCCCAATTGACGACAAGTGAATAAAGTCTTCTCTCCGTCCATCTTTTGCTATGTCGAACCTTGACATGTAGGGTGAGAAATCACGTCTTGAAATCTGGTCAATCCTGGAAATATATTTTTCCAAAATTTCCTCAGATCTATAAGTTATCTATTGGAAAATTTTACATACTAGTATATAGGTTCGAAAGATATAACTTAGAGAATATATAGATGATAAAGTGAGCGTTGTGGATTTAATACTAATCTTACATGTATTTTCAAAAACTACCTAAAATTGAAAGGTTTTCCGTTAGAAAGATTTCAAAAAAAAAAAAAAAAAAAACAGACTAGCCGTTGCAAACGCTTGAATAATATATACGCTATAAGTTGTAAAGTTATCCGTTACAATGATTACCAAAAAAAGACAGAAAAAAAAACTAGCAGTTGTAAGCTTTTGAATAATATATACGTTATGGTTAACGATTTTGCACATGGGACCGGTCTGAATATTTTCTTTCTTTTTTTGCGCTTTGGGTTGGTAATATATGTTTTCATATTTGATGGATTGAGTCATTTGGGCCTCAAAGTTCAAAGTTGAACATAAGGGGTTTTAATGGTGTTTATTAATTGGGGTAAATTCGGGTCGGTCAACTTAAACTTCAATTGTTACAGCACCCTATGTTTTTTTAGGATAAATTGCAAGCTGGTCCACTTTACAAGATTCCCAACGTCTTTGGTACTCTATTTTTTTGTAACCGCTAAAATCCACTTTAATAAAATTATTCCTAAAATACCCACTCTCGTCTTCAATGAGATAAAAAGCTATTTGCAAAAAATTTTGTACTTTCCCAGGATCGCAAGAATAAGAAAGGGGAATCCAAGAGTAGGTTGCGAGGGACGTTGGGATACAAAAAATGATATAGCTATTACCTCATAACTGTTTTGGTGTTCACCCAAAAAGTCGCGCCGTCTTCTTCACTCTGCCACCGCCTATTCTCTCCTTTTCTCCATCTATCTTCACTTTATTTTTTAAATCTTTTTAAACCAGATAAGGAGTAGTATAAAACCTCAACGACGCAAATACATCTATCAACATTCCAAAATCCTTCAACATTGATGCATCAATTTAGAATCACGATGCATATCGATTCAAAACCACGATGCATTGCGGTTCAAATCGATGCATCGAGATTCGAAATTGATGCATCACGGTTGGGTGGTGCAGATGAAATTGATCGGTGATAGTGATAACAGAGCTGAGGCTATTGCAGCAGTGAATGATGGAGGACACTTTGCGGGAAAATGTGGTGAGTTCGACTAGGGCCCTAAGAGAGAAAGAACGATCCGCGGAGATGAAGAGGTCCATGAACGTATCTTAACGGAACTTTTGAATAGTTACTTTTTTCTTTTTGCTAGAAACGATCTGTTTTGATTTTTTTTGTTTTTGCTAAACAATGAGAATTGAAATCGAATGAATGAATGAATTGAATATTTTGAAATTGAAATGATGTTTATGTATATAGACAAATTGTTTGACTAGTATTCCATGCATTCATCAATAAATAGTCAAGCATGATGAAAGTGCACAATGGGGAAGTATATTTGTATGGGATTGGGGAAGAGAGATGAGGGGGGAAGAACAGAGATAGAGATCAAGGTTGGAGCTAGGGAACCATATCAAAAGGAGAGAGGGAGATTGGAGTTGGAAATTGCTTCAATAGGCATGCGGTCTTCTTGGAAATTATTTCACCTTTGTTGGAAATTGTTTCAATTAATTTTGCGATGCAACTATTTTGGAGTTACGATGCACCAATATGGTATTAGAATACAAAAGTAATATCTGACGGACAAATTGGATTTCGCGATGCACGCATCGGATTTACAATTAAGTAATTTGTGATGCAAAAATTGGACTTGCGATGCATCTCGTGTCTAATAGAATTTTCGATGCACAAATTTTATTTTTCAATGCACAAACTGGTTTTTCGATGCAACACGCTTAATTAAATTTCATTAAGGGTATATTTGTCCTTTTGGCCCAAAAGTGTCTTTTAACGGTTAAATAAAAATCTGCATGTTCTTGATGAAGTCACCTTTTTCAAATTTGGTAAAGACAATTCATCTATACCATGTTTATGGGATAGGTGAGGAATTAGCATAAGATATATATTGCTAACACTTATTTTAAAAAAAATTTTTTTTGCCTCTTTTTTTAATTTTGCCAACAATATATGTCGTGTGTAGTCCTTGTTGATTCAATTGGTGATACAGAATCAACTCACATACTTTTGCATCAAAGTCTTTTGCAAACGCGATTCGATTTCATTACATTCATATGACTATGAAGACTAAATTTAAAAAAAAAAATTGTACAACATTCCAATATTTAGGTCATTACACATCATTATATATTTTGAGCTAATCCAACTTGAGAATGCTACAAGTTACAACAAACGTCTTAAATTCAACCTTCCAATGTCCATTTTCCACAAAACTACATATTTTTGAAAATGATTGCTGGTTGATGGCAAGGGAAGAATAGTCTTTTGCATATCCATGAATCTTATGCTGTAATACTAGAAGGAGGCACTGCCAAACCTTGTGAGTGTCTCTAACGAGATATTGCCTTTGGAGATCTAGTCAATACTGGAAAATATGTTGGCAGGCCAATCCTGCCAAGATTTGCTACTAGAGAGGTGGATGATGGAGCCCAAATTTTAGAAATCCACATAGATTGGGACGTAGATGAAATTTCCTACAAAAGGAAACACAATCACGACTCTATGTCGGTAGTTGTACTTTCTACCTCCGGGGAAGTAAAATATTGATGAGGATTATCACATTGCACACAAAATTGTAATAACACAATAAGAAGAAAAAAAGCAAGCTCATTTGACTAGTTTTTATGTATCACAAAAAAATCTACAATAATTAATTTGTATACCTCCAAAACAAAGGGATCATCAGGTAAAACATATGTATCTTGTGTGGAAATTATCTGCAATTCCTGTAGGAGAGAAAAATTGTGACAAGTTACACCATTTATTTGAAAAGCTTGTAGGAATAATGAACTCTTCGGAGAAGAGAAAAAGAATTCGCGATGTTGCAATATCTAACCATTATCTCGCTTCCCCAAAATAATATAGTATCATAATCGGTAATCAACGAAGAATTTCGATGCTATCCTTCGTTTGGCCTTCAGTTCCAAAGATTTTATCTGCAAGTAAATGGAGGCAGGTTTTAAGAAATTAAGGGGTCAATGAGACGCCAAGACACTTGCCTCCTTTAAGCTGAGGATAAATGAATATGAACTTCAGTCGATTTTATATTTTTTTCCAAGATTTAGAACAACAAAAGTAATTTTAAGGATTAATTTGGAAAACTTGTTTTAACATGTTATGTAACAGCCCGACCCGGACTCCAATGCGAAATCCCAAGGTCGTGCCGTTAAGACATGCTAAAAGACGGACACGCACCTGCTAAGCATAATGGTGCGAGTCAAAAGATGAGCCATCAAGCTCGAACAGGAAGGTAAAGCCATAACGGCGATACGGAACAACTAAAAACTAAAATCTGCGGAAGCAAATCATAAGTGGAACCCAAGCCTTTAATCCTAACAAGGAACGCAAGACTGAGAGACAACTATCTCTCGACAAATCTACGACTCGCGTGACGCAACATTGCGCACGGGCAACAAACCATCGGCAAACCTAAGGCCGGCAAAGCAACAAGATCCCAACCTGATAAACAACCACTCAACGGCTATAACATGCCGTAGGGACAAACTAATTAAAAGAATAAGAGATTCAAATACTAACAACTAAATCAAGGACTCACGACTAAAATTGTCGGAGATAACATCAACAAAACTAGAATATGCGAGCTAAAACCTTGCTCGGAAAGACAACGGAATAACTTCTAAATAAATACAACAGCTCGACCAAACAAGTCGGCTCCCAAAATAAATGATAATAAAATACTAACATAATCTACCCAAGTAAAGTCTACATAACTTTACATCCGTGTCTCACAAGATGAAAAATGTCGTAATAACAATAATAGTAAAATCTCCAAGCTTAAAGCCCGGAAGACCACCTGCTATCCAACAAGCACCGAAGCCGCAACGCCGCACTAACGAAGCTTCCGCAAAAACTAAGGAAAACAAACACACGGAGTGAGTCATAATGACCCAGTAAGTTACTAAATGCAAATGTATGGCATAGCATGACGTGGCATGGCATAATGCACAAATATGTATAAAATCATGGCATCTTAATAGCATACCAATAATAAACTTGTATTAAGTTAACAAGGATCATAAACTTCATAAACCACATAGCACGTTATTTTTCATATAAGTGCTCATAGTAAGCCACATAAGGGATAGAGAAGATACCCAAATAGCGCCGTTGTGTTGCTCCTGCAATACACAATGTTATACTGTATCGTGCAACATCGATGCTCTGTGATGTCATCGACTTTCATCGAGAACCACTCGATTTAGATAGCAGCCAATGCCGCACGTATTGTTACGGCCAAAGGGGCTACTTCCCCATTGCGACCAACAATGGAGGTGTGTGTGAGGTCCCAGGTACGGCGATCCATAGCGAATACGGATCTTACGATTCGTATAGGCGATGTATCGTCCTACCCTGACTTATAAAACCAATCCAAATAATGCCAGCTGGACTTTTATGCAATGCACAAGTAGATATTTACTCGCATGCTCAAACAAGAATCAAGACCGACCATAGCGGACTTATCAAATCAAGTAGGACATAAAACTCTACACACCAATTTAACAATGCACATATTTGCACATACTTAACAAATCCAACTAACTTATAAGTTTAGTCCAAGAACCACATATTGAGGTATTCATAACCCTCAAGTCACAACCCAATCAAACGTAGCATATAAGCTCAAGAAATCACAATATGAGGTCTACTATAGCCCTCTACTCGGGATTAAACCAAAGACTATTATTTAGTCTAAGAACAACCATAAATCAAGACTTAGCATTTTAGCTTTGCTTAAAGGTACACCGGACTCAACCATAGTCTCAATCGTCATATATACTCGACATTCTCAACCCAATCTCAAGGGTACCAAAACCAACCCATAGTCATAACCTCGCAAGTGCTTGATGTGCACGCGACCAAATTCCCTAAGAGAGAACTCATTCAAATAATCATTTCTTAAAGTAATACGAGATCATAAGTTGGTCTCTAATGATCCGTGCCCTAACGAGCACGCTCTAAATAAATCCCCAATAAGCTTTTATATCGTGGGTGCCACACATGGTACACAATTCAAGATGCTCGGGTACTCACAATCAAAACCAACCCAACCCGAACATCGTAGGATTTCAACCTAAGGCTCACTAACGTCTTATTGAACCTAAAATGACTCCATTGAGTTTTAATATCACACATCATTAAATACCTATTTCATAAATCGCCAAATTAACATGTCATTCAAGTTTATAGAAATTCTCCCAAAAATAATCCGGGCTTGTTTCCCAAGCCTAAAAATCCAAGAATTCATCATAATCATAGTCGACGAAACCCAAATGTCGTAGGACTTCAACCCGAGTTCGTTAACACAATATTGAACCTATAACGACTCCGTTGAGTCTAATTACTAAGTTTCATTCTTAAACCTTTCATCAATATCAACATTAACACCCACTTCAATTAACAACAATTTCTCCAATAATTTGGGGGTTGATTCTCAAGCCCTAAAATTCATAACAAAACCCAACATAAATCATAACCCATTTCATACATCACTTAATTTCAATTAAATGATCATATTCATGATGTTTAGTGAGTTCACACATCCAAAGCCCCAAACTTAGGCATACTTTCATAATAAACCCAAATAGAATGTAAACATAATTTCTAGCATGCTCACAATCCTAGAAACATAAGATGAAGAGTAGCAATATACTTCAACAATCATAGAAGTCATCCTACATATGCTTCTAACAAGTTCACATGCTCAAATCACAAGTTAAAAATCACACAAGCAAATATGTGTGCTCATTGACCTCAAATAGCATAGAGTTTGTTTTCCTTAGGATCAATGAGTACAAAATCAAAAGAAGAAGAAGTAACTTACTTGTATTCTACACCAAAGAAAGCAAATGAGAAAACGTTCGGTTGGAAATGATCTACTCTTCAAGTTCTACACTTCTTGTGAAGGTGGCTTGAGCAAATGAGGAAGGATCATGGAGAACCAAGAAGGTAGCTTCAAGAAGCCATGGGAGAGCTTGAGAGAGGATGAATTTCGTTCTTGGAGAGTGAGGGAGAGGAATGAGGGTCAAACATCAGATTTGTGGCTTATATTTGGTTAAAATCTGAGTGGGACAAGTGTCACCACATTGTGGTTGGTAAATATCTGATTTTGGTAGCTTAATTAATCACTAAATGTCTCTTAATCCACTCTTAAAACTTGTTAGAGATGTTAGGGTATAAGTAAGGAGGGTTAGGGAGGTTTAAGTGGGGTTTAGAAAAGGTTTGGATAGTGGGTTTGGGTGTAAAATCGTTCAACAACAAAGAAAAAACAGGGAAAAAATTCCTATGCACATCTCGATGTTGAGGCGGGCGCCTCACTCTAGGCAGGAGGCCAGGCGGGCGGGATAGCCTGGGTTGAGCCTGGGTTGATTTTGCAATGCTCTCGCCTCGAGGCGGGCTAGTGATCAAAATTCGATGCAGCGCCTCGCTTAGCCCTCAACTTGGTCTAAACATGTCCTAAATGGTCCCAAACTTATGGGCAACCATTCTAAGGTCTAACCCAACTCAAAACAAGTCGGAAACACACCCGAACAACTCCCGAAACAACTCGGAGCGAAACCGGGAAGAGGTGCAACAACGTGCAACCGGAACGACGAATGAACTCGCAATCGAACGAGCAATGAAAGGAGACTTTTAAGGCAAGTCTAAGGGCTAATGAAGAAGCTTAAATACTTCTAGAAAGTTGAACAATAACTAGGGAAATAAGAGTCCCAAAGGAGAGACGATTACGCGATTCGATTCCCGAACTACGCGATAGAGACGAGCACTATCTCCAAAGCTTCCAAATCATCGATAGACTTAAGGAACACCTCCAACTTGAAGTCTAATACATCTAAACATGTTAATAAACCATCATATAGAGGTCTAGGACCAAACCGAGGTCCACGAACACAAAAGCGCAAGCAAACTCTCAATCGCGTCGCATTCCGACTATCGTCGAGTCACGACTTGTGACTTTAGCAAGTCAACAACTATATGGCATCTCTTAATAGTGCTTTGGTCTTAATGTGGTATCTCATACACATCTAGACCCTCCCGTAAACCAAACATACAGTCAACAAAGGAAGAAGTGCAAGTATAGCACGCAAACCGAGCTAACGAAGGAGCGGGGTGTTACATGTTAAGACATATGATAAACATGCTATAATGATATAATACAAGTAATGAGTTTGGGTTCTCACATAATTCATCTTGAGAATGCTACAAGTTACAACAAACGTCTTAAATTCAACCTTCCAATGTCCATTTTCTACAAAACTACATATTTTTAAAAAGGATCGCCGGGTTGATGGCAAGTGAAGAATAGAGTCTTACTGCGTATCCATGCATCTAATCTTTGTAATACTAGAAGGAGGCCTTGCTAATCCTTACGAGTGTCTCTAAGAGATATTGCCTTTGGAGATCTAGTCAATCCCGGAAAAATATGTTGGCGAATCCACCAAATTTCTTGCTAGAGAGGTGGATAATGGAGCCCAATTTTTTGAAATCCACAGAGGTGGGAGGCGGATGAAATTCCTGCAAAAGGA
>CM028381.1:124437392-124680506 GCA_013146195.2 Codonopsis lanceolata | reverse complement strand
ATCTACAAAATTTATTCAAGCAAGACTCACCCAAGCTACGAGAAGGCATACCCACAAATATTTCTAAGTACTACCCTACCTTCTTTGGTTGCCTTCAATTAGAAGCTTCATTCTCCCTAATCCTTCGCAGCCGAGCCGCCCTAATCAGCCCAAGCCTGAGCCACGTGTCGGGCCGTATACCTTCCGAGCAATCGAGCAGTATATGTCAGCGCGAGCAATTAGGTAAAATTGTTTGGCCGAGATAAAGCCGAGCTTAATTATGCAGCAATAGCGAAGAGCGGGCAACATTGCTCGATGTCACCGAACAAGTCATTTAACAGCTGAGGGTGATCACACCCGGCAAATCGATACGCTGAGGGTGGTTACACCCGCAATAATTCTTGCTATAAGCCATGTCGCTTATAAAGGAATTAATGCCGCCATGGGCGCTAATGCCAATCATGGGCGCTAACGCCAATCATGGGGCGCTAACGCCATAATGGGCGCTATGCATGATAATGGCGCTATGCCTCCCGCACGTATAAAAACCTTGTCAAAATTCTGAGAGAGGTACGCAATCTATTTTCCCTAGCCTAAACTCGCCAAATTGTGAACTCATTGTACTAATTCACACGCCGAGGTTTGCAGTGGCCCCGCTTCATTTTTTCTTCTTTTCATCAGCAGAGTCAGTCAGAATTTGGAAGCACGCTGAAAGCCGTGCTTGATTGGTCGCTTTGAGTGGGTCCAAATCTTCTTGGACGATCGCTTGTTCCGCTTAAACCAGTGTTTTTACGGCATTAAGAGTTTCGCTTAGTGAGATATTCATTGTGTTCGTAGTTCTATTCATGGCGTAGAATGGAGTTAATGGAGGTAGTGGCGCCCGCAGTAGAGGTACATCACGCCTCGCCGCCGGGCTGAATAATGTCCCTTCACCTCATGACGATGCACGCCATCGCTTGAACCAAAGGCGTGGGTTGACTCAATGGCTGAAGCGTCGTGGGCTAGGCCGTTGGGTTGGCACATGAATTTCGTGAGGAGGCCTTACGCCAAAGGGCTATCTATCTTGGTCGATGCATCAACTCAACTTACGCTTGATTGCTATGGGCAAACCACCATTGCCCATCGCAGTGGATCCATTGCCGCTTTGTTTCAAGACCGATTCCAAGAAATGGGAAGTTCACAAGACCGGGGAATCGATGAATCCTATGGTAGTTCATTCACAACCACGCGAGCATGGTGGTTCTAAGCATCCTGGGCAACCCGAGGCGCAAGCGCCGCCGTGGTTGTCCCAGTGTTCATTCAAGTCAGTTGGGCCCTCGAGTTGGTGAGGATTCGCCATCGCCACGCCGCCGCCGCCGCTCGCCAACACCACAAAGGTCGCATGCTCGCAGACGCCGCTCGCCTTCACCGCTGGGCATGCTCACGCATACCGCCTGCTCACGATCACCTGGGTTCTTATGCTCGAGGCAAAGGACTCCTTCTCCCAAAGTGTCTCATCAATCACCGCACCTATCGTGCACACCGGGGCACCACAAGGACAGTGGCGCAGCCGCTGGGGCTCCACAAGCCATCATAAGCTATGGGACCCCCACAGCCCCTCCTATGCCCTAAGTGGTACAACCTCACTGGGGTGGTTTGCCTCGCAACCATTAATATGCAAGATTTTGAAGAGTTGAAACGCCGGATGAGGCCCTCGGGAACAAGGTAAAGCTCTGATGGGAATTTTTGGGACGCCTCGCTAGCCCGCTGGCACCTTGGATCGAGAATGCTCCACCACCTGTGGTTTGATTTTTCCAAACATCAAGGAATATAACGGCAAGACTAAAGCAAGAGACCGGTTGATGTCTTTCGAGTCTCGATCGGGTTGGTAAACCTCCGACGGCATTAAAGATAAGAGCTGTAGGGCCTCGCATTAAAGATAAGAGGCTTCGCTAGGCCTGGGAGGTATCGCCGAGGCTGCTTCGATCAACAATTGCCGCGATTTGCGATCAACAAAGTTTTGGCCGATTTTCGACCGCCGCATTAGCTAAGTTTTTGCCGATTTTCGGATCGGCTGTTCAGGTCAAGCAAGGTAAGACAAGGCGACTTGAATCAAGCGTCAAATGAGCTATCAAGGTGCGGGAGGTTTACCAAAGGTTCGAGCAAGTTCCCGGGCAATGACCGAGCTATCCGGGAGAGGTGTTTACCAAAGTGCTCACCGTGTTTCGAACCGGCTTGTTCCCCGGCTAGGGTGACCGAGGTGGTTTCATCGTAGTTGAGTATGCGCCGACACTGTTTCGAAGACCGGCTTGCTCGAGGCGAGGTGGTTTGCGATGCTCTGCGCGTAGCAGTATGGTACGCGCGAACCGAAGACACAGTGTAGATGACAAATAGAAAAGAAGAAAGCATTGAAGTGGTGCGCCGTGTGAGCCACAAATAAGAAAGAAAAGAAGAAAGAAAGCTTAAAGCCAAGCCACGGAATCAAAGCCGAAGCTGTCCGCCGGAAGCTGGTGGTTACAACAAAAGTAAGTCTCTGTGATGATCGGCCAAAAGGAGTTTCTTCGAGAGTCGGATTTGACCCGCTACTCAATACCTTAGCGCGAGGATATTATGTACGAGGTCGAAACGAAGCCTCCCAATCCACCTCGTATGAATCCAAATACTACGCCGAGGGAAAGGGACCTGCACGCATTTAAGAGGTGTGCCTACCATGATGATTATGGGCATACCACAGAGGAATGTTGGCCGCTGAAAAGGCCATCCGTAAATTGATCAATGAGGGGCGATTGGACCGCTTCAAACGAGATGCAGAAATGAGGAATGCCCACTACGAGAGGCTCCACCAATTGTGGGGTTATTAATGTCATAATGGACGAGGAACTCACCCCGACACGCCGGCAAGCAAATCTATTCCTTGTCAAAGTGGTAGATCGACCAACGACTTTTGCAAGAGGGCTTAATGTGCAAAGGCATACGCTTTACCCGCAGTGAGTTGGCGAGTAATGTTGTGCAGCAAGCAGCCCTCGATAGTTTCAAAGATTGGTCGATGGACGGGTTGCAGGCATGTAATCTGGTGGATACCGGAGCATGCCGGATGTAATGTATTACTCTTGCTTTCAAGGGTTGGAGTTGAGCGATGATCGCCTTAACACCATACGGGCTTTGGAGGGTTTTACAAATCACAAGGTCCCTGCTGAAGGGCACCGTTGAGTCGAGGTATTCATCGCGAGGGACTTAGAACTGTGGTTGAAAAGATTACCTTTATGGTAATCGATTTGAAGTCTCCATATAACATCATTCTTGGGCGCATCGAGCATGGCCAAATTTCGATGGTTGCGCCAATCCCGCACTGTAGAGCAAAATTCTATACGTACTCAAGGAGTGGGTGTATCATGAGTCACCCGGCCAATGAGTATGTTAGTGGATACTCAAAGGAAAAGCAAAAGTTGACTTTGGAAGATGGCGAGCGTAAGGTTACCATCGCATCAAGGAAGACTTCTCATGTGACCGGGACCATCGCTGGTCGCGACTGCAAGACAGAAGATTTGGAGATGGAAGCTACCCATGCCGACATTGAGGTCTGGGAGTACAATCAAAATGAAGCGGATGCGGCATTGGTCAACGCCCGAACAGAGGTCATGCGGTTACGCTTTGCCATCTGCATGTATCGGAAAGATCCGAGCGAAGCGTAGGTTGCCGAGCAAAGTTTTAACAATCCTTGCCGACACCGACGCCGGGGATTAGAGGCACCGCTGAGGCCGAGACCTTGCCGAGGAATTTTTGCCGCCAGCTATGCCCGAGGAACCCGTAGAGGCTATGAGAGATCGACGCCTCGATAAGGTTGAGGATCGAGCCGAGAAAGATGAAAAGGTGGAGTGTGACACGCCCAAATGCGGATGAGCCGTAGTTCACCGCCAAGACGAATCGAAGAGATAGTCATTAATCCGCACTACCCCGAGCGTAAGATTAAGATTGGACGGCTTGACAGAGACACGAGCAAGCTTAATTAAGCAGCCAGTGACGCCTTGATATATTTGCTTGGCGACCGCAGGACATGCAAGGGTGAGCGAGGATGTGGCCTTGCATCAATTGAATGTTGATCCCGCTTACCGACCAATCCAACAATTACCTCGGTTTATTCGCAGAAAAGGATCGTGCAATCAAGGAGGAAGTTGAGAAATTGCTCAAGGCCGATATTATCGAGGAGATCCATTATCCAACCCGGTTGGCTAATGTGGTTATGGTAAAGAAATCGAATGGCAAGTGGCGGATGTGTGTCGATTTCACTGATTTGAACAAGGCTTGCCCGAAAGATTGTTATCCCCGCCGAGAATCGACAAGTTGGTTGACGCCATTGCAGTTTCGAGCTCCTTAGTTTTATTGATGCTTACTCGGGTATCATCAAGTTAAGATGGCCGGTTCCGACAAGGCTCTAACAGCCTTTCCGAGCAAAGCAGGGGGTCAGATTGCTATAAAATGATGCCTTTTGGTTTGAAGAATGCCGGGCCACGATCAAAGGATGGTCAACAAGGTGTTTAGCTCGCAGATAGGGAGAAATGTTGAAGCCTATATTGATGATATGGTGGTCAAAACCAAGGGACGCGAGCACACGAGGATTTGGGTGAAACTTTGCTAATCTCGTGAGGAACAACATGAAGTTGAATCCGAGCAAGTGTGTGTTCTGGGTAAAAGCAGCAAGTTCCTTGGGTTCATGGTAACCGAAAGGGAATTGAGGCCAATCCTCGGAAGATAGAGGCATTAGTTACCATGAAACTTCCTCGTTGTGTTAAGGACGCGCAGAGGTTAAATGGCGTGGTGATCGCTTTAGGAAGGTTCATCTCGAGGCCTGCAGAGCGTTGCTTTGCCCTTCTTCAAGGTTTTGCGAGGTAATAAAGGCTTTGAGTGGACTGAATGCCGTAAGGCTTTCAAGGAATTGGTGGAGTATTTAGAAGTCCACCCTTGTGAGTAGCCCGATCTATGGAGAAAAATTGTATGTATGCCTACCGAGCAAAGTGTAGCCGCAGCTTTTGATTAGGAAGAAGGCAATGTGCAAAAGCCTGCTTATTATGTATCCAAAGCCCTCACCGATGTAGGGAAGATATTTTAATGCAGAAATTGGCTTACTCGCTTGTTGTTGCCGCCGGAAACTTCGAGCTTATTTTTCTCGCTCATTCAATTGTCAGATACACGGATTCGCCGAAAGATTTTGCACAAGCCGGATACCTCTCGGTTACTCACCCGTCAATTGAGTTGATCGAGTTTGATATCGATTATCGCCCACGGCGAGCAATCAAGGCACAAGCTATAGCGACTTTGTAGCCGAGACAAGCTTCAAGGATCCTCTCGAGGAAGTAGAGAGTAAATCAACAAAGAACGAGCAAAGTAAATCCAAAGCCAAGACCGAGTATTGTTGGGAACTTCATGTAGATGGTTCCGCTTAGTCGATTTGGGAGTGGAGCTGGTCTCAGTGTTGGTACCACCCGAGCAAGATGTAGAATTTGAGAAGGCATTGCTTCAAATTCCCACTTCAAATAACTGTGCCGAGTATGAAGCTTTAATTGCCTGGCCTCGAGCTCGCAAGACATTGGAGTCCCGGCAAGGATTGTATATTGTGATTCTCGCTTGGTGGTGAATCAAGTTAAGGGCGATTACGGGTACATCATCCGATTTTGGTTCGCTATTGGCAATGGTGAGAGAAATTTTAAAAGATTTCGACATCGAGTTGGTTAGAATTGCTCTGGGAGGACAATATGCGAGCATTATTTATCGAAGATGGCCGAAGATGAAATCCGCCTTTGCATCCTCGAGTCATGATTGAGCACTGGAGGTTCCCCGCCATCGAGAAAGAGGTGGTTATGGACATAGAGCCGGCTGCCAAGTGTTGGATAGATGACCTTCGAGCTACATTGAGAGCTGGTGTTGCTCAAGACAAAAAGGAAGCCGTAACTATTCAAAACGGCCATGCCGCTACATCATCTTAGACAACATTTTGTATCGAAGATCTTATACGCCGACCTTTGTTGAGGTGTGTTCGCCCGAGATGGTGGAAGGAATATTGGGTGAAGTGCATGAGGGCAAATGGAGGTCACCCCGCCGATCGCTAGTCGAAAAAGTGTTAGCGCGTGATTTTATTGATAACTTTGCGAGATGCCGAGGTGTATGTTCGCCGCCAGCCAGACAAGTGTCGCCGCTTATGCAGATATTCCAAGGTTGCCATCTACCGAAAGCGCACTCGTTATTGCATCATGGCCGCTTGATATGTGGGGAATAGATTTGATTGGACCTTTTCCCCGTAGCTCGCTCAAAGTTCAAGACGCGGTAGTCGCGGTGGATTACTTTACGGTGGGTGGAGGCAAAACCATCGGGCGACCATAAGTGAGGTCAACGCCATCGACTTCGCATTACACGAGCACATTTGGTGTCTGCTTACGCCCCGCGAGCAATTGTGGTCCGATCATGGGACCCAGCTTCTGACAAGTTTACAAAGGCGCGCGAAAGCAAATGAGGGTGAAACATCGCGCCATCCGTGGCATATCCCCAAGGTAATGGCCAGCGTAAGCCGCGAATAAACAAATTTTGCACGCTTTGAAGAGGAATTTGGAGGAAAAGGCCGAAGATGGGTGGACGAGCTACCTTCACCATTTTGGGCGAAGAACAACAAAGGAGGGGTCCAACCGGGAAACCGCATTTTCTTTAGCATACGGGTCTCGATGCTATGGCTCTGTGGAAATGTACTTGCCCACCATAGGGTTTTAAATTACAATGCCTGCTCTAATCACACACCGAACAAACAGACTTGGACTTGTTGGAAGAAAAACTACCGGAAGCTAAAATGAGGATGGCCAATATATAACGAGCAAAGGCTCACCACGATAAGCGAAGTTCGTGGTCGATCATTTGGGGATTGGGTCCTTCAGAAGATTGAGGCCACCGCCATCGAAATAATGGGGAAGTTGTCACCAAACCGGAAGGCCCTTTTCAAGTTTCGAGAATTGTTAAAGAGGGCACCTACATGTTGCGAACAGAGGATGGTGATGAGTTAAAGCATCCATGGCATGCGGATCATTTGAAGAAATACTATTGGTAATTGATTTACAATATGTAATTCTTTGATTTTTGTTCTTTCGTGGTAAATGGCAATAATGAGGCTCAGTTGATTTTTCAACTATGTTTGAAAAATGGCTTTTTTGAGTTGAATCTCTTCAAGTCTTTGATCGAGCATAAAGGTCTTTATGCTCGATCAAATTTGAAGAGGTGTTTCCAGTTGATCGGGTAACCCCTTATAGCGAGCATAAAGGGCTTTAAGTTCGTAAAGGAGGGGTATTCGAGTAAAAGAGCTAAAAGATGATCGCTAGAGCGAGTAAAAGCTAAGCTAAGTGATGATCGCTAAGAGCGAGTAAAATGTTTAAATTTTTATCGCTTGAAAGCGAGTAAAAGATGACTTTGCTTAGCTAAGGCTAATATGGGAAGGTCATTCAAAAACAAAAGAAGTTAAAATATTACAGATGAAAAGTAAAATTGTTTTGAGACATGGCACGAAGGCCAGAAAGGCGCGCAGGCCTGAGAATTCAAATAGTAGTGGCGTGTTGTCTTCGCTGAAGCAAAGTGGGTTCCTCGGATTTGTGGTGTCGAATTGTAACTTCCTCGCCGCCTTGGTCGCCGGCGCCATCGCTGGTAGTAGAAGGAGCTTGAGATCGCCAAATCTCTGTCATGAGGTCGGTGACTGTAGTATCGACGACAGGAGGGGGGATCCATGGAGACAGCCTTGGCAAAGATCGGCCACCAACCCTTCTAGTTCATCTTCGTAAAGGGCACTTGGGAATGGCCGGCCCTGCATGAGCGAAAGCGGGGTTGGCTCCCCACTCGGCGAGTTGCTCTGGCCGACCTCTAGCCCACTACAAAGTAGCCGCCTCAAAATATGGTTCATCCCCCGCACGAAAATGGGTAGGCTTCACCCTCCACACGCTTGGTAAAGTCTGATGACCTTTATAGTCCTCAATGATCTCGCTTTTGCTCGCCGTCATAGAACCGACCTCGATACCGCTTGCTCGAGCTTTGTGACAGTGGCGTTGGCAGCCTCCAGATCGTTTTGACAAGCCCGCAGCTCGCGCCGCACCCCGGCTATATTGTTGAGAGCAGCCTCTTCCGATTTTTTGGATAAGTTTAGTTGGGCTTCCAGTGCTGTCTTCTCGGCCTCGACCTTGGAAAGCTCACCACCTTGGTGGGATTCCTCGCCGGTTTTGAGATCACTGATACAATTGATTTTTTCCTCCGCAGCCGCTCTTTCCTGAGGCCAAAGTTTTCTTTTCTTGTCGTGAGTTGGTCTTGTTCAAGTTGGTGATTAGTCGCTCATACATTAAAACAGATTTGTTTGCAATCTGTCGAGAAATTATGGATTAAAAGCGAGGAGAAAGAAGAAAGGAAAGTGAAAAGTAAGAATTATTTTACCTCGGTAAGACAGAGCCCCATTTCACCGATTAAGACAGAGCTCGCCTGGTCCGTGTACTTTTTCTGGATGCCGCTGGTGAAGGCGTTTCATCGTGCCAAGTCCGGTAGACGGAATCCTCCTCGCTTGTGAACAAATGATGCCGCCGAGGTCCGACACATTAGCGAAGCCTCTTGATAAGGGCCGCAGCCTGGTTGATCATCGGCATAGCAAAGCCTTCTTGTTGCCGTGAAGGAAGTGGGGAGTGCTCTCTTCAATCGCAGCTTTGTCCGCCTCTGCGCTCGCTTTCCTGGCTCTCGATTGCTCGACATTGATGATGGGGAGGCACGCTTACATCGGTTCTCGCATCGGGGCGCAGGATGAAGTTTGATGTAGATGCTCGGGTTGTGGCGTTTTGTACCACGGCTTGAGCTCGTATGGGGAGAGCAATACCGGCTGAGTAGACAGTGTTTGCCTGCTTGCTCGAGCTCTTTTGGCAGCTTGCATAAATTTGGAGACATCTGTTAATTGCCTCATTTCTGCACCAATTTCAAAGAATATTAGCATCAAGGAAAGTGCGAGCAGTTTGAATTATCAAAGGAAAAAGCAATGAAGTAAATAGCTCTGAATAACCGTAAAGTGAAAAGTCGTCTACAAAGGGTGCCTGCGAAGCACAATCCTCGTGATTCGCCGGGAAATCTATTTCCATGGCAAGAACCCCAAGATGGGTGAGGGGTTTCTTGGTCGATTGTAACCCGGCTCCATGCCTTCAACAGGAGGTAAGAAATCCCAAAGCCAGCAAAGACCGAGGTCCGGTTAGAACCCGCCAGCCCAAAGACAAAATCTTGCCCAACTTGCCTCTTGCGCCTAACAGCTTTCGAACGCCTTGACTATTTTGGGTTCCCCTCTGTAGGCGATTTGTCGTGTTCGGGAAGCCCGTAATCGCCGATATAGGCGCCGGTGGCCATCCAATGCTCGATTCAACGAGCAAGGCTTTCCCGCCCCAAATTGCCGACTTTGTTGGGGCCGCCGAGAAGCTTGAAAAACCATGGTTTGAGCGGCCGCACGCGCCGGTTTTCTTGTCAAGGGAGAGGAGAAAGAATTTTCGAAATAAAGTCATATCGGGCTCGAACCCGAGTGACCTGCAGGCTACGGTGAAGGATACCAAGAATCTAACAAGGGTTAGGGTTAAGTCACAAGGGAGGGGTATTAGAAGCATTCATCAATTCAACGATGAATGGGTCAAGAGGAAGCCGGAGTCCGACTTGGAAAAAATCAAAGTAAAATACCATCCTATCTCCTTGAAAGTTGTGCCCTTCCTTTTCTAGGTCTAAATCAAAAGCGAACACCTGCAGTTGGGGTCTATACCTAGCGAGTAAAACCAGGTACTAACCTCGTCCTCGGAATTTAGATCTTCCCATTTGATTAAAGGGGAGGAAAAGGAGGGGGCAGGAGTGAATAGAGTTTGGCTTGATCTGGGTAATTGCTCGATTGGCCGAGGAATACTACTTGCTTGTTCGTTATCAAGTTGTGGCATGTTAGCTTGTGAGGGTTTTCGTCGGCGCGTGATCAATGGAGCCACCTCTTGCTCGCTTCCTTCAGAAGTAGGTGGAGTCTTTTCTACTTGAATCCTATGGTCGTAGCACTGTCCTTCAATTTCGGATACTGTTCCTTCGCTAGACATCCTACAGAAAAGGAATCGAGAAAACAAAGTTAAAAATTGATTGGGAAAAGTGTGGTAAGGGAATTGGCTGTAATATTTGGGGTCGCAAGATCAGTAAACAGGGTACCGATCATGGTTTCTCGATTCCTTGGGTCTGGGTCATTAATTCGTAGAAGGGCAATAGTGGAATGATGAAAAGGGCGATGCAGTGAAATACCTGGAATACTTGTTGAAAGCCTCGATTTTGTTCTTGAGATGAGACAAGGGTCTGATCTGGGAAGCAATTCTTGATGAAGATCTGTGGAATGCACCGAATGTTTCGTGTGACTGCTTGAAGGCTATGTGAGTTACAAGGAAGCGTAAAAGTGGCAAATGAATTGAATCTTACCCTTTATAGTCTAGGAAGCCGTCGGTTGGAGCATCAAATCATTGGGCTCAAAGCACGAGGCGCGGTGAGCGAGGCCGCATTAAATGTACATAGGAAGTTGAACCTGCAGTTCCCACTGGCGGCTGACAGCTGATGGTTGACGGCTGACGTTTCGTTTTCCTAGGAAACGTTTGTTTAAGAAGCTTTGTGAATTACCGCCAAGCTAGATAGGTTTTTGAATAATTGGGGGGAAGCTACTCTGAAATTTTTGAGATCCTCCTCGTCATGAGCATGAATACTCGATAAGACAAGGAGTTGGGGGCTACTGAGCTGCCCGGCCCAATTAGGCCCAAGCCAGGAGCCACGTGTCAGTCGTGTACACCTTCCGAGCAATCGAGCGGACATGCCATGCGAGCAATCGGGTAAAATCTGTTTTGGTCGATATAAAAGCTGAGCTTTATTATGCGAGCAATAGCGAAGAGCGGGCAACATTGCTCGATGTCACCGAATAAGTCACGTACAGTTGAGGGTGGTTACACCCGAGCAATAATTCCTGCTATAAGCCATGTCAGTCTATAAAGGAATTAATGCCAGTCATGGGCAGTTAATGCCAATCATGGGCAGTTAACGCCAATCATGGGCAGTTAACGCCAATAATGGGCAGTTATGCGTAATAATGGGCAGTTATGCATGATAATGGGCAGTTATGCCTCCGGCACGTATAAAAACCTTGTCAAAATTCGGAGAGAGGTATGCGCAATCTATTTTCCCTAGCCTAAACTCTGTCAAATTGTGAACTCATTGTACTAATTCACACGCCGGAGGGCTTTTGCAGGGAGTGCCCCTGCCCAGTTCATTTTTCTCCTTTTTTCATCGCAGAGTTGGGCTCAGAGAGTTTGGAAGCACGTTGAAAGCCAGGTGCTTGGATTGGGCTGTTTGAGTGGGTCCAAATCTTCTTGGACGCATCAGCAGCAGACCTGGTATAATCTCCACAGACCTATAGCACATTGGTGGATCGAACAAAGGAAAAACCCACATGGATGCTAGTAGTTGAAAACGAATACGAAAAAAGATTCAATATTGGGATTTTACAATCAATTTAATTGAACAAATGAGAAAAGACCTACCAAAAGTCCAAAACCTTATGACTAGATTGAAATAAGTCTAAGAAGTTAACAACTATGCCTTCATTCCACATGGACAATAAACCTCCATTTTGATATCTTCAAATTTTAGATCCTGGTCATCAATGGAGGCTTTGTCGGCCTATTTAAAATGACTATAATTGTAAAATGACTATACTACCCTTCCCAAAATACATGTGAGCCCCACGTGTATTGACTTAACGGTTTCAAAATAACGGAACTAGACGGAATGATCATCTTCGTTTAAGTTGATAGGTACGAGGACTACTAGCAAACAAATTTTTGTAAAGGAACGAAAAGAAAAAAAAACTCAAAACTAGAGGGACCAATTGTGTAGTTTGTCGTTCCCCGAACATGCCTCCAACCCTATTTTCTCAAATTTCTTGATTTTGTAATTCACTTTTCACGAGAAATTTCATTTGATAATTAGAAGAAAAAGTTGTTGGACCTAATCCCATGTTGTGCTTGCACCTATAGGTGTTAACATGATTTGTATATTAGCGAAGAGATCGACACGAACTGAATGTCTTAAAAGTCAATAGAATCAGCTTAGAGCCAACCTTAAGCAAACTACATTCTTAAAATGTGTCGTTCAATATATTGTAATTCTGTAGCCTAACCCTAATGGAGTAATGGGTGTGTTCCATCTAATTAAATGAAATATTGTTTTCATCACATTTAAAATCCCATTAAACGTTTTCTTGATACAACGAAAATGAAAAAAAACAAACTAAAGTTACCTGATATACTCTTTCCTCAAAAGCACTAAAATTTTGTATTATGTACAAAAGAAAAACATGACTCTAAACACAATAATTCGGCATTATGCGAAGAGCAAAGAATCTCCACCTCCTAAATTACAATAAACAATTCAAATAAGAAATGATAAAAAATTTGAACCGAATAAGATCAAGATGCTTCCAAACATTCATCTGTGCATTGAAAGTTGAAACCAAACCACCGGCTCACATAAACCCAAACAAAATTCACAGAGCCACTCACGAGTCACCGTTAAGGCGTTAACAAGCCCCCCAGGCCTCATTCTCAACACACGTGAACCCACTTTTTCCTTCACATGCACACACAAACACAACACAACAAAACCCCCCTCTCCCCACTTTTCAATTCAAACACAAGCTTCTTCTCCCTCGACCTCTTTCTCTCTCTACAATGGCTTTCCTCTGTTTCAAGATTATAACTTTTTGCATAATTTTCCTTCAGTTTCAATTGGGTTCAGCAGTTTTATTGGTGGCTTTAAATAAAGGCGGTCACCATAGACGACCAATGCTCCAGGCCAACCAGACCAGTTGCTCTCTGTTTATGGGTACTTGGGTTCATGACGAATCCTACCCCATTTATCAGTCCTCTGCTTGCCCAATTATCGACCCGGAGTTCAACTGTCAAATGTTTGGTCGACCCGACTCCGACTACCTCAAATACCGTTGGCGCCCCGCCAACTGTGACCTCCCAAGGTACCGCTAAGTTGTGCCTTACGGCTGCTTTTGTTGCACGTTATTCTTGCAACAGTGCCACCTCGTTATTAAATGTTTGGTGTTTCTGGATGTTGAATATCTGTTATTGATGAGAATGAATACGAACCGAAGCTGTAGGTTAAGCATCAAAATTTGTACCATAACGTTCATTTATTTTTATTTGCAATTATTCTGACAAAGAGGTTATAATATAGCCTGTTGTTTTTTGGGCGCGCAATTACTTCAATTGTTAAAAAAGCAAAGTTTTATGAAGTTGTGCGTTACGGTGAATCTTCTTGGTTGTGCTTAGGTTTGATGGGCTGGACTTTGTGTTGAAAATGAGAGGAAAGACTGTGATGTTTGTTGGCGACTCATTGGGCCGGAACCAATGGCAGTCGTTGATTTGTATGATTTCGGCTGCAGTGCCACGGTCACCCACTCAGATCATCAGGGGAGACCCTCTCTCTTCTTTCAAGTTTCTGGTAAGCCGTCTGATCTTAATCGTACGGTTATGCCTCACACAATTGCTAGTGAAGCATTTACAAACTGGGTTTTGTTGTGGTGACTGGTGTCATGCAGGAGTACGGGGTGACGGTGTCATTTTACAGAGCACCGTATTTGGTGGACATTGATTCAGTACAGGGGAGGAGAGTGCTGAAATTGGAGGATATATCTGGGAATTCGAGAATGTGGAGGGGTGTGGATGTACTGTCGTTTAATACAGGTCACTGGTGGACTCACAAAGGATCTCTCCAAGGGTAAGTTGGTAGTTTTAAGGGATTATTACTGCTGGTAAAATGAAACACTAGATCAGATGGGTGAGAAATTGAGGAGAAATGATATGGTGCAGGTGGGACTACATGGAAGCAGGAGGGACATTGTACCAAGATATGGATCGTTTGGCTGCTTTAGAGAGAGGGCTAAGGACTTGGTCAAGCTGGGTTGACGCTAATGTTGATTACACAAGAACCAGAGTTTTCTTTCAGTCTATATCTCCTACACACTACAAGTATGTTCATTTACTCTACCGGTCTTCCCCTCACTCTTTCACACGTACATAGTACATAGTACAAAGTACAAACAAAGTTTGTCACTAGATTAGTTAAAAAATTAATTAATTAACTTTTGCTGATTTAACTTATCAATTAGTCGATCATTCATGTTAAGGTAAAAATTTGGATAAGCAGGTTAAGATACGAAAAAGTGAAATTTCGTTTTAAAAATAAATATTTATAAAACGCTCTTGATCTTATATAAAATTTATTCTTAAAAACCCGCGAAGTATTGTGGCTTTTCATGTGTTTTCACTTTTCACACTCGCACAAATGATGGGGTGTTGTTTCTGATTTGTTTTTTTACCCTCACACAGACTAATTATTGTTTTTTACTTTGTTGCTTTTACCGTATTTTTCTCCCTTTCTCCGTTTTCTAATTATACTTGTTTACACCGGAGTCGTTAATGAGTAAGGGCTTATTTGATAATCGTGAAGAGATAAATAATATTATTAATCATAGTATTATTAGTGTCATCACTATTAATACTCACTTATATATCAGAGATAGTTTTGAAATAAAAAATATTAATCTCAATTTTGTTTAGTGAGAGCGCTAATAATACGTTAATATCACTCTCTTCCTTGGTATTAATAATAAGGAGATAATGATTTTATCTGTATAACTCGTGTTATTAGTCTTGACTATCTTTTGTGTACCAAACATCAGACACCTAAACAACCGTGTATCCGTAGCCGTATACAAATAAAAAATAGAATATTTAAGAAATGTTATATACTGAATTTTTAAGTAATTTATTTTAATGATTAGTTTGAAAAAGGCCTCGGCCCGTCATAGCTGTAATCAATATTTAGCCGTCTAAGCTGGACGAGAATGGGCCCATATTATTTTACTTAATATCTTTAAAGCACTGATATTGACCCGAGTCACAAACCTTTTTCTAGAGGCCCTTGTCTAGTTGGACGAATTTATGCTGTCTTTTGGTTGGTCCATATTGGCACATGTTGCATTTAAATGATAATTTACGGAAGGAAAACTTAACAGATATAGGTTTTCAAGATCGTCAATGAAAAAATTCATTAACAATCTCAAACACATTAATATATGGTTTATTTTCATTAAAATAGATCATATATTAATGTGGTCGAACTCAAAATTCAGTCTCTCTTGATCCTGGAAAATTTTGATCATATTTATGAATAAAATCAACGGGATTCTCCCATCATACATTGTTGATTAACGGTTGCCTCTTTTTCTTCTTTCGAATATCTTTTCTTGCTAACAGTAATTAAGTGTAGGAATAAGTTGTGTAACTCTCAAAATTAAATCAGAAAAAAATGATTTAATTAACCCTTTTCACTTGCTCTTTTTATGGTTGAACGGTTTGAAAATAGACCCCGACCGCCCCGCCCAATTCATAGCTGTAATCAATAATAATTAGGTGCAGAAAGTATAACTTGGACAAGGATGGTTCCCAAATGATTCATAGGGTTTAGGTTGTCTTTAGATTGGTCCATGATTAACCTAATACGCTAAGTATTACTCTCCTGTTCCGACCAAAGAGTCTACTTTAAAAAATTAAGACATAAAATTATCGTTTTATTACTAACGTGCTACTAATGTATAGTTTTCTTAAAAGTTTGACTTGCAAACGGGGATTCTTTGTCCCAAACGGAAGGAGTAATATTTTACTGAAGGAAGCATTTCAATAATGAACATTATTAAGATTGATGATGAAAACTAGACAGAGTTATCATATTGACTCTTTTTTTAACTCCTCTTAAATGATTATTGTATACGATATAAAATAATATACCAGTGCACGAGATTTCCTTTTTGCAAATATACAACTATCTCCATGATGGATGCATCTTGAATTTATTTCTATTAAAAACAGTCTAATGATAGACAGAAAAAATAGATTTACGGGTCGGGTCCAATAGAAATATTTGACTGTTTCCTTCAAGTTTAAGTGGATAAAATTTACGTGAACTTGAGTGGAAAGGAAAAACACAAAAAACAAGCCATGTTACTATTATTGGAGCTTGTTCATGGACCAATGTTGTCAGATGTCAAGGAAGAAGTTCTGTTTTTTGTTTTGTCAATGTGTAGAAAGTAGAAACATTAATGGTTGTCCTGTTCTTGTAGTAAAAAAGAGATAACAGTGATGGGTTCATTTTGAATTTTGATTCTGTCGGTAGCACTAAACAGTGTTTAATAGTACTAGCCTCAAAAGAAACAAAATTTATACTCCTAGTCCTATATTGTAGCCCATCAGAATGGAGTGTCGGCGCAACAACAACAGGGAAGACCTGTTACGGTGAAACAACTCCAATGAGTGGCACGACTTATCCAGGAGTGTACCCCGATCAAATGAAGGTTGTGGAGGCAGTTATAAGAGACATGAACAGCCCGGCTTACATTCTTGACATAACCACACTGTCGGCAATGAGGAAAGACGCTCATCCATCAATCTATAGCGGAGATTTGAGCCCAGCACAAAGGGCTAACCCTGACCATTCTGCAGATTGTAGTCATTGGTGTCTTCCTGGCTTGCCTGATACTTGGAATCAACTCTTCTATACTGCTTTACTCTTCTAGCTTTTATTAAACCTTATAGTTTTCGGTTTGATTTTTATGTATAGGCATAGTCAATAAGTTTATAGGTGATGATGATATGGTGATACTAGGACAGTCGAAGTTGAAAACTGTCCCAATCTTAGGGACTGGCTTCCTTTGTCTTTGTCAATGGAACTTAGTTGGAATTTGACAATTTGTATTGTTTCAAATGGAAATTAAGGTAATTTTTCTTAGTAGAGTTGTTGTGCCTACTCCTTCACCTCGTCTGAAAATGAATTTTCATGTTCCATTCTGTACAAGCAATGTTATAGAGTGGATACTAACGTTTATGTAATATTCAATTTATTTAAAAGTCAGTATCTTGAAATCTAACTTTGGTATACAGGGACAGTTGTATATCGAAAGGTAAAGTTGAAAAATTACCACTAGTATCACAACTTGTATATTTAAAGACAAAGTTGAAAAGTTAACTATATATTTATTAAGTCAAGTTGTAATAATAGGAATAACACTAGTTGTAAAACTAGTATTACTCATAAGTCATAAAGCAAAGACATATGAAACAAACAGATGCTCGGCCCATTTCATCCCTGCCCAGTCCCCACTAAACCATTAGGAGAAACAGGCCGATTCATTTTGTAAAGTTTTTAATCGATAAAATATCAAAAAAAAAAAAAAAATCAACTGGAAAAAGTCATTTTTGTAGGCAAAATGATTACTATACTCTTAATGAATCGAATGCGTGTTACGGAGGTCACTTAATTAGTTATAGCGACACATCAAATTTTGCGCCGCGATACAAAAATGTAACTGCATCAATTTTTACACCGTGATTCATCATTTTAATTATTTAATCCAAATTTTCACCACGATGAAACAATTTTTGCATCGCGATACATAAGTCTTAATTACCAAATCAAATTTTGCATCGCGATGAATTAATTTTTGAACTGCGATATATAAAATATTATATAATTCAACTTTGCATAGCGGTACAAAATTCATAATGAATCAGACCATATCCTCCACCTTCTTCTTCAATTTCCTCCGTCGTAAGCTTTCTTTTTCCTCCTTCTCCGTTTTCGTGCTACTGAAAAAATCCTTTAATCCAGCACATGTCGATCCCCGTTTCGTTACCTAATAATAATGATTTTTGAATCCAATGTGTTTGCCGGAGCTGTTGTAGGATGACATTTTTGAAACAATATTTCGAAAAATAACCTTTGATGGTTGAAAAAAAAAGTTCTGGAGGAGTTACAAACTTTGAAAAACAAACCGATCAGAATTTTACCCAAACCATTAAACCAATTCTCAAGATAAATTAGCTTTTTGAGAAAATGTGGGTCGGTCCTATTTTATACTCCCTCAGTTCCGGAAAAAATAGTCAATTTAAAGAATTTACTTTCAAAGTTGAAGACAAAAAAGTGTTATTTTATTACTAATGGTCTACTAAAAATGTCATTTTCTTAAAAAGTTTGACTTTTAAAAGGGTACTATTTGCTTGGAATGGAGGGAATAAGTTTTTAACCGCTTAAGCTCCGTTTTTTTTTTAAAAAGAAGAAGGTATTTTTGGGGGTGAAAAGACGACTTTGTCATTAATTAACCGTATACGCGCTAAGAATCAATTTGTGCATCGCGATGCACCAATTTGTCGATCGCAATGCCTCAATTTGTGTGTATTTAAAGAAATCAATTAATCAATTTATATTTAGCATATTTTATTCATATCTTAATTACAATATCAAGTAAAATAATGAAACTTTTACTACATATTTATGGAAATCAATCAATCAATATATATTCAATCTATTTGATTTGTACCTTAATTAATCAATCAATCAATCAATATATATCAAGCAAAAAAGGAAACTTTGACTACATATTTATGGAAATCAATCAATCAATCTATAAATGAGTTCTACCTTAATTACAATATCAATGAATATAAGGAAACTTTGCCTTCAAATATAATTATTTCGCACAAATGACTACCTTAATTGGATTTGATTTTGTGCATCGCGATACAAAATCGATGATGCAGAAAATCCTGATTGGATTCGATCGATGCATGAACATCACCGCGCACGTGTTTGGTTCATTAAAGGTATAGTCTTTTCACACTCAAAAATGTCTTTTTTCGATTAAAAAAACATGATCGACTGCGGCGCTTGAAAACTTTTAAAAATGGTCTGCCCAAATTTCAACCTAATGTTTTTTGTCCTTTTCCCCATTTCAAAGTGTGTACATTTTTTAAAGAGTGATAATTGGGTCGGTCCCATGTGGGCAAAATATAACCACAAAAGTCCACTATATTTGTTTTAAATCGCTAAAATACATTTTTTGAGGAAAAATAACAAAAATATCCTTAATGAAGGAAAGACGCGTGGATGCCACAGTCAAATTTAGGCATCGCAATGAAAAATATTGGGCATCGCTCAAAATTTTGGGTGTCGAAATACAAAAGTCACTGACCAAATTTGAGCATCACTCAAAATTTTGGGCATCGCTGAAAACATTGGGCGTCGTTCATTTTGGGCAACGCAACCTGAGTTTATTGAGATTAGAATGACTTAGTAGGAAACATGCACTGTAAATGCAAAACATACTTTTATAGGAAACATACACTATACGCAATATATATCAATCTCTTTTCTTTTTTTTTCAAAATCACATAAGAGAATCAAATGGATATCATTTTTTCAAATATTCTCACATAAGAGAATCAAATGGATATAAACATATATCTCATTTGATATGAAACATATAATGTAAATCCAAAACATACTTTTGGAGTTCAAGAAATCCATTTTCTCCCCTAATAACAATCTCATTAGCTGGAATTCATTTCATTCTATTCCTTGCAACTGGATGGGTGTAGGTTGTATAAATCTCCATGACCAAATTTTATCGTCAATCATTTGTAAGCTTCCTTACTTACAGTTACAGGAGTTAAATACGCAAGCATTGAAGTCTACGAGGCAAATATCAGAGCCTACGACGCAAGCTACAAGGTAAACGCAAGCATTGAAGCCTACGAGGCAAATATCGAGCCTGGAGCATTGAAGCTTACAAGGTAAACATTGGAGCCTACAGTGCAAGCATTGAAGCCTACGAGGCAAACATCACAACTCCAAGAAAGGTACGATGCAGAAAATTGGGCGTCGTAAGTTCCTAAATACTTTGTGTTATGTTAGAGTATCTGTGTTGGTGCTTCTTACACAGACATTTAGCTTCTCCTTCTTTTGCAACAATATACTTGAAGTACTTCATCCGCATCAAGATAAAATAATTAACACAATCAAGACGTCACCGTAGAAAAAGAAATTGGGGGAAGTTCTACATAAGGCTAAGGCTGAGGTTCGCCTTCTTCATTTGTGTTTTAATGGCTTTATTTATATAAAATCTCAACAAAGTGACTGGCATGAATTACTCCTATGAGAAGAAGGATTTTGTTGATTACATAGATGGGGGATAAAAAAGGAATCCAACTAAATCGGATCCCTCTGCATCAGATTTGTACATCTACTAGTGTACGAGTAAGTCATATTCTTTTTTATTTGTTTTTCTTCTCATTCAGTAGGCAGTGGATCGACTTTGTGGAGAATGGTTATGGAATTTTGGAGAAGAAGGAGAAGGACGGGAGGAGTGAAGGGGCATTTTAGAAAAAAATTATTGAAAATAGACTTATGTGATTGAAAAAAAAAAGCACTCGAGCGGTTGTAATTTCCAGAAAAGGGACTGCCTGCAATTATTCCTTTTAAAAAATTTCCTTGTCAAAATTGAGTCTCTACTTTTACTAAATTTACTTGCTTACAAAAGTCTCAGTTTTTAGTTGCAATTACTTCAGCAAGAACACTAAGGATATTCATGTATAATTGTTTCTAAATTGACTGAAAAATCATTCTTATTTTCGTAAAAAGCTAAAATAAACATTTCATTTTGAAACACCATTTTTATATAGAAAGATAATGATCTTGTCACCTAGTATTTATTTTTGAATTAAGTTTTCATCTACCGGTGATGTAGAAACTTTTTTACACAAGTGGCATTTGGATCACATGTGGTCAACCAAAACCTTAAAAAATTAAGTCAAAGATTGTGATTGACACGTTCAAGAGCCGCTTATATAAAAAAGATTATACATTGTCGATGGATAAATAATGTACTCTTCACTTTTTCTTTGGTGGGTGATAACAAAAATAGAATTTCAGTTAAAATGGAAGGAACATTTTATATAAAATAGCACTGATAAGAACTTTTTTTTTTTTTTTTCAATGATAAGAACTGAACAACATATTATAGTACAAATTAACACACCAGAAAACACCTACACAATTGGAACAACAATTCTGAGATAGACGTAGTCACAGCACATTGGGGGCAATTATTTGACTTTTTACATAGCCCCCTAATAATAAGTTCAGGCACGCAGCAGTAGCACATCTAAAATAACATGCTGCTACTTTCACCTTCAATCAAATGATTCAAATCAAATCCTTCACACTGAAGATAACCCCAGAAATGGGTTAATTAATGCTAGCTACTAATCGTGAGTTCGGGAACACTTAACACCCTCGGCACATTATCTATTATGTTTGTAGCCAAATTCCCGTTAGCTATTGCAGAAACTTGCTTCTCATAAGCCGAATCATGGACTCCTAGCGCAGCCCTGCCTGACGGGTCAAGGTTGTTTGACCAAGAATCGTCCCATTCAATAGCTTTGGCTGTGCTGCAAGCTATACTTGGTCCTCCCGGGACGGTCAGCCTGGCCGAATTCTGTACAACCAAATCGAGGGATGGTTAATACTTCATACATGATGCATGAATCATGAATGCAAGTATATTACTGCATTCTTATTGAATCCAGTAACTCACTCACCTGTGGGAAGAACCTCTCAAAGATCATCCTATAATAGTATGCTTCCTTTGTTGTTGGGGTGTTGTGAGGGAAGATATACCCAGCATGAAGCATCATTTTATCCGTCACCTATATATATATATATATGAAGCAATTCGCACAAACCAATAAGCTATCAGTGGTAGGCCTTTCAATATTTCTTTTAGTTCTTTCATTATTATTTTTTTGGGGTTGGGGGTTGGGTGTGGAACTAGGGGGGCATGGGGGGATACACGTACATGTAGTTCAGCATGGGCTTTAAGCCCGTCAATCCAGCTATAACCGACGCCATCACTGAACTGCTCTTTCTGCCTGTACAAAATATGCTGCAAGACATTAAACAGGCCGTGTTAGTCCAAGTACTATAAGTGATTAATTTAATTAACTTTTTTTCAGACCTTAGGCAAGTAGGGATGATCTTCATCATCAAAAGCCCTCCTAAGAATCCATTTCTCAATGTGCCCTTGGTCCCGTTTAATCTGAAATGGATACAACAAATTTTGAACAACTGTAAATTTTTGTTTCCAACTGCCTAAGTAGAAGTTAACCTAGCAAATCCCAATCGATTATTCAAACTAAAAGAACTTACCATCTTCCATTCAGGATCAATACTCATAGCAACTTCAATGAATTCTTTATCTAAAAACGGAACACGTGCTTCTAAACCCCAGGCGGATGTTGATTTATTAGCCCTCAGGCAATCATACTGGTGAAGAGCCTTTATCTGTATTTAAAAAATCAGGCAATTGAAAGATTAGTGATATTTCTCCTCACGGACCTGTAATATTTGACAAGGAAGTTAAATTCTTCACCTTGTGACAGGTTTCACGGTGGAACTCTTCCTTGTTAGGTGCCTTATGGAAGTACAAGTATCCACCGAAAATCTCATCAGAGCCCTCACCAGAAATGACCATCTTGACCCCTAGTGACTTAATTTTACGTGACATAAGAAACATTGGGGTGCTTGCTCTTATTGTTGTCACGTCGTATGTTTCAATATGGTAAATTACATCTTCTATTGCATCGATACCATCCTACACAAGTTTTAATAAGGGGGCAAAAGATACAGCAATCAAGGTACAAACAGAAGCGAGACATAAAAATAGAGAATATTTTTCTGTGCAATACCTGAACAGTGAAGTAAAATTCGTGGTGAACAGTGCCCAAATAATCAGCTACTTCTTTTGCTGCCTTCAAATCTGGTGATCCCTGCTCCATAAATGACAAAAATAGTTTATTAAGGTCATTTGCCACCTCTTCATATGGTATAGTTTACGGCTTAATACGAGCTACAAGTAAGAAGCATAAGCAAGACTCACTTCAAGGCCAACACAGAAAGAATGAAGTTGCGCTCCCCACTGCTTAGCTGCTTTTGTGCCTGCCAAGTGGCGAGCAGTAATCGAGGCAACCAATGACGAATCAAGGCCACCAGATAGGAGAACTCCGAAAGGCACATCAGTCATAAGCCTCTTAATCACAGCCTGCATCCAACTTTAATTAACATCTAATACTATTCATCTTGATAAAAAAATTTAGTTTCCAGTTTTCTTAGTTTAATGAATAAAAATACAGATCTACTTGGAATAAAAGCTTCAGAGTCTCACATTTTCAAAAGCATGCCTCAGAAGTAGGGGATCATACTGCGTAGTTGGAATAGCCTCAGAGAACCAAGGAGGGTTATACCACCTTCTGAAGCCACCTGTTTTGCTAGAGTAGAGCTGTCCAGGAGGAAACACTTCAAAATGTTCACAATCATCGTTCAAGCCTTTGAGTTCCGAAGAAATCCAAACAGAACCTGGGGAAAATGCTCATTAAGTCTTTGAAAGCAGTACTGTAGTTGTGACCCCTTGGTATGGCAAGGGTACTCAGGCAATGACCTTGAGGTCTTTGGTTCCAAACCTCATACCCAAAGGGTCACACTTACCTATCAAAAAAAAAAAAAAAAAAGCAGTACTGTAGTATATTCAACTTTTGAGCAAAATCTATTCAGATAGTTACCATCAAGTCCCCAGCCAATATAAAGGGGAGTGATGCCAATCGCATCACGAGCAGCAATGAAGCTGTTATCTCGGGTATCCAGTAGCACGAAAGAGAACATACCATCCAGCATGTCCACAAAGTTCTCTCCATACTCTTCATACTAATTAAAAGATATAAAAGTACACAAGTTCTATTAGCTAGGTTCTGAATCTTAATTCAACAATGAGAGAAACAGTCAATAATTTATTTTTTCTCTTAATAGGTAGCAGGGCATGGAATAGGATCAAGTATTAATTAAAGTTTAGGCATTATCTAATCATGAGGATACTTACAAGGTGGGCAATAACATCACAGTCACTACCAGTTCTGAACTTGTGATTGGGCAGACGTCTTCGTAGTTCTTCATGGTTGTATATCTCTCCATTAACCTGTATCGCAACATGATATTCTCTATCAGGCACATAAATTAAGTCAAATTAACTAACAAAGAAGATTTTATTTGTTTTCTTTATGTGTAATTAGACCAGAAATCACATGGCCCACCGCACCGTTACGACAATCTTCTCATCTTCATTATAGAGAGGCTGATCACCAGATGCAGGATCGATGATTGCCAGCCGTTGATGTGCCAAATAACAGTCGGCGTGTTGGTATAGGCCACTCCAGTCAGGACCACGATGCCTCAATCTAAATCACATCACAAAACAAAGACAGTTAAATTCCAAATATTGTCCTATATATCATAAGTCAGCATATAATTAAACTTGTTAATTTTTCACTAGTGAGCCATCATGTTACCTTCTAATGAATCAAATAAATAAAACATAATAAAATCACGAGCAACTTTCAAGAGAAATTTACTCTGACAATTAGTAGACTAAACTTTTCTATGAAATTAAATCTATTTGTGATGTTCTAAAGGAATGTACACCAATTTCAGTCTCACATGGGTAGGTCATGCCCTGAATCAAGAAAAGAAAAGAAAAGAAAAGGGCCTCACACTTGCCCACTTCAATTTGTCCCAAAAGAACCTGTCAATTTCTAAAATTTAAACTTCAAATCTTCATGTTTTGTTGGGTTATTATATTATTATTATTATTTAAAAGGTGGTATGTTTTGTACGAGGGAAGGAAAACCATTTCCACCATTTTTGTTTGGTACAAGGAACCGAGTGTACAGGGGAGATATATCTTTTACTCCTTCAGTTTTGCGGGTAAAGATTCCATTATTCCATTTACTTTCATAAATTAAGTCATAAAATTTACATTTTAGTACTAATTAACTGTTAAAAATGTTATTTTTTAAATTTTTTGACTTTCAAATGAAGACATTTTACTCGGAACTGAGTAGTAATACTACAATTACTAGTACAATGAATAAAACCCTTATTTTAATTTCCTTATTTGGTAAATTCAACTTGTAACGTGCAAACAACTCTTTGCTTCTGGAAATGGGGCTTCACTTACTGTGAGATATGAGGTTCGATCCTTCACATCCACGAAAGAGAAAAAAAAACAATAGAAGAATCATATATCCATGCTCTTTTTACAGTATTTTTAAAGGACATAAGTTTGTAGCACAATAAAATAAGGATCAGGATCGTAATCGTAATCGTAATGTTCCCCGTTATTACTTTTCTGGCCATCATCTATTGAATGACCGTACGACTAAACATGCCAAAATGATGGAGTGATCATGACAATAGATGACTTAATAATTGATTTTAAATTATTTTTGTAACAGCGAAGGATAATGCAAATAAAGGTGGGAACATGCAAGATGCATGATGCATCCAACGTGTTTGGAAGGAGTCCAGATCTCCTGTACCACTTGTGTGTATCACTGGTGTATCACTTTTCATCTCAACCATTGGTTGAGATGCAATGATGAAGATGAAAAGTGGTATCACCTGATCTGAAGATCTTCTTGGAAGAGAAAATGAATGTGCAAAGAAAGGAAGAGTAAAATTGCCTGCGGGAGAGCTGGAGAACGTGAAAACGTTTAGCCTGGGAATCATCGGAGCAACCCAAAACAGCAAGAATCCCACACATGATTAATCTATCTAAATCTAAATCTAACAAACTAATTTGAGTGATTCAGTTAGTTGGTATTACAAACCAAATAATGGAGAAATAGGAAATGCTAAAAGAGACAAGGAGAAGACAAGTGGAGGAAAGGAAAGGGAGAGATGTGGGATTAATGGAAAGAAGAACACTTTGTTAGTTGTAGGCGAATTGGTCATATCCCATCTCTTGCATTACCCACGTATTTATAGTGCCTGTTTTTCTTTTTGGATGACTACTGACTAACCATCCCTTCAAGCGGCGACGCTTCTCTCCGCTTTCATTGGGTTTTCCTTGTCCTTTTCCTATCATCGGTGGTCCTAATTAATTTTTATACTCACTCTCCTTAAATTATTATTCCGCACATGGATAATGAAAAAAAAATTGATTTAATTATTAATATTGATATATATGTATAGTTTTCTTTAGAGTTTACATGTATATTATTCATTATTAAAATATACAAATGTTATCTTAAAAAGAAATGTTACAAATTTTTATTAGGACAGACGATAATAATTTTGGACCGGTGGAATATTCTTTGTACCACAACTTTACCTTAAAAAAATGGAGTACATTATTTGTAATATGGGTGATATAACTAGCTGTAAAACTATCATTTTTGTTCCTATCATAGTCCAAATATCCTTTTTATGTTAAAATTAAAATAACATTTTCTCATCTTTAATAAAACCATCCTCTATTAACTCTTTTTAAATTATCAATAATACTAGCTTTACTTGTAAGGCTAGCATTTTTTTTAAAGACAAAAATTTAGGAAATACGATGTTATATATATTACATGTAAGACGGATTCATTTGATCTTACTTACCGTGTGTTGATAGGTTCAATTGTGAGAAAGTGAAGCTCCATTTTACGAATTAAAATACGTAAAATCATCTTCCAGAACACCTGCTCTTTCTTAAAATATTGTCCCCCTCTATTTTCATTAAATACCCATCTATTCTTATAATACAGATAAAAAATACTCTTTATACCTTTATTCTCTCTCTCTACTGTCAGTTTATGCACACTCTCTCTCTCTAGTCTCTACTGAAGGCTCTCTCTCTCTCTCTATTGTTTGTCTCTATAGATGCTAACTACCAATCGCACAAAGTTATGCTCAAAGAGATGATTATTCTACAAAAAATTCTACTCATTTTTGTTGTTGTTGCTGCGAATGTTATTTTGTAACTGTTATTTTTTCTCTTAATTGGGAGCTTTGTTAAAAAAAGATAAAGAGGAGGGTGATAAATATTTTTTACTGTTGCAAATGTTTTTTTATGGTTTTTTTTTAAAAAATTGGAAGTTGTGCTTAAAAAAAGTTGGGTAATAAAAAAATTTATTGTTGTAAATGAAATTTTATAATTGCTAGTGTTTGCTAACATGGAGTTGTGTTAAACAAATAAATTATTTTCATGAGTGCCGCGAAACTTATAGACCCTCCCGACCCGCATTTTTAAAACCCTTATGGTTAATGTCACAATTCATCACTATACTTTACGATTTTTTAACATTAGTCCTTATTTTTGAAAAGTGAAAATTTGGGTCAAAAGTCTACTTTTTATCTGTTAGTGGTCCCTACATTCACGGCTAGGCTTGATAATTGGGTGAGTTGGGTTGGAATGAGTAACGAGTTGAAGTGAGTCGAAACCCGTTACAACCCAAGTATTAAATAGATCGAAATGAGTTGGGTTAAAATGGGTAGCATGTTCAAACGGGCCGACCCGCCTTGACCCTGTTTTTCCAAAGAAAAAATTGACTTTATAGTATAAAAAAGTCATGGATGGGTAACATGTCCGACCCGATTTAACCTAACCCAACCCGTTGATATTTTTAGGTTAAAACGGGTTACCCATTTCGACCCTAAAATATTAACGGGTTGGGTTAAGTAATTAGTAGGTTGGGTTGAGTGAGTTAATGGGTAATGTGTTGTAATTGCCAAGCCTACTCACGGTCGTTAAAATTTGTGCCGTTAACCACCCATGTGATATTCACGTGTGTTTTAAAGAGGGTAAAATGGTAAGTTGACATGAGTCTCTATCCCATCCCCCTCTCCTTCTTCTTGAGTTGGAAAATGGTGGACCATTTTTGTGCATGTGGAGATAGAGCTTCAATCAAAATAGCTTGGACAAATGCCAATCTAGGTCGACGGTTCTACTGTTGTTCACAAGAGGTGGGTTTATTAACTTCCATTCTTTTTTTCAATTAATTTACTTGAAAATTAGGTGTTTTACTTTTAAAATTTCGTTCTTTGCTAATATATTTCATATTTCCGAATAAGAACTTATACATTTCTATTGATGGGCAACATACCAAACAATTTTTTGGATTTTTTTTCTTGTTGCAGAATAGGGGTTGTTGATACTTTAGGTGGTTCGACCCACCTATCTGTGAAGGAGCAACACAAATTATCCTCGGTCTTCTTAGAAGGTTGAAGAACGTACAATGATGCATCTATTGCAAGAGAAAAGATGAAACATATGTGGATGTGGTGTGGATTAATTTTGTCTTGGTTGATCATTGCAATGTTGATGATTGATATTTAGGTGTATGGAACAATAACACAACGAATATTGTATGGTTAATGGTTAGGTGCTTGACAACAAGTTTTTGGTTATGCAAGATTTTGGCTTGTGGCTATGTTGTTGTACTTGGAAGCACCTATAAAATAGAATGCTCTCTTTGTTATTAATTGGTGTTGCTATGTTGTTTTTGGATAATATGAAACACTTTGACTTGTCAAATTACATTTGCATAATTATGTGAAAAAGATGTAAACACACACTTAAATACTTTTGAGACTTAAAAAGGTAAATTTTTCATTCATTAAATTGTCTGGTAATATCACATTGTTTGTACAAAGTACCCAAAAAAGCCTCGTGCTTTGTACCAAACTACCAAAATCACACTGTTTGGCCAGTAGGCTTACAAGCCCCATGTACTGATATACCAAACTACCAAAAACAAACTACCAAATGTACCAAACGACCAAACACGACTTGTACCAAACTACCATACTGCACCACTTGTACCAAACTACCAAACTGTACCAAATATAGCAAACTGCATCAAAAACATATGATTACAAATGTACCAAAAACAACTACAAATATAGCAAACTGCATCAAAAACATATGATTACAAATGTACCAAAAACAACTACAAATAAGTGGCAGCTACATGGAACTAAATATCCAAATAGCTCATCCCAACAGTCTTGTCCTTGGTCTTCTTCCTTGATTCTCTTTGCTTTGCAGCCCACTTCAACAAACTTTTTGTTGTCATAATAGTTGATCCATTAGTCATGAATGTTAGTGGTTGTGGTTGTGATCCATTAGAAGGTTGTGCTTGTGATCTACCATTGCCCTGCCTTGAGGTGGTTGTGCTTGTGGTTGAGAATTACTTATGTATGACATGCCATTGGATCTGCCTATTTCTCTGCCATTGCCCCTGCCTTGAGGTGACATTGCATTATTAGTCACCTGAAAAATAATTTTGAATTTAGTTAAATCATCTTCCATATGGATTGAACCCATTAGCATGTTTACTTACATCATGTACTAGATTTTCAATTGGATTTCCATTTTGACCAATTAATGGAGAACTGCCACTTGCTCTGCCTTGATTTGGACTTGCATGAGAGATTCACCTGAATTAAGGGCAGGGGCATCATGTGAATTGCAATAAATAGTGTATAGTCATATGTTAAACCTAATACTTACATCAGTCATAGGTTGAGAACCACTTGGACCTTTTATTGGAGAATTGTCATGGATTTGAACCTGAACAATAATAAATGGTAAGAAATTCATCAAACACAAAATATTTACATGCAATTAAAATAAAGATTATTCAATTAAAATATCACTTACTTGTTCAGTTGATGAAACATTGTAATTGTCTTTGTCTTTTCCTCATTGGATTGGGTATGCAACCATGGAAGCCTTTGTACCCCCTTAAATTGTGTCTTATATTCTCACATCTTTGACAGCTCATTTGTTTTCCCTTTCTGCTCAAGTTCACACCACTTCCTCTTCTTGGTTCAATTGCATCTCTGTTTTTAAGTTTCCTAGGCCTACCAGGTTGTGGACAAGGTGATGGAGCAACAATAGGGATGTAATCTTGGTTTTCCCACATATCTACACCATTTATGGGATTGACAGTGTATGTGTAGATTTTTTTCTTGCATCTTCAAAGTATAATAGTCATGAACCCATTCTTCAACAACACCATTACCTCCATTAGCTTCACTGTAATAAATAACAAACACAACATGCTTACAAAGGACGCATGTCAAATCCCATTTCCCATATGTGCAAGTCCTAGCAGTGAGTGATACCAAAAATTGTTCCCCCAATTCCCTCTAATTTGGTACCAATCCCTACCATTCCATGTAGTAGTGAATTTCATGCCTCTGTTTTGGTCTTTTCAAACTCTGCCTGGACACGCTTGCAAAGTGGACGACTTTGTTTCTTGATGTCATCCTGTTTTCTCTGAAATCTCATCATTAACAACACTTAATTGTTTCAAGCATGCTAATTATAGCCCTACTCCTGCCTGGAAGTATTAAACCATTGAATGATTCACAAAGATTATTCATAGAAATATCAGACTTAATTGCAGTGGTCCAAAAAACCATACACCAATGTCTTGGATCCTTAGCAATGACCCACTGATATGCTTTGACATTAATCTGTTCAAATAGTTTGGTCCTACTCTGAAAATGTTTTTGATTTGTTGCCCTAGCAGTTCTAAACAAACATTCCTTTGATGCCTTTCCCCTATGTTCTTTCCTATAATTTTTTAATATATGTTGAAAGCACCATCTATGCTCAACCCCAGGCACCACTTCTTGGACAGCTGGAACCAAACCTAGGGGTGGCAATTAGTGCTATCGTGTCGTGTTCGTGCCTCATTATCGTGTTTTCATATTATCTATCTTATTTAATCATAAATATAGCAATAAACATTATTTTGAATATATTTACAATTTCGTGTCTTTCGTGTTGTGTCGTGTCGTGCTGGGCTTATTGTGTCATTTGTCTCTATAATCGTGATTTATAATCGTGTCGTGCTAGTTCATGCTATCGTGTCGTGCCAGTCATTGCTACCCCTAACCAAACCCTATAATGATAATATATGTCAAACAATATTAAAACATATTATTTTTAGATCAAATATACTTATATTAAATATTTTTATACCGTTTGTTCATCATAAATAAATACGCAATGTTGGTGGTTGGTGATTTGGAAGTCATCCACTACTAATTCAAGAAACCATTTACATACATCTTTGTTCCCAGTCTCAACTACTGCATGTGCAATTGGATACATCTCATTATCAGCATCAATCCCAATTGCTGACAATAATTGCCCAGGAAATGGCTCTTTCAGAAATGCTTCATCAAACCTTAGTATTTTTCTGTAGCCATACATAAACCCTTGTTTTAAAGCCCCTAAACAACAATACAATCTCTTGAACTGTCTGGTACTATCTTCTTCATTGTAGTCCTCGAACTCAAATTTGATCGTTGATCCAGGATTTGTTCTCAGAACTTCAGAACAATAATTTCTAAGAAGACCATACTGATGTGAGTGATTTCCATAAATCAAGGTGTTTGCAATCTTCTTTGCTCTATAAGCTTGACTCCTAGATATCTCAATTGATTTTTCAGTCCTCACATGTGTTCTAAATGACTTTACATCCCAATGAGGAGTTGTCCTAATTTTCTTAATGTATTCTTTAACAAGCCATGGGCTGTTGCATATTTTACTTGATGATTGGTGTTGCACAAGTGTTCATTGTTGTATGTCCTAATTTCCCAATCATTTCTAGTTTGATTGTAAGCCACATGTATAACCCAAAGGCATGCTTTATTACATTTATAGATACCCCTGATTCTGGCTTTGTCATTCTTTTTCAAAATCACTTCCATTCTGTTAGCAATTACATATGAATGTATATCAGTGCTAACATCATTTGATTCATACCTTATTCATATTTCAAACTTTGGATCTTTCAAATCAGTTATCATGTTAATTTGTAGACTTTTGTTTTGTGCATCTTCCCATCTAACAAACTCTCCCTCCTCACCAGTTGAGCATAAACTCCTCAATTCATCAGAATCTGCATATGCAAAGCTCACATAACTATCATTATCATCCTTACCTACTTTTTTCATACCCTTGTCTACTATCTGCCTTACTTCATTTATAGTTAACTCATCTTTCATCTCATTATCATCCCCAGTAGACTCTCCACCCTCAAAATCATCCCCAGTAGATTCTCCACCCTCAAAATCATCCCTAACAAACTTTTCACCCCCAGAATCATGTTGATAATTAGACTCAAAAAGTGACTCAACCCCACTATGTTTATCAGCTACTCCTATAATCTCATTTGCTAAGTCATCCCTTAATTCATCAGTTAAATTAATATAATCAATTACAATATATGAATACATGTTCCGTCTAGAACCACTAACTTGCCTATGCTGATTACCATCCATACTTGATTCGTCATTGACCTCTTCTAAAGCCACATAAGATGTAAAGAAACCTCCACATATAACTCAAATCATTTTTTCTTTTATACCCAATCAAATATAGATCTTAGATCCTTATCATTTGCACATAACCTTAACCCTCCCTGGATCTAAAAAGTAATAAAACCTAGTTCCATTTTCCTGAACACATAATTTCTTTAACATCTCTTCTAGCATGCCCATGGTGAACTCATCATCATACAAATAATCAACATAATTAATTAACCCACCAGTGTATTCCAAAACAGGATTGCAGCTAAAGTGACCCCTATGATTAGGGGTGGTAATTTGAGGCACGACACGATTGACCGACACGAACACGACACTGAATTATAGGGTTTGAGCTTGGGCTTATTGGGTTCGGGCCGTTATAGGGCCAACACGATAAGACACGATTAAAATAGGTTGTTATCGAGCTAGCTTGATAAGCACGGTAAGACACGATAACTAAAATATATATGTTTTTAAAATATATTTTTTAAAATTTACTATGAGTTATTAACTTTTTCGAACTATTTTCATGATTATTTCATACCTTTATCATTTGAAAATTTGTAACTTTTAAACTAATTGACTATTTATATTGATAAATTTTCAAAATATGTATTAAAAAACAAAATTATATATTTTATAATGTTTATTGGGCTTAACGTGCTTAACGGGTCTGACTAAATAAATCGTATTTTTTTGCTTATTATGTCCATCGTGTCATGCCATACTTTTCATGTTTTTATCATGTCGTGTTCGGGTTTTAACATTAGGCATGATAAGCTTATCATGTCGTTTGTGCTTATCGTATCGTGGTTGTTATCGTGCTGACTCGATAATAGCCCAACACGACCAATTTGCCACCCTTACCCATGATGTACTTTTAAGGAAAAAAATGATTTTTTTTGTTTGCATTTTGAAAGAAGAGAAAATGTCACCGGTTTATTTAAATCAAACACAAATAGACAACCATCATCTATATTACACATGTGGGACCACAACCATTAAACAATAACACAATAAACACATTGATGCACATGTGGGACTAGAAAACCAACATATATTCCTTTTACTAATGCTCACAGAAAGCATAACACTTCCTGTAAATGTGGGACCATATGTCTTATAAACAAATAAATATTACTCATTCCGTCCTTAAATTATCATCTTAGTTAACATGACACATAGATTAAGAAAAAACAATTGACTTGATTATTTATATTAGTTTAATATGTAGTTATCTTTAAAACTCATGTTTATATGACACATAATTAAAGTAGGGTGAAAAAGTAAGAGTAAAGTGGTAAAAGTGATGTTCTAATTCAAAAGATAAGTTTCAAACAGGATAATTATTTTTGAGACGGACGAAAAAGGAAAGAGAACGATAATTTAGGGACGGAGGAAGTACAACTTACTATGCATATGGATGTACAACTACTTTCCAAAGGGGAACATGATAATCAAATATGTTTACAAACAGGTTATACTCGTGCTCTTATTGTCTGTATGTATATATTGATGTAAATTTGCTATAAAACCCACAACAACCACAATTATTCCAATAAATTGGAACACCATATTATCCTACACTGTGAAATTATAAACAAGCCATAGATATGGACAAATACAATAAACAATCTCTCACAAACATGAGCTTGAACTCAAATACAGTGGAAAAGTACTCCAATTTCTCAAATATATACACATATGAACTCCAAATAGTTGTTTATCGAAGACTTATAGTATGTGCTATCAGAGTCAAATGCGAATCCTTCTTTACAAATGTCCCATACGCTAGCCATCATCGATTGAAAACCCTAACTTATTTCGATTCTATACTCTATTTCCTTCGTTCGCTCAAATGAAATTTTTTTTTGCCCTTTTTCTCTCGATTTCGAACCCTAACTCTCTGTCGATTTTGACTTTGGGTTTAGTATTTTGTTTACGGGTTAAGACGAAAAGGGGGAGAGAGACTCATGTCAACTTACCATTTTACCCTCTTAAAAACGCACGTGAATATCACATGAGTGGTTAACGACACAAATTTTAACGGCCGTGAGCGTAGGGACCACTAGCAGATAAAAAAAGTTTACTTTGGACCCAAATTTACACTTTTCAAAAATAATAACTAATACTAGAAAGTCATAAAGTACATGAACGAATGATGACATTAACGCTATTAATTAATGGTAAATGACTATTTTTCTTAGATCCGAAGTTATAATAACCACTGAAACAGCAATTTTATCCAGTCAGTAAACATGAATAGGATTGATATTAATATCAGTCCAAGTTGTAATATGGGTGATATTTATTCAACAATTTTATCCATTCATCTGTAGAGGAGATGATACTTAATCCACTCTATTAATATACATAAAATATCCTTTCGTGAATAAATAGAATCTTAAGTTGTAATGTAAGTTTAGGATTATCCAGAAAATTGAAGACAAATGATATTACGAATTCAAGCTTAACGTAATATTACTACGAACTTTATAATATCTGAACCATTAGATGATTAAGTTGATGATTATTTGAAATGTCTCTGTCATTAATTAGAAAAAAAAACATATTTAATATAACAGTGTTAAAATTTAAGTATATTTAATAGGACGACACTAACATTAAAACTTATACTCCTTCTGTTTTCAAGTTATTGTTATTTTTGACCCGGCACACTGTTTAAAAAAAATTATTGTATTATAAATATTGGTAAAATGTGTGGTTTTCTTAATTTAATGTCATTGAGTATGTGACTATAATTAAAGTAGATATAAAAGTAAGGGTAAAGTGATAAAAGTGATTTCCTAAAAGGGAAAGTTTTTAAAAATGAAAGTTACTCCCTCTGTTCCGGGTAAAGAGTACATTATTTTATTTTATAAAGTTTCACTTTCAAAAATTAAGGTATAAAAGTGTCATTTTATTACTAGTGAGGTACTACATAATCATTTTAATTCTTAAAAAGTTTAATTATTAATGGGTATATTAATGTCATTAAAGTCAGTCATAATTACAAAAAATAGTTAAGTACAAAAAATGTGGTTGCAACACAAGTGGAGGGTAAATATGAAATGTTATAGAAATTATAAGCATAATTTTTTAAAGTTGACTCTTAGAGTGAAACATTCTAAAATAGTATACAGAATACTTAAGCGTAACACCTAAAACTCTAAACGTAACACCATTTAAATGATGAAAATACCTAACTACCCCTAGCTACATTTACACATTACACACCCCTCATTTAATTCCCTAAACCAACCACACCCCCTCCCAGAAATCATTTATGTTAGCCCAAATCTCTCTCACGTGCATCTCTCGTCTCTCTCACCGTCTTCTCTCTTTCCCACTCTCTCACTCTCTCACTCCAACCAGCACAAACCATCCTCCACACTCTCTCTCAATCTCACAAAACAAGCTCCACTCTCTATCTCAATCTCTCAAAACGAAAATCGAATTGGAGTGAGAGAGTCTCTCAAAACCAGAAAATCGAATTGGAGTAATAGAGGAGTTGTGCAATCTTTTGATTTTCCAGGTATGATATTAATTGCCAATAAGGGTATTAAGGTAACTTCAACAGTTAAATTATGTTACGTTTAGGGTTTTAGGTGTTACGTTTAGGGTCACTTAATAGTATAGTGAACTCTTTGGTTGGAAGGAGGAGTATATAATCAGTGTTCTAAAACTCTCCGCCTAACTCCGCCTAGGCGCTAGGCGCCTTTCCACCACTGCGAGTTTCTTAGTCGCCGCCTAATCGGTCAAGTCGGCACCTGCGCCAAACCCCTCCAACCTTAATTTATTTGTGTAGCTTTGATTTTGTGGCGTGCGGTGACCGGAGAATGAAGGGGGCGAACTGGAGAAGGAAGGAAAAGTGATAATTGTGAGGAAGAGAGAGGAGGTAGAAAGAAAAAGGTTTGATTTTATGGATATTCAGTGGGCTGAGAGTGAGGATATATTAAAGGATTAGATCTAGGAGGAAAGAGATTAAATGATGAAATAATTAGGAGAGTCGGTCTGCCGGAGAGAGAGAGAGAGAAGAGAAAAAAAGAAATGAAGAAAAAACGGTTACCGGTCTGTCAGATAGAGAGAAGAAAGAAGAAGAAAAAAAGATGAAGAAGAAGAGAGTTGTCTCATGAATTTAGAATGAGGAGGGACTTGGAAGGATATGTTAGACTGTGGGTTGTATGGGCAGTAGGTAGTTGGAGTAATATTTTTTTTGTTTTTAGTTCTAAACTTGGCTGGTTTATTACTTTGGGGTTGTTGGGAATTGAGATTAGTAGTATGTTTATATATTTTTGTTCATTTTATAAATATGAATAAATATTTGATAAAATGACAAATATATTAAAAACAAAACTCATAATCAATATATGTTTGATCTTTAATATAAATTATCGAAAAATAATAATTATTATATTTTAATTCTAGACTCCAATTACACCTCGACTAGTCTCTTCGCCAATCGAAGACTCAACGATATTTAGAACCCATAATAAGAACAAGACTCTTAACATTGTACCTCAAAATTTGAACATGGAGACCGAATAAGGAGTAAATATTCTGGGATATTACTGGGACCACCCACATGGTCATGCCACCATCATCGGTCGAATAATTGGTTGTTGACTTGGATTTTATTCGCAGCTTCATTTTGACAAAATGGTAAAATCTAATAGTCTATGAGGATTATCCATTCAGAAGCCTAATCAGCAATACCTGTTATAATTTTGGATATGTAGAAACTAAAAAGTCATAACTAAAGGTTTTTCAAAGCGTAACGTGTATACACGTAAGATTTTCGGATAACTTCTTTCTCTACGTCTCTTTTCAATACGAGCTCCAGTTCACAATAATCTTACTAGTTTGATGTAAGTGTTATCTGATTAAATTTATTTATATTTTTTTATGATTAAATTAAATTTATCATTTTATAAGTAATAACATAGATATTAAATTTATCACTAATTAAACCATCCAACGTTCTAAACTAAAATTCGTAAAAATAACATAAATTTGAGCTCTTATTATAGGTACATTTGTTTTTTGTGATTTAATGGCTTAAATTTTATATCTTAGAGTTTTATTTTGTAGTGCTTAAAAAAAGTGAGAATTAGATAGATAGAAAGCATATAGACCAAATTCTGCTTCAATCAAACTATTTTGAAAGATGTTACACTTTAATAGTCTATTTTCAAAAAATATTTATATCATCTATAAAACATTTTAACTTTATTAATATTAAGATATTGATTATATTCAAATATTTTTGTAATTATGATATTCTAATGCTAATTATGTACCCTTTAATAATTAAAAATTTTAAACATGAATTTTTGGGAGTAGAACCCAAAAATCATAAACTGAGAACAAAATAGCGTATAGTAAAACACATTTTTTTTTATTTTGCAAATTTACAAAAGGAAAAAATATTGACAAATGCCTTAGAGACTTGATTAAAATAAAAATTAACCTAAACGAGTTAAATCAATTTTTTTTTCTTTTTATGCAACTAAACCTCCAATTTAGTGTCTTATGCTTCAACACTGCCAGGAACTTGAATAAATTATAAAGGGCAACGAAATGTACAAGTTTAGGGTATGTTTGGCTATACAAATTTTATAACTTGGAATTGAAATTCGAGCATAGAATTCCAATTTTGTTGATTGGATGCTAAAATGAATTGAATTATAATTCTATTAGGCTCAACTCCATAAAATCAATTTCATATTAAAAGTAAAAAAATTCCAAAACTAATTCTAAACTATTGGGAAAAAAACTAAGTCGCTTGTTCTCGATTCTCTCTCCCTCTCTCTATTTCTATCTCGTTTTGCATTTCTCAATTTTAATAGATTTGTATTTCATTTCAGTTCAAGGTGATTTATATATGCTTCTTCAATCGGATTGGGATTGGGATTGTGATTAAGAAGATTAAGATTGGATCCATTCTTCGTGTAGTAGTTTTTATACTTTATGGGAGAAAAGCAGTTTGAGAACGAGGAATCAAGAGTTTTCTTTGTTTTATTTGATACATTATATAGTACTAGGAATCAAGAGTTGTCTTTGTTTGATTTGATACATTATATAGTACTATATGTTTTTTTTTTCATTTGGCCCTTGGAAAATTATAAAGTTGAATTGTGATTGGATTTGATACATTATATAGTACTACTACCTCCGTTCTAAATTATCGTACTAATTGATTCAAATAATTCAATACACAGATTAAGAAAAAATATTTTTGTGATCATTGTTACGTGCCTGTTGTGTTTTGGTCCTGTCTTTATTGCCTTTGATCACAAAACCCTGGGTGATGTGCCTTCCCACGTCTTCCCCCCAATTGTTTACTTCATTTCTTTTTAAATTATTATCCATCTTTTTTTTCGTCTATTCTAAAATAATTATTCTCTTTTAAAAAATATATTTTTAAAAAATATTTATATCACTTTATTCTTATTTTTTTATCTACTTTAATTATAGTCACATGATCAATGGTATTAAAGAATACCACACATTTCACCAATATTTATAATACAATCAATTATATTTTCTTAAGCGATATGCCGGGTCAAAGACAATAATTTGAAAATAAATGGAGTATTTTTTTATTTGATTTGTCATTTCAAAATTATTATTTTTCTTTATGATACCTATGCAATTCACCTTATATTTTGTTTAGAACTGTTTAATGGGGAAAAAAACAAACCGTGTTATGTGTTTTTGGTGAAACTTGATGGTTTATGCGGACAAATCTATTTTTTATGTATTATTATTTGTTGAAACATTTATTTATTATGTATTAGTTTTTGTGTCTGTGTCTATGACACGACGCCAATATGGAATTTCATTAAAGTATGGAGCGATTAGTATTTTATAATATAGATGTTTGAACTTTGTAAAAGTCGGATCAATGTACACTAAACAAAGAAAAAACTAATATTATTGGTTGCAAACAAAACTAATAATCAAACATTTTTATTTATGAAAAAACGAATTTTGACATGTAGAAATAATAATTTATTGTTTTCTTAATAACAACAACTTAATCTTCTTCTGAAGGCTCTTGTTTCACAACAATGACTGACTTTGTAATGCGAAATGCAATAACTTTGTCAAGTATTTCCACATACACATGAGAGAAATAAGATTCGGATAAATTAATTTAACTATATTTTATGCATCTAAGTGAGTAATTAAATTATAAAAAACATATCCCCTCATCTACAAAACTCGAATCCTCCCACATATCATCATATAATAGTATAATCATATATTGAGGTAGAATTTGAGATGCGGTTGGAGGGGCTGTCAGAGTTGCAGGTGGAATTGCAGGGACCTATGTTGGAGCAATGTGTAAGATAAAAATTATGTAACTGTAAAATTTGAATCATTTAAAAACTATGTAATTGTAAAATTTGAATCATATGTAATTATTAATAATTGTGTAAGAATAAGTTTTGTACTTACAAATTCTTCTACGAATCAGAATAATGACAATCAAGTGGAAGGGGAGGTGGAGATGCTGGTGGAGTGTCAAAAGGAGTTGCAAGTACCATATTTGAAACCATGTGTTAGATAAAAGACTATATAATTGCAAAATTGGATTTGGATGTAAAGTGTATGAAATGACAACATTTTTCTTTCGTAGTTGGAAATTATAATGATTTATATCTGTTGTAGAAGCATTATAGAAGAACTTCAAGATAAACTATATTTGTTATCGAGTATCTTCTTGTGATTTATTTATAGTCATTGCAAAGGCCAACCTAATTGGAAATTTTCGTCTTGTAATATGAATAGTAAGTTCAGAAGTAGAATGGTAAGAGAAATTCTCGATATAAATACCAAATTTTCAACTTTATCTCTAGTTAAGATTTCGACTTCAATAATCTGTTGTGCGCATCTTACTACCCTCAGTCTTAGTCCATTGCAAAAACTATCATTCGGGACAAGATTTCTGAGCAAAATAATGGAATAACCAACTTTTAATTAGAGGTCCGAAGGGGGGAGACCAACAAGATTTAATAAGTTTAGATATTCGATTGAGTATCGATTTGTCATGATTGTATCACTCATAAGTCATAACATCATATTCGCTTTTATTTATTGATAAATAACTAATGACATTTCCGGTGAATATATTCAATGCTTGAATATTTATATTATTAACATCGTCATTACGTGCTGAGAGAATAGTACAATCAGTTAATAATTTTGTTGTAGAAGTCACAATTCTATGCAGTTGTGGATACATTTCTCTTATTAGTTCAATCAGGTCTTTACACTTCCGAATTGATGAAGATAATTCGATAGTTTCATTTGGACTGCTTCTTACCTGATAATTGAAATTAAATTAATGTTGATTATAAAATGGTTACTAATGTAAAGTTTAATGGTGGATTTGTAAAATTGATATTACCTCATTCAAATATGTAGTGAATTCAATGTTTGCGGAATCATTCCGATTTAATCTCATGTTTTGTGATAGAGTTAAGATGTGTATGTTGTTCCAAAGTGTTGATTTTTGAAGAGTTGATCTCACAATTTGCTCACGACATCCTTTCGGTAAAACATGCAAAGTTTATCGAAAATCTCCCCCAAGTACAATAATAATTCCACCGAAAGGGTTGTTGTTGTCATGAACATCTTGAAGGCTGCGATCAACGGCTTCAACACAACGATGATGTTGCATAGGAACCTCATCTCATATTATCAATTTCGTCTCCCATAATAATTTGGTATGAATTGATTGTTTAGTGAAGATCCTAAAGGAACATATTGTGTATTCCAACACATTCAATGGTATTTTATTTTTATTTTTTATAATCATCGTCCTAGATCAATAAAGGTAACTAAATAAAATATATAATTGGAGTATGGTATTTTTTTTAATTTTTTATAAAGAAAATATTTGAGATGATCTAATTAAGGGGGTTTTAAATAATAATACCTCTTGTGAAGATGATAGCATTAGTTCTTTTCTTTTTTCTGAAGATGAAGGTTGATCCATTAAGTGGAACTTGTTGTTGCATAAATGGAAAAAATTATAATTACATAAAATAATTTCAAAATAATATTCTAAAAGAAACAGGGTAACTTTAAAAACTTCAAAACCAAATATTAAAAGAGTTTAAATGGATAACCTGATACGCACAAATTATATAATGGGTTAAACATTTTTACTCAATAATCAATCATGTATTAATCCAAAAAAAAAAACTTGTTAAACTATTATTCAATAATGTACTATTAGTCAATAAAAAAATTACTCCACCCTTCTTGACCTTTTTTTTTTCTTGTTGACTATCTTTGTCATCGCTTTGAAAACCAAGACATAAATTAATTTACTTTGTCTGGGTCATATTATTGGCATCCTCTTTACTCACCGGATGACGCCTTGAAATAACTAAGCTTATGTTTATTATTTAATAATTTCAAAAGTCCCAAAAAAAATATTCATATTTTCATGTAACACTTTTATATATTCATATTTAAAAGGCACTTATATTTCTCTCACTATCTTCATAAAAGCTGTCTAAAACTAATATAATTTTCTCACTATCTTAATGAAAATTGTCTAAAACTAACCACTTTCTTATTAATTAATCTGTAAATGTGTTAAAGAAGTTTAAACATGGGAAAACAAAATATAATGTGACTTTTGCGATTAGGGAGGAATCAGAAAAGTGTAGCAACAAACAATATTTTTTTGCCAGTCCACATTATATCGGTTAACTTCAATTTGTCAAAAATAAGCGCATGTTTTAAAAGTAAAAGTAAAGCTCTCAAGCTTTAAAAGTATATTTCCCAAGGCAAGTGAGCTTAAATTTTTTGCCTACCTTTATAATTGATTCAAAGTTTTAATTTTTTGAGTTGATTGAAAACAAATATTCGGTTGAATACCTACTATAATAATATTATTGAATTAATATTTTAAAATAATATTTTTAAAACTAAATTAGTATATTTTAATTTTTTATTATAAAATATCAAATATATTCTATTTTTTGTATAAAATGTATTAATCATATTATTTTTATGATAATGAATATGGGACGTGGGTGATTAAAAATTGATTGAACATATTTATTACGAAAAAAATGAATAAGTACATTACTTGTTGAGAATTAAAATGTTAAAAATAAAAATAAAATAATTATATTGTTTATTGATGTTTGAACTAAAAAATAATGTTAGAAGGTAATTTGGAAAGTAACTTGATTAGTCAACTAAAATGGACAAGTACTTAAGGGATAGTTTTGTCTAAATATGTATTTATTTAATGCAATAATTAAGAATGTAGTGGATAAGCAAAAATTATAGTGGGAATAACATCTCCTTAATAATAATGCAATTCTTATCATCAATACAATAAATGAAAAGAAAATTAAGTTTTCATCAAAATGAAGATTTTAACATAACGGCGTACATAAACACGTTAAATTTTGGATATTTTGATATTAAAATTTTAATTTTGCTTTTTTTGGAAAGAAAAATTATTTTTAGAAATTTTTGAATATGCGAATTTTTTAGTGGAATTTTTTAGTATTTTTTCCAAAAGATAATGTCATGAGATTAGCTAGTTTGGTTTTATGTCCAACTTTTCAAGCTATAGAGTATAGACGTTGAATGTTCTACAAGCAGGAAGAGACTTATTTTTAAGAGAGAGAGAGAGAGAGGGGATATGGATATTATCGAATATCCAATCAGAATATATTGAATAGGAATGAATTAAGGCTTGTATATCCAATAAAATATGAATTAGGTAGTTTGGGAGGCGTTGAATTTTAAATTTGGGTTGGGCCTCGCAGCCACCTATGGTGCCGGTTGAATTGCTTAATTATGTCTAGATTCATTAAGATGTCATAGGTTCCATGTCTAGATTCATTAAGGTACTTGCTGTGATAGGCATAAGTTGGTACTTCCCCATTCTCGGCTTATTGATTATGAAAAATTAATTGATTTTATTATGAGGTAGGCTAATCACACATTAATATTTATTTTTTACATTCTAATTATATTAACACCCTACATATTTAACCAATTAGTGATATAATCATGCGTTGCACAGTTTGTATATATATGTAAAATCATATATTCAATTGAAGTTGAATAATATACAATTAAAAACTTTAATATGAACAAAATAAATAAATTATAACAAACAATAAAATAAAAGAAAGAAAATTACATAAATTTGAAAAAGTTATTATAAATTTGGAATACTTCTGTATATACAACATTTGTCGTTGAACATGTATAATTATTACGACTATCACTAACGCATAATAAAATTCGAAGTAAATAAAATAACTAATACGTTGATATATATAAATAAAAATAAATTAATAAATTAATGCTAACAGAATAGACAAATAATTGTAACTAAATATTATAAATTCGATATATATAAATTAGTTAAATAATTTTAACGCAAAGATTAAGATTATGATATATATGTTACCTAGCAATATTACTAAAGTTCCAACATTCATTCAACAAATGATTAACATTTGTAGAACATTTGATTTAATTTAAAAATTCATAAGTATAAATATGTTTTCAAATAAACAACATTTCTATTATAAAAAAAATAAAAACAAAAAAAATAAAATTTGGGACTGACTTATCATTGATTATACTATTTCAACAATTAAAATACTAAAGATTTAGATGGGTTCTATATGTCCTTGACCCAATCCCTTTTACTTTGAAAGATAAATTACACACCATAACGACAATTAGGGGTGAGCAAAATTTTTCGGGTGAAATTAGGTCAGCCCCTTTTTAAAAGTTTTCAAGGCATTTTTAAAAGATAAAATCTAATTTAAGGATCGAGAATCCAATTTATGCATCAGAACCCCAATTTTTTTTTTTTTTTCGCAAATCAAATTTGTGTATCGCGATTCAAATTGATGTATTGTGATTAACAAATTGATCCATCACATTGTGTTGAGTAAGTGATCCTTAGTGCGCCTCTAACTCATTAATAGCATAGATATAGATATTAAATAGACAAATATCAAACTGTTTGTTATATCTTATAAAAATGAATTGAAGTTGAAATAACAAACTCTAAACAAAACCTCCAACACTAAAATGTTATGAATAACATATTATGCAACATAATTTTTATACAACTATTAAATAACAAAAGTTATTGAGTCTAGATTCTTAGAGTGCCTTGGGAGAAGCCATATAAAAGAAAATTGATATTTCGCTAGGTCTTCTTCCTTTTTTGGGAATATGTAGCCACATCATCCCCCAATAAACCCTAACATTGAATAGCTTCAAACCATTTCACAGTTAGGTTTCTTAGATTTCCTTTTTATTTTATTTTTAAATAAAAATTTGAGATAAATTTGTATGATACAAATTTGAATTTCAATTATTATTAAAAAAATTAAGAGTTTAATTTAACTAAGTATAGAAAATATACATATCTTATAGTTAATTAATTATATCCAAGTGCATATCAATATACATCTTTACTTTAAAAAACAATTTATAAAAATAGAAACTTAGATCTATCATATATGAGAAAAAAATTTAAGCATATGATTTTTTTTTCCAATTTGTTTTTTTTAATGGATAAAAAAAATTGATCCCAACTTTTTATGTTGGACATTTGTTTTATAAATTTAATTTTGACAAAAATGGAAAATGAACATCAGTTATGCACTTTTTGACTTCGGATCTAATGCAAATTAAGAAAAACATCGTAGATCTGTATATTTTGGTAAATATTTGTAAAATTAAAGTTCAAATTAACCTTGGCATATTACCGATTAAGTCAAATAAATATATATCTTTTGTAAATTAACTTTAATAGGTTAAAGTTTTTTGTAAATATTAGACATGAATTTTTAAACATGTAGGCTAAACAAATATACTAAGATTTTTATTTGTTAATTTATGTTTTTTTTTTTGCATAAATTAGACCTAGATTTTTAAACATGTAGGCTAGACAAATATATATATATATATAAGTGTGGCCCCTAGTTTTGCCATCTCTCTCATCCCTTCGGTCAAATATATATTTATTTTCTTATAAATTTATCAATTATTTGTTCAATCTAGCATTAGCCTATATCCGATCTATAGATTTTACATATAAAACCGCTTGAATTTTTATAAGTATTCGATGGTTAAACACAAAATATTTGAATGACAATAGGAGTAGTGCATATGCTGATACTTTATACAATAATTATTTTTGTGGACTATTACCATTATCGATGGTAAGTAAATGTTAAGAGTAAATTTATTGTAGATACTCGGTTACTAATTGGTCTTTTCTATTTACTAATTTATATGAAATTTTCCGTAAATTTCATAATATGTCATAATTATATATGTTTATATTACTGTTGAATGGAGTAAATTATTTGAAATCTGACTGTTATATAATTTATTGATATTATTGACATATAAACTTGTTATAAAATATATAAAACATTTTTTTAGAATAATAAAAATACTTACGCACCTCGAACAACAAACTGGTTCTAAAAATCTTTAAATTTTAGAACTATAAGAATCTAAAATTTATAAGAATGAAGAAGAATTAAACTTTTCATAAAACTACTCATATTACTCATAAATTAAGCTTCAAAACATCTAAACAAAATGATTTGTTTCAAAACATTTATTGCATTTAGTTTATACACTTCATACGGTTACAAATAACTATGGTTGACAATCATTTTATATACTCCTTGGAGAAACATTAATTTAATGCATGTGTTCTTTTACTAATTTGTCTTTATCTATTACAAATTTATCTGGCATCCATCTTTTATATTTCTTATTACATCGATGAATAACTTTTAAATAAAGTTAGTTAAAATATTAAAGATTTCATGAGGTAATGATAATATTCTATGTTGAGCAATACATTATTTAGTATGTTTGTTAATATAATTCGTTTTTTACTAAACGAAAAAAATATTATCATTATTTTGGACGTTTACCAAAAATATTTCTTTAGTAAATCATTAACTAATTCATTAGTGATGGGAAGTAACTATGTTACTTTGATTTATGGTTTTATACTGATTTAAATAATACTGTGTTGTAATTATTTGTCAAGACTATTATTAATAATGGTGGTAAATAATTTATATTGAATCGACTGTTTCATCATTTAATCTTATTTTTTGGAGTTTATATTACTGTGGTGAAGATTTAGAAGTCAATATGCCAATTACAAATGCAAAAAAATATAAAATTAAAAAAATAGAAATATGAAATCGGATATAGAATAAATTATTCAATATTTGATATTATTTTGATATTGTATATTTTATCATTTCGTAAATCATATTAAACTATATTAAATGTTATACAATTTGTTTATATTAATTGCACTAAAGATATTTGGAAAGTCATTTTTGACGGGATATTTCCATTATTTGCTTCTCTCCTTTTATATATGTATAGATTTTCTAATTTTACTCTTTACCACCACCCTAACTTCTTATTTTACTCTTTTAAATGATTAATCTCACTCATCCTACTCTACACCCCACATTTAATTTACCAACTAACCTCCACCCAATTAACACCCCAACCCAGCTAACGCACAAGGCTAATGATCGCACACAGAAGTTTGCGCACGAGAAGAAGAAGAAACCATCCACAATGTCATCGTCAAACCTAAGTATTCTCTCTCACTCTATTTTGAATGCATAATTGTATAGGTCTCTCTTTGCTATTGTATAAGATAGTGTTTAGGTTGACTGTTAGACAAAATTTGGTTTCTAATTCAAAGAATTTGGATGAAAATAGTTTGAAATTGCTGGAAATTCGACAATGCGATGTGCGGCCCTTTGTGGTTGACGATAACCGCACACTTCACTTATTGTGCGTTAACCTTCCTCCGTACACTACCCTTCATGTGCACAAAACGTACAATGTGAGCTTGTTGCGTACAACTTTAAGGTAAACAGATAAAGAAGAAAAGTGAATGAGCCTCTTGAGAAACACTGAAATGAGTGTGAAATACAGTAGTTGTGTGTAATCAAATATTTAATGGTCTCAGAGTACTACGTTTGATGTTTATATCCATCGCCAATTTCGATGCTTGCCCTAGTGAATTTTGGTGTGGGCTAGAAAAAAAATATAAAGATGTAAAACGATTGAAAATTATTTAGGAATAATTACAAGCCGGTACATTTTTAAAAACATTTTTTCAAATGAATCCACCTATTTTTTGCACATTTCTTTTGGGTACAATTTTTAGGCAAAAATACTTATCTACCCTTTGCACTCAATAACATCGTTTCGGGTTGTATATTTGAACTGCCAACATCATTTCCATGGGAGAAACTCTCCAAAACCCTAATCCTACCATATCCGCCTACTATCAGGGCGGCTCACCACGGAGTTTTCACTCGCCCAGCTCAGCCGGCCGAAACCCCGACGACGTCCGGAAAATCTGTCGATCAGCGATTCCGAAAATCGTTCGGCGTGATTGACGAGTTCAATAACCGGAGGAAGTATGAGGCCGTGGCGCTTTGGCCGGTTATTAGGTCAAGTGAGGCCACCACCGCCTTCAATCAGCAATAAACCAACCCTCTACACCCAGGCTCGTAATGCTAGACATTATCGCAACCTCGCGACGGACATCCTCGATGTCGGCGGCATTCTGAAATTTCTTCTGAATTGATTTGCAAGCTAAGGCTTGTTTGGTTTCCTGTCTGCAGGTAAGTGATGCCGAATTCACCCCGACCCTCGCGACCTAGTATGTACTTGTCTTCTGAAGTAGAAAGTGGGACGACGCCGTTGAGGACGCGGATTGGGACAGTGGATGAGGCGGAGTAGGGATTGGACTTTCGCTGTTGTTGTTTGATGTTGTTGTTGTGTTTAGTTCCGTTTTGCTGTTGTTGGTGGCGACGGCTGGAGTGGTTTTGGGGGCGTCGGGATCGAACACAAAGTTCTGCATTGCCCATGGAAATTGATTTGCAAGCTAAAAACAATTGAAATTCCCCCAATGTATTATTAGATTTGGATTGTTTAAGTGATTGATTTAAGTATCTAATTGTGTGTATAACAATGATATGGAAATTGATATATTTTTTCCTTGATTCCATTCAATTGTGTTTGTTATCTATTTATCATTTTGATTTTAAATTTTGAAGGTTCTGATGCCGCATCGTTGATTTTTGGCATCGGGTTGATTTCGATGCGACATCAAGTCGATTTTGGCATCGTTGATTTCGATGCCCGGCATCGTCGATTTTTGGCATCAGGTTGATTTTTGATGCTTGGCATCAGGTTGATTTTGGCATCAGGTTGATTTTGGCATCAGGTTGATTTCTGATGCCTGGCATCAGATTGATTTTTTGGCATCAGGTTGATTTCTGATGCCTGGCATCAGGTTGATTTTGGCATCAGATTGATTTCTGATGCCTGGCATCAGATTGATTTCTGATACCTGGCATCAGATTGATTTTTTGGCATCAGAGTTTTCATTAATGACATTTTTGTCATTTGGCAAGCAATTTGTAGTTACATGAAATGTCCAAAAAATTGATGGTTCTAGATGAAAACATGTTTTCAAAATTGTACCCACTTGAAATTCCTCCAATTATTTACATGGAACTGGCCCAAATTCTCTCTCTCTCTCTCTCTATATATATATATATATATATATATATATATATATATATATATATATATATATATATATAGATGTGTGTGTGTGTGTCCAACATTAGTCCACTTGGAATCCAACTTATCTTTCATTGAGGACACTTCGAGCATTATTTTGAAAATTTAACAGTTTTAATAAAGGAACGTCGCTAGAGGGACTAACCAAATGCCCAAAAATTGGGTTTAAAGACCAAGGTAGGATGCGTGAAAGATATTAAACCATTAATCTGAAGTGTTAAGTTCAGAGACAACAAATAAATACAAAATTAATATAAGTGTGAACTATAAGAGAAGTGATTCATAAAAATCCAAGGATATTTTATGTTGACGTTGTTTGTCGCGTTGCTTCATGATCAGTGGCGGATCTAAAAATAAATCTCAGCGGTGTCACTAATATTAACTATTATTTAAAAATAAAATTAAAATTAAAACAATGTCGTTTTGTAATGTATAATTAAATTTACAAAAAAAATACCTCAGCGGGACACTTACCCCCTAAGTATAAAGCATAGATCCACCACTGTTCATGATCAAATAATTTTGTGGCTTTCATAAATGATCAAACAATGAGCTAGAAGGTAATTGGGGTCCTAATTTCTCTATAGTATACTCCCAAAATAAGGAGTATATAGAAATATCGAAAACATGTGTGAACAACTTAAACAATAAAAACGTAAGTTTAATAAAGTACATATTTTTTTCAAAGTTACGATGAAAAATTTGGCATATAAATACGTAGACGGAAAAAATATTTTTGTACGTTTATATGGATATAATATGAAAATGATTGTAATATATGATACAAAAAATACATCATATTATATAGAGATATCTTTATATTTTCTTCATCTTTAATTTTAAATATCTTAATATTTTCACTGGTATACACTTTTAAAGCCATTAATTATTACATATTTATCACAAAAATAACTTCGTCTTAATAGTCAAATGAAATAATGATTAAGCATAGATACACTTGTTTGTGTATTCAAAAAGCATGAGCAATATCAAAAAAAATGTTCTTTAGACTTTCTAATTAATTTTTTCATGTTAAACATATCTTATTTGATTAATTCGAGAAAGATAAGTAACATAAATTACATAATTAAAGTAATGAATTTTGTACTAATTGGAGTTTTAATATGTGAACTACAATGCGTTTAAAGTATTTTTTGTGTATTAAACAAGGAAGAAACATGAAAGGAAAAGGACGAACAAGGAGGATAAATGAAAAATCCCTAAGCCTAAAACAATTTTGGGTGCTGCCCATTACAGTTTTGGGCACCACGTCGAAAAGTGCAATAGGGGGCGCCCAAAATTGTCTTCCTTGTTTACTGATTTCTTCTTTGGTACAATTCTTTCAGCGTAGGGTACATCCACTTAAGGCACAACTACAAAATATCTACTCCTTACCTTCGCGGTTAAGATTGCACAGCTTATACATAGAGCTTTTGTCTAGTGCAAAAGAGACAGAGAAATTTTACAGAGAGAATTACAGTGAGAAATCTCAGAAAGTTGTTAAGCTGTCAAAATCATTTCCCCACTTTAGGCTGAACAATCCTTCCTAAATACTTATACCCATCGTCCAAATGATAACCTAGTTAACCGATTAGGTTCTCGCCCTAAACTCGGTTCCAAAAAGCTATCAACGCAGCTGTTGCGCCGAAATCCAAACACGACATCAAGCAAAAATAAGCCAAAACAAGCAGTTACGCCGCCGAAATTCAGACACGACAATCAGCAAATACAACAGTCACGTGGCTTAAAATCTTGGCATGAAAAGGAACAAAAACAAGTAATTACACTGCCCACATTTCAACAACAACAACAACAACAAACAAACAAAAAGACTTTCGTTCTCGAAAGGACATGGGAAGCATACCTAAAAGCCAGCCTTAGTAAAGTGGTCCCGGGTATAAATTCTCACGCTTCAAGAGGTATGTACCAAAAAGTTATTTTCATTTCTGTCTAAAATGATATTATTATAGTAGTATAATAATATAAAATAAGTCGTTATTATAGTCTAATTTATTTCCACTTTAATTGTAACTTTAAAATGTAGATGTTGCAATATATATATATATATATATATATATATATATATACGCACTTTCGCTCGGGGAGTGAAATAGAACATGTAACCGTAAGCTCCCAAGCAATGGGAGGATCCCGGGGCTCTGACCGCGTGCCTGTTGAAGAATGAGTTGGCGACTCATAGGCAATGGCTTGGTTAAGGGACCCCATCGGAGCCGTAGCGAAAGCGAGTCTTCATAGGGCAATTGTCACTGTTTATGGACCCGAACCTGGTGATCTATATATATATATATATATATATATATATATATATATATATATATATATATATATATATACATACATATTTAGTGTAAGAACTCATTTTGAGATCAAAAGAGCGAGTTGGGTGCCTAACTCCTTCCTAACTCGTAACTTAGCCTCCGAACCCCTACATTATGGTATATTTGGTTTTTCTCTGTTTAACTCTAAAATAGAGATGACGACTCTATTAAACACTTTTTTGAGTCCACAAAGAGGCCGGACGTATTTCACGCACTCGAAGTTTTGAAACCATTCGCTTTTCAGTAGTGGGAGAAGTTCGAAACGGGGCACTCATAATTTGTTTCAAATACGGTAAACAAGAGTATTTTTCTATTATTCATACATACATATATTGGTTGTCGGGCAAAGATAAACAACATTATTAATCACAGTACTATTAGTGCTCTGTCTATTAATCATCACTTGTATATCGAGGGATAATTCTGAGATAAAAAATATTAATGCTAATTTTTTTAGTGAGGACGCTAATAATACCACTCTCTCCCTTGGTATTAATAGTGATATGATAATGACTTTATTCGTGTAACATATGCTATTAGTCCCGACCACTTATTGTGTACCAAACATCAGACATCTTGACTTATTAATCATATCTAGCTTTAATCCCGACTACCAAAAGATACATTATTTACTAACTAAAGTGATATCAAATCAATGAGATCCATATGTTTTCTATCGCACAATTAGAAAAAGTATAATAGACATTTTACTTTAATAAACTTTTCGACATTCGAAATTGAATAAGAGACATGTATATTGAGACAGAATGATTATTTATTACTAAGGGTGGCTCTAGTATATATGCAACTGTGGCAATTTTCTTACGGCATCTCCAATGCTAAATCTAAAAGTTGATAAGATTTTACCATAAATTTGGTTTATTTCAGCATTAAATATTATTTTAACTCTAACTTACAACCCAAAATCTCACCTCAAATAGAGTTTTCCTTAATATATTATATTTTTATTTCTTTTACTTTATTTATCAGCATGTATTTAATTTTCTATTAACTTTTTAAATAATAATTATTAAGATTACACAATTAATAATTTTAGTATATTTAATAGTTTTATGTTAATAATATTATTTACCTCATTAAAAATATTTAAAAATTAGTAATTTTATAACTAAATTGAAGAAAATAATTTAATAAACATAGTAATAATTTATTTATTTATTTGTATATAATATATACAAATAATTGAAAAATGTTAATTAATTATAAATTATTTAATTAATAATGGTCAATAATTTAAAATACATAATAATAATATTATTATTAATTAATTTATTATTTATATTATCTAATATTAGATATTTATTAGTTTTTAATATATTTAAATTAATAATATCATATTATTAATCATTTTGAGTATTCAATAATTCATTAAAAATCAATGTATAGCATAGGTCCCACCAATACAAAATTTGGGGTGGATAAATAGTGTAATCCCAAATTTGAGGTAGAACTATTCACATCCCCAAATTTGAAATAGGTTTTGGGGATTGGTTGGAGTTGGAACCCCCCCCCCCCCCAAAAAAAAAAAAAAAAAAAGAATCTCTCACTGCCATTCTCTTTAACCTCAACTACTTAAGAAATAGGAGGAACTTGATGAGGGTGGCGTGGAGGGACTTTATGGCGGGAATGAGGTTGTCGATGAGGTTCTGGGGTCGCCAGTGAAGAATCTCGTTGCCGACGGCGATGCAGATGATTTGTGGCGGAGTAGTAGGGCTTGATGTTGGCGTTAACTCAACGGCAAGAACTACGGACATTAACAAGGTTATGGATCTCGCCGTTGGGAATGGTGACGGTGACCGTAATTCTGGAGTTGGCGAAGCCATGGAGGTTGTCAGGGTTGATGTCAAAGATCTTGATGCGGTCAAGATTTTGAATTCCCCTTTTCGATTGGTTAATTTTTTTTGTAAATTTTATGGATCTTCATTTGTGTTTGTGTGTGTGTGTGAGAGAGAGAAACCCAACAAGATTTTATGATCTTCATGTGTGTTTGTGTAAATCTTGATGTACGTAAAAACGTAACTCATGCAAGAATACCCAGTTGTATCAAGTAATAAAGTGTACATAAGTACGAGTAGAGCTGTCAAGGTGGGTTGGCGGGGCGGGCCAACCTACAACCCGCTATAATCCATCATTTGGTGGCGCGGGGCGGGCCAACCCATGAAATGTGGTGGGCCGGAAAATTGCCAACCCAACCCAACCCATCTTGGGTTGTGGGTTAGGCGGGCCAACCCACCAACTTTTTTCCCAATTAATCTAAATAATAAAAATAATCATAAATAACACAAAAAAATGTCACAATTCATTAAAAAAAATATATTTTCTACCATTATATTTTTAATAGTGTTTTCTAACAACTTTCTCTAATATTTATAGTATAAAATGAGAAAAAAAAATAGAAGTAAGAAACTATTTTATCATTACTCTTTTTGTATATTCTTATAATCATTTTTTCTATGAATATTGCTGTTAATATACCTTATTTTGACATCTTTAGTTGTTATAAGTGTCATTTTTTGAACGAATTCAAAATCATTTACTAATATTTCAGATATAAAAAATAATCTTACATTTTGAACGAAAAATGATTTAAACTAATTATTTCAAACTTAAGACTCGGTTATTTGAAACTAGTATATAGCGGGCCAACCCATCCCGACCCACCCCAACCCACCTCAACCCGCAACCCACAGTGGGCTCAACCCATTTGACCCACCTCCTAATGGGTTCATATTTTCCCAACCCAACCCACCTTTTTTAAGTGGCGGGGCGGGCCAACCCAACGGACCCAACCCATTTTGACAGCTCTAAGTACGAGTTATCTATTCCATAGAGATTATACGTAATTCTAACTCCAACTAAGTATCAAAATTGAGCTAACTAATTATATTTGAGCCAAAAGAAAATAAATTAAAAACTAAAAATATAAACAACTAAGAAAGCAATTAAATCTCAACTAACACGTAAGTGGTTTGACAACAATAAATCAAAATTAAAAAGATAGGAGTGCAATAATTCTAGTTTAGTAGGTGTCTAATTTAATTATTTTTTTAATTTTCTTTAACTCAAGTCTTGGTAGTCGGGCGCACTTTAATATTCACTACGAGCTCTCGAATCTTATAGCAAATCTAGCTACTTCTCCTAACTATGGGCTCTCGCATCTTATAACATAAGAGAAAATAGCCGCATGTCCAAACAAGCACCCAATGACTATCTACGCACGATCTCCTCTCGGTCTTACGTCACACAAACAATTATTGTGATTTTTGGAATTAATAGGACGGGCTCTCGCATCTTATCCTATAATTCTAGTTATCATCTAATGGTTGGTTAAACCATTAAAAGCATTAAGAATACACAATAACAACCAAACACATGGGTAATGTTTCGTAAAAATATACTATCTCTATTTTTCTATAAATCATGTCGGTAGTCGAGAATATCAAATTAGTTAACTACAGGCTCTCGCATCTTATAGCAACCTTAATCTCCCTGACCTCGCGAATGACTAAGGTGGTTCGATCGCGTGTCAAACCAAGTTTCACGATAGCTATTGGTGCGTGTCACAAAAAACACCAAGTATTAAATTGATTGGTCTAAATTATAAAAGTAGCTCTCGTGGATTCTAAGCAATTCTAAAATCATTTAATTAATAGTCAATCAATTAAAAGCATTAAGTTCACAAAATAATAACCAAATATGAATGTGTGCTAAATAAAGAGAGAGATTAAATTAAATCACTACAATTAACATAGAAAATAATTGTATTCCATAAATAATTTAAGCACAAACCAATTCCACAATTACAAGATATTCAACCCAAGAAAATACAATAAATATCTCAAAATATAGGTTGGAAGAATTAAACCGAATGAAGCGCGAATCCGGGTTGAAATCTCTTGGAAAGGCTTCCTTGGCCCTTGATTTATTGATCCAAACCTTCAATGTTGATTAATTTTTGGAAAGAACGAAAGAAATTTGGTAAAATAGGGCTGGTGCCCCATTTTGGGAGCAATGTCCTGAAAATGGGGACTTGGTCTTCAATAATGGCCGACTAGAATGTTTAAATGAAAAGGGAAATGGAGTGGGGAGCATGCCAAGGGCAATTTGAAGAGAACTAGGAAGATTAAGGGGTTGAATTGGGAAGAAAACAAGGGGCTGGGTCTAGGGGTGACAAATTGTTCGTGTCGTGCCGTTATCGTGCCAACCCGATAATGGCACGACACGATAAACCCTAACACGAACACGAAATGATAAGGTTAACGTTCCTAAATTTTAAACCCGAACACGACACGTTAAAAACACGAAAACACGACACAACAATCAAAAAAATTAAGCTTTTTTTTTTTTTGGCAAGCACTCTAGGCACATTATGAAATAATGAATTTTAATACAATAATGCATAATTCTAAATTTCTAAATTCTAATAAATTATCAAATACTTCATTTTCATCAACAAATCAAACCAACAAGAATTTCAAAAACTTTTCATCAACAGTTCAAACCAACACAAAATGATAAATCCTAAATCCCCAACCAGATAAGTGGTAATGTGTTGTGCATTAGTAGCAACACAACAGCTCCTAGCAACTAGCAAGTCTTCTACATTTCTATTACAACACCAAATTACACATGTGACAAAAACACTGGTCAACAGCTAGACTAGCACCATCACATCACCCACACCCACAACATAAGCAGTTTAAAAGTCGCAAAAGTAGTCTATAGATTACAAAATAAATTTAAAGAGTACACAAAAAGTCTAAAATAATCGAGGCTTCAACTTCATTCGTTCATCCAATGAATCAATTCATTTCAACGTTCACCAACCTATTCATATAAATGTCATAAATCTAGTTAAAATATCCAATAACATTATTTAATAAATTTTAATGAAGTGCCAAACATGAAAATTTTTACTTACATTTTTCGATGTGCTACCCAAATTAGAGGATGTGGAAGGATTAACATCAACATCATTAATATTCAAGTTGATGATATCTTCAGTAACCTCTTCAATTTTCAACATTTGATTATTTACATACATTAATAAATATAATAAGTAAGAAACTATAAAAAGTATTGTAATGAGTTGAAGAGTAAATTTGACAATTAAATCTTGTAAGCAAATTAAAGAAGAAAGAGATAAACTTATATTTATCTCCAAATAGCCAATCTCTAGTACATATGATTGCCTCCACGGTGTTTGGTTTAAGTGCACTACGGTATTGATCGAGCACTCGTCCTCAAACGCTAAATGCTACTTCAGATGCAACAGTTGAAATGAGAATGAATAAAATATCTCGAGCCATCGATGCAATTTCAGGATACCGATATTGATTTGATTTCCAATAATCAAGAATATCTGGATGGTCTTCACAATTCAATCTTGGCTCCTCCAAATAAAGATCTAATTGAGATTTATGAGCACTAAAACCACCATCTTTATTGTATGTCTTGAATTTCTATGGAAAATAAATGAACAACCTTGATTATGAATAATTTAAGAATAACACATAAAAATAAGAAAAGATTAAATGAATAGAAAAATTATCGTCAACTTCTTATTTTTTTCATCTTGTAGAATGCTAGAAGTTTCGATGGCATTGCCACATGTGGGATTGCTAGATTCACCGACATGATTCATCTCATGTCTCTTTTCATATTGATCATACAAACTTAACACATTCTCTTTGACTTTCAAAAATGTAGAAGAACCACTGTAACCATACATCTCTTCATATGAAAAATCCACAAAATCAAGTTTATATCGAGGATCTACAACTACTGTCAATGCCAAAACCAAACTAAACTCCCACTAATACTTCTCAAATTTTGGAAGCATCCTTGGCGCTATATTCTTGATATACACATCGTCACTTTCAACATTTCTCCTCAAATAGTCATAACATGTACTAACACATGGAAAATACATGTTCGCAGTTGGATACTTTGTTCAAGAAATCACATATTTTCTCCACCTTCTCCCACTCTAATGCATCAAGACAATGCATATAATTGGAATCAAGCAATTCTAAATGGCAGAATGCCCGTCGATAAAACAAAGCACTTTCAAGCATATGATAAGTGGAATTCCATCTAGTTGCCACATCTTGACTCAAACCTTTTTTAGAGTCCAATTTCATTTGATTCACGACTTCCAAAAACTTCACCTTTCTTGGTTGAGACCCTCTTACGTACTTGATACTTTTACGAACTTTATGCATACATGACTCAATATCTTTCAATCTGTCCTGAGCCACTAAATTAACAATATGTGCACAACAACGAACATGAAAGAGTTTTCCATTTGCAACAAGTAATCCTTTGAAATGATTCATCAACAAATCAGCAAATACATCATTGGCGAAAGCATTATCCAAAGTCAAAGAAAAAATACGACTGTCAATATTCCACTCACGTAACAATAAAATGATTTTGTCACACATAGGTACACCACTATGTGGATGAGGTAAAAAACTAAAGTTAAGCACCCTTTTTTGGAAACTCGAAATCTTACCAGGAGTTGATTCTATCATAGATTGTGATGCGGGTGAAGCAACCAGGTTCGGTCTCGCTAAGGAAAAAAGTTGTGTTGAGGACGAACATGGCTAGTCGGACCGGTTCTTTATCAATAAGGGAGGTACGGGCTGGGATGGTGATGCGAGCAGAGCAACCAAATAGGGCAGAGCATAGGAATTGTGTTTGACGAAGGAGGTACACACAAGCTAGGTTCCATCCGAGCAAGAGGAAGCGAGCACAGACTGGGATAGTCCGACCAAGAGGGACCTAAAAAGGTTGAAGCTGGATAAAGGTGGACTAGAAGACGGGTCAATGGTTGCTACTAAGGAAGGAGAAGCTTGGCTTGGTATCAAAGGATATGGCATAAGGGGTGCTCGGCTTAACACGAACGGGTCGAGGATGATCCGTTACTCGGCTTGGAGGATGTACTTGGGGGAGAAGACTCGCGAGGAGGGCATGCCAAAAGGGTTCGAAGGGCTGAAGCGAGTAGGCTAGGTGGACTGTGTTTGGAGATGCCTGGAATTGGGTGGTAACCGTGAGGCTGGGAAGGGAGGTCGCTCTCCGTGAAGTTCAAGACATATTTAGATTAGGGTTTAGATAAATATGTTATTAATTAGATGTTATTTTATTATTTTATTTCGTTTAAAAGTTAGTTTTCTTTTATTGTTCTTTTTGGTATTACGAATCCTTATTCATAATCGATCATGAAGGAGACAATACAGAGGGAAAAAAATTTCAAAACCCGTGGGTTAGTTCTTGGAAAGGTCTGCATGATAGCCATTGATGGAGGAAGTTGAGTCAACGTGGCCTCTACCATTTTGATCGAGAAACTAGGGCTGTCTACCGTACCACATCCTTGTCTGTTTGAACTATGCGGGATCATAGAAGGCGAAGGAGTTAAGGTAACTACGCAGGTTGTCATCGTGTTTTCAGTATGGGGCTACGAAGAAGAAGTGGTATACGACATTCTTCCGCTAAATTCCTGTCACTTACTCTTGGGATGACCATGGCAGTTTGACAGTTTTGTTATTCATGATGAGAGGCAGAATACGTATATTACAACAAAAGGGCAAAGAGAAATTTCGATTAAAGATGTCTACCTCCATGAGGGCTGAAGACAGTTCGAAATTCTTTAAAATCGTCCAAGAGCCGAAGCAAGAACACAGTGAACAAGAGTTGGATGATCAAGCTCCACAAAAATCAGATTTGGACTCAAACGAGCAGGAGGCAATACAAGAGAAGTTGGAGCCGAAAAAGATTAAAGAAAACAAATATGGACCGGAACGAAATATGAATAAGGATTGAGGGAGGAGCTTAAGGTGGCTCGGGAAGAATTGAAGCTAATGCATGTGTACAAAGATCCGTATGATTTAGATGTTCCAAATCCGAGTGCATCAAGGATTTTAAACTCAGTTTTAGAGGTTTATTACCTTGTAATTCTAATTTGTATACATGGACAAATTCTTGTGATAATTTGCATGGTGAGGGAGGGAAAACGTGAGGATACTCCATTATGGGTCTCTTACGAGTTGAAGCCACCGTGGAAGGCTGAATTGAAGATAAATAAAGTGGACATAAAGGCTACTTTAGGAAAACCGTCAGTTGTATGGTAAATCATGCATGACAATTGCAGTAGCTACTAACTCGCGAAAGTGCTCAACATCAAACTTACTTGATTTCAAAGACAATCCATCCCTAGCAAGCATCATCTGACCCACATCACGTACATTTCTTCTTGGACATTTTTTTATGTGACAACTCAATGTGCCAGTCCCATTCTTCCCATTCTTGCTATCAGCTTTATAATTTTTTTTTGCAAAACTTACACATCGCTATCTAAATGTTGTCCTCTTGTAGTGGCATCCTTTCAAAGATTTTCCATACATTAGATCTTAATTAGCTTCGTTGTTTTTGTTTTTTTTCTTTGGCTCATTTGTGGACGTAGTGAATGTCTCTTCATCCATATCAATCACAATCACTCGAGAGATTTTGACTATCAATGCTTGATCTGTATTGAAACAAAAAACAAAACGAAAAGAAAAATCAAAAGTAGTATACTAAACAAAAGCAATTAGCTAAATGTTGCAATAAAAAATTCAGCAAACTAATTAAGACAATTCTTATATAATCATGCATGGGTTGAGCTAAAAATAATATTAGAATCGATTTAAACATAAAAATTGAGAACTCCGGCATGTCGCCTGCGAGGCTGGGAATTATAAATATAACAAATGATACAAAATTGACTAATTTTCTTAATTATATATACGATATTTTATTAAGTTTGAGAAATTAAAACTATTAACATTTTAAAAGTACTATAACTAACATGTTTTATAGTTGTGGGCCTGACTATGGCAAATAAAGAGCAGCAAAAATCAAAAATCAAAAGCCTAAAATCAAAATGGAACATACTCAAATCTAATCACATGAAAAGATCAAGAACAATCCACTATATCAGGAAACTAAACATTTAACAAATTACAGCTCATCCATAGTCCACATTCCACAGTTCACACCAATTGTAGAACGAATATAATAAAATTAAAGCACAAAAAACTAATTGAGATCTGAAAACAAGCGTAATGCGGCTCGAAAACTGAAGAAGAAATGCATTCCTCTAACATTCCAAAAACATGTTGGTGATTAAACTAGAAAAAAATTGTCAAATCCATATGCAAATTTAGAGGTAAATGAAAGAGTCTCTGATTAGAGAGAAAATGCTACTACCACATTGTGCAAGATTAGTGTGTGAAATGGAAAAGAAAAGGCTAAGAAAAAGGAAGGATGATGACCTTGAAATTAGGAATTTGAAGAGAGAGGATGTTCACAGTTCACTGTTATTGCAAGAGGAGGAGACACCGGTGACGGCGACAAGAGGTACGAGTGTACGAGACAACAAGACAACAACCTCCAATTCACCCGAAATACGGCACAGAGTCGTCGACTGAGAGAGAGAAAGAGAGAGTATTTATGTCGTTACAGTTCACTGTTGTTGCAAGAGGAGGAGACACCGATGACGGCGACGAGAGGTACGACTGTACAAGACAACAGGTCAACAGCCTCCAATTCGCCCGACAAACAGCGCCGAGTCATTGACTTAGAGAGAGACTATTTGCGTCGTTTAGAGTCACTGAGTTAGGGTTTTCACTTTTCCAATTTTGAGTTTAAGTGTGTAACTTTATATTTATATCTAGGGTTTTCCGATTTTGTTTCTTTATTTATTTAATTTATTTATTTTAAGTTATCGGGCTTATCGGGTTAGCCCGATAAAAACTCGATGGTGACCCGAAATTATCGTGCCTTAACAGGCCGACACGATAACGGTTCGAACTCGTTAAGCCCTGGCCCAAACCCTATAATTTCATGTCGTGCCTCAAATTGCCACCCTTAGCTGGGTCACTGCAGATGGCGAACAACCCAGTTGGAGGCATGCTGGTTACCCATGGATTATTTGGGTGAGAGATGTGAGAGGAAATAGGCTACAAAGGAGGGCAGATGGGATGGAGTTGGGCCGGATCTGGACTAAATCCAAGAGGGTGACGCGGGTTGACCCAGGCGCTGGATGAGTAGCTGTGAAATTAAAGGCGTGGCCTCTTCTATGGCCGATAATGCATGATGGAGGAAGAATGGAGGGTTGGCGTCGGCCTCCCCTGCTGTTTGCAAGTTTGCTCCGGTGCCCCTGGATTCTTCGTAAAGTGCACCGGTTTCCTTCCCCTTCCAGATCTTGCAGATTAGTCCTCCGTTAGCCCTGTTTTGCCTTGGAATACTTGACGGACTTAACGGACTTCAACCGAATGATTTTTAACTCAACTTTGCAACCTGGAATTGCCTCAAACTTCATACTAAATACCATATAAATGCTCGATTATGGATGGAAACCTATATTAAGCAAAAATACACACGTGGCCCGAACATTCGAAATGGCCAAAAAAAAATTAAAGGCCCTTTTATTGATTTTTTTGGATATAAGTTAAGTGTAACTCACACAACTAAATACATTTTAATTATATATACATTATATATTATACACTTCATAGGCCTAGCCAATTAATTAAAAGTTAAAAACCACTTCCTAAGTATCGAACTTGTGACCTTCAGCATCTTAGGCGCAACCCTTGACCACTACAGCAACACGCTCCTGGTAAAAATATTTAACAATAAATTATATATACTATGTATAAGGTAATTTTTACAAATTTGGGGCCCCCAAAATTGGGGGCCCATGGCCGTTGCCCTTCCAGACATACCTCAGGACCGGCCCTAAATACACAAATAATAATATTTCTAAGACATAATTAATTCAAAATAGTATAAAATAAAAGTAAAATCAAAGGAAAATTCACGAAAATCTTGGGCTCATCAAATCATGTAGGTTTGTGTTTGTGCTTGACATTTCACACTAAGAAGACGAGGTGGAAATGAACAGTGGCCATGGCTCATCAATTGTATCCCTTGTGAAACAGAGCCTTGTCATACAACGGCGAGGATGGTGGCCACCATTGTAGCTGTTTCAAGATTGAGTTCGATTTGGGGATATTGTAAGTATTTATTAGAGGAAAAAGGTCTTTCGATATTTTTTCAAGCTTTAGGTTCTTGATTGTAAATTGAAATATAAGTTTGGTTTGAAAAAAAATAATTTATCCCTTACTTAATGCACGTGTACTTTTTTAACGACATCCATAAAAAAGACTGCTGATGTGAAAATTTCATAGTTTTAGGACTCAATTTTGATTAAAAAAAATGTTAAAGAAATAATACTGATAAGGACTCAAAGTCAAGGGATCAATGATGCAATTTACCCGTATAAAAATTAATCAATGACTTTGCATATCAAAGGGTTAGGATTAGAAGAGTACATTTTAAAAACAAATAAAAATTAAAGGTTGAATAGTTATAAAACCAATTGACTTGAGTCCAGATCTTCTGTAGCACTTATGTGTATACCACTTTTTATCTTAACTATTGGTTGAGATGTAATGATTGAGATGCAATATGATATACCAGTGATACACACAAGTGATACAGAAGATCTAGACTCAATTAACTTAGTGCTCGTTTGTTGCAGCTTATTTGGAATGACTTTTGGCTTTTGGCTTTTGAAAAGTCATGTTTAAAGTGTTGTTTTTATGCCCAAAGCCAAAAAATAAGAAGCGCATAACACCCTTTACGCTTTGAAAAGCCAAAAGCCAAAAAGCCAAAATTTTAAGCTTTTTTAGTTTTTTTTAATCATGAAGACAACTATTCATTAATAAATATTTGATTATCCTCATTTCATCATTATTATGAAATATACATAAAAGTATGAATACTAATTTTCAAGTTTTTTTTTTAACAAATAATTATAACGACACATGCTACTTTTCAACAATTTGTAACAAAGCCTATCACGCAATCGATCAAAGTCATTCAACTATAAAGTTATAAGTCATAAAGTCATTATCACCACAACAAACGAGCCCATAATCTTTAATTATATCTTTAATGCGTCTCAATTTAGGAAAGCCGGTTATAGTATAATGCTTTCTAACAACTACACCCGCATAATGATGCAAAGGGAGATAAAATCGTGACATCTGGCGCTTGAGGGTGGGGACTGGGGACTGGGGACTGATCATGTGCTTCCTAACACAAATATCTTTTCGTTCTAATCCATACATATAGGCTATAGCTCCCAAAATTAAAAGTTTAAAACCAAACTTTGCAACATCCTTATCCTTTGGAGTTCAATAATGGCTGAAAATGAAATTAAATTTAGCTTATGAGTTATGACTTAATCAAACTCATTTCCAAAAGCAGAAAATGAAACAATTTAATTTCCGCTTTTAACACCAACATATGGTTTGAGTTGAAGTGATGATTCCCAATTTTGGCATCATTGATCAAGTCACAAAGATAATGTAAGTTGTATGGTCAATTACTCCACATATAGACCAGTCATAGTCGTGACATTAAAATGATGTGGCAATGAGTAAGACTAAGAAGATATGTGGCATAACGATTGGGTTTTTTTTTTTTTAATTAGTAAAGTGATTGAAAATGGCTGCCCATTGGGTTTTGTAGCCAACTACTACCGAGTATTTCTTTACGACAGAATAGTATATTTATTAGTTGTGTGATTTTAGCTAAAATATTATAATTAGGTTTTGACTTAGAATAATAAGCCATTTCTCTTCTGCGTCTAATCTGTATTTTAAGTAGATTAAAATAATATATTTATTATCTCAAAATTAATTTCGAGTGAATAAGGTATTAATGCTCAAAATATGCAAGTTAAACTTGTTAATTAAAGAGTTATAGGAATATGAAAAAAAACATATTACACATTCAAAATAATGAGCTATACATCACTTTATAAATTGGCGGAGATTTTGGGGGGATTTACAAAAATGACCAAATCAAAGATGATTTGGTCATTTGTAGTCTCACTTAAAAAAAATATTTTTTTATGTTCTGACTTATTGATAAACCATTGATAAACACGACTGGTTTATTGGTAAATCAGTAAAAATACATCCCTTAATATTCAAAATCGCTAGTTTATCAAATGATCGACGGATAAACCAATTATCCATCAAATGATTTACAATGGTTTATTTGTGGACGTTACTTGGACTGTAAGTGTGGCTGTTGTAATGTGGCACGGGCTGTATTGTGGTTGGTTTGAACTTGTAATTAGTCAATATAGTAATTGTGTGGGTTTCCAAGTTGACTAAGAGTTTCATAGAGAATTATTCTGATTTACTACCTTTCTTACAACAAGCCTCCACTTCCACTTAATTAATTAAATTTTGCTTCATCTTATTTCTTCTGTTTTATTTTATTTTAAAAAAAATCGAGCATTTTTACCAATAGGGTGTTCAAACGGCTTACCTAGGTAGGTAAGAGAATATTTGAATGAACTTTGTACCACGTATTTCTTTCAATTAATAAAATTGGTAGCTCTCTATAGATATGGACATAGCCGGTCGTCATAGACCACTAATTTTTTATGGACCCCAAATTTTTAGATACTATCTTATATTTAGTATATATAATATAATGTGAATAATATATACAATTGATTCATTTACTCTGTGGTTAAAACATATATTGAGGTTCATGATTCAAATATAGAGAGTGTAACTTCTTTTAAGTCTGTGAATTGGTATATAACTTATAACGTACTTTTATATCAATATAGTTGGAAAAAATTAAACACTGTCATCAAATATTAATATAGTTGGGTATCTTAATTGACAAAATTGGCGTTAGAATAAATAAATTAAACACTGTCACCAAATATCAATAAAGTTGAGCATCGAAATGGACAAAACTGGCGCCAGAATGAATAAATTGAACACTGCCCTAAATCTGTGTGTAAAAATTGAGAATCAGAAAACTTCTGAATCCCACAACAGTATTTAAACATCATTTCTTAGCCTTAAAATGAAGACGTTACGGGGTAAACCCAAAGTGTTTAGTAGATCTCGTCGACAACTTCAATTTGATATGCGGTGGGTCATATGGTTCATCCGAGATAAAAAATTATGGAAAAAAAATGGTCGGAGAAGATGAAAAGAGGTCGGCAATAGAGAAAATAAAGATAAAGATGAAGTTGGATGGCGATCATATCTGAGAAGAAGAGGAAGGAGAAGAAAAGGAAGGAGAAGAAGAGATAGGGATAGCGTGACAGAGTTAAGAGAAAGAAGTAGCAGGAAGAAGAAGAAGAAGAAGAAGAAAATGAAAAGATAGAAGAAGAAGATCATAGCAGGAGGTCGCAGACAATTTTGGAACAAATTTATGAAAAAACACTTTATCAATTGAATAAAAAGAAAGTTAACTAGAGATGTTATAATTTTGGAGCAATTGTGGGCTAGTCCACTTTTTAAAGTATTTCATTGCTACAATACATTATTTTTTATTTTCAACTGGAAAAAAGTCATTTTTAGTGGTAAAATGATTACGATACCATTAATGAACTGTTTCCGCGTTACAATTAAACTTTATGAATCGCGGTACAACAATTTTACATGAATCAAACTTTTGAACTGCGGTACAACTTTTGAAAAAGGTTGTTGAAGTGCAAAAAATTAATTAATTTTCAATAAATTACAGTATAAAGTGCAAATATATCGCGGTGCAACAATTTTAAGAAAAGAATCGCGGTGCAAAACTATGCTAGCTTTTTGAATTTGTGGATCACGGTACAAAACGATGCTAACTTTTGAATTTGTGGATCGCGATACAAAACTATGCTAGCTTTTGAATTTGTGAATCGCGGTGCAAATATTTCTGAATTACGATACAACTTTTAAAAAAGGTTGTTAAAGTGCAAAAAAATAATTAATTTTGAATAAATTATAGTATAAAATGCAAATATATCGCGATGCAACAATTTTAAGAAAAGAATCGTGGTGCAAAAACTATGTTAACTTTTTGAATTTCTAAATCGCTGTACAAAACTATGCTAGCTTTTAAATTTGTGAATCGCATCGTAAAGATTTATGAATCGCGATTTGAAAATTGTTAAAGTGTAAAAAACAATTAATTTTTAATAAAGTAGAGTATAAAGTGCAAATATATCGCAGTGCAACAATTCTACATGAATCAAACTTTTGAACCGCTGTGCAAAAATAATGCAATGAAATTTATGAATCGCTGTACAAAAGCATAAAGAACCAGTTTACGTCTTCCACCTTCTTTTTCAATCTTCTCCGTCGTAAGCCTTCTTCTTCATCCTTCTTCTCAGCCTTCGTCTCAACTGAAAAATCTTCAATCCATCACAGATTTGTTATAGTTTCATATTTCATGAATAAAAAAACTTTTTTACCTTTCGGAGCCGTTGCCCCGAACCCCACGAATCGATCCCCGCGATGACCTGCGGTCGATCGTTCGTTGAAGACAATCGTGATTTTCGAATCCAAAGTGTGTTGGCGGAACTGTTGAAGAAGACGATGACATTTTTGGAACAATATTTCGAAAAATGATTTTTAACGATTGAAAAAAAAAACGATGAACTTTGGAATTAGAAACTTAAAAAAAAAGGAATCGGCTAGAATTTCCCCTATAATTTTTCTCCAAAAGGTACTAACCCACTATTTTTTTTTAATTTTTGGCGCCGTTGGCCTTCTGAGTTCTGAAACTCTGGCCGGCCCTGGATGTGGACAGTTGTTGGCTGAACCACATAAATTTTTTGTTAGATAGTTAAGCTCCAATATGATTTGCAAGCGCGTCCAATATAATTTATGTTGATGAATTAATTAATTGATATTTGATAATTGATAGAAACATTGATAGATTGCGACCCGTAAAATTTGTTAGATAGCTAAGCTCCAATATAATTTGCACGTCCATGCACGTAAAATTTGTTAGATAGCTAGGCTCATACACAATCTTTGTAGTAGCGTGGAATAAGTAGCATCTTGCAAGTTGTTAGATTACATCAAATGACCTGTCTCAAATGTCACTTTCCGTTGCTTTGTTTTTTCCTCACTTATTTTTTTTTTGCATTTATTTTGGATACACTTAATACAATACGTACAAAATATTTAATATTTCACTTTTAATGGTAAAAATACTATATTACCCTTGATCTGAAAACAATCACTTTAAATTGATTCAAAAAGAAAAAAATGGTTGTTTCAGATCGCCGACGACCACCGTGCCACCCCCCCCCCTCCACGGCGAGGCTGTCACCCACACCCTTCAATGACTGGTTCAATCCCAGATTCCCAGCCACCCTCCACCCACTCCCACATATGACTAGCCCATTACCAGTCTTTTCTAACCCATCCCCATCTCTAACTGGCCCATTACCATCTTGAATAACCCACTCAAGCCTAGCCCACATGTTCTTTGCCTAGCCACGTCTCCCAGTACTCCCTTCCGAGCCTGGCCCGTTACCAACCATACCAACTAATGGCCTTTAGGAGACTGCCGTATGCCCAGTCCGTATTGCTCCCTTTTTTTTTTTTTGCATTTTTATTACACAAATGTAAAAAAAAAATTGTAGATAAAACCTGAACATTTGATAAAAATTGAACAATTAGAAGTAAAAATTACCATAAAATAAGAGTTGGTGGTAAACGTAGCATTGTTATCATTATCCATATACACGTTTTAATTTTTTATTTGACCAATTGCAGTAAAGAGATGAGAGTTTTAGGAAGTTTTGGCTAGTGAGATATTTTAATAGCACTTAAATTTTAATTAATTCTCTATCAAATAATTATTTTGTAAAGGATTAGTAATTAAATTTCATTAATTAGTATCTTAAAAAATTTATTCCATATTTCATAGGTGTTGTTGTAAGTATTTATGTTTATCAAATATATAATGATATAGATAAAGATAGTGAGAGAGAAATTATGAGGTGTGGTTAACCATTTCAAGTAAAATCTACTCACATTAGACCACCCTATAATTCATTGAAAATCAATTGAAAATATGGAATAAAACAGCATATGGTGCCAGCTTAATAAAAAATTGATAAGCATTACTACAATTGAGACTTGAGAGCCTAAAATTGGATTAAGAAAGAAATAATTGACTCGACTATTAATTAATATATATTATAAAACAATTAGTTAATTGACTAGAACTATTCAGAGTTTGAGATTAAATTATCTTAAAAAATTTAACGGTTGAGATTCACCCTCACATTCACATGTATAAGTAGTTATTCATTTTTAACTCCTATTTTTTTCTTTTCTATTACAAGTCACCCCTTATAATTAATATTATAAGCAATCACTAATTTTTCTTCTTCTTATGTTTTATCTTTATATTACAAAGTCACACCATGCGATTAATCTTCTGAACAGTCACCCCTTATAAAACATCAATCCCTCAGCTATCACTTAAAGCAATGTACCCCTCAACTGTAACATTTTTTTTAAATCACACATTCTATTTAGGCACTGTCATTTTAATTTACGAAATCAGATATACTGGCATCGTGCCATAGGCACGGGCATGAAGATCTAGTATTTATATAATACACTATTCATTTCGGATAAAGAGTTCATGTTTGAAAGTCAAACTTTTTAAGAGAATAACTCTTTTAGTAGTTCGTTAGAAATAAAATGATACTTTTATGCCTAATTTTTTTAAATGTTGACTCTTTAAGTGAAACATTCCAAAATTAAATAGTGGACTATTTACCTGGAACGGAGGGAGTATGTAGTTTTTTTCTTTAATCTCTATGTACATGTGGAAAATGTCTAATAATTACTCCGTCATTCATAAATAATCTATCCGTTCCACAAAAGATTTCATATTTGAAAAGTAATAATTAAAAGATATATAACTAGTATTAGGGTTAACTAGATTTTCGTACCCGTGCCATAGGCACGATAAACTCGATCCATAGTTGAGGGGTTATTTGTAAAGAGTTATATGTAACTGACTTATGACCGTTTGATCTTGGTTGGCATCAATCCCCACAGCCATATACCCTCATTTAGATTTATTGTGAGATTATATATTAATGTAAAAGTAATGTTTTATAAGGGGCGATTGTTCATGAGAAAAATGGGTGACTGCTCATAATATTAATTATAGGGGTGGCTTTGTAATAGTGAGTTAAAATTGGATAACTAATCTCATACATGTGAATGTAAGGGTGAATCACAACCGTTAAATTTTTAAAGATAATTTAATATCAACCTCTAAATAGCTTTAGTTAATTGCACATGTGTGAGTATGAGTTCTATTGTATATTAGATTATAATTACAAAAATATTTAAACATAATTAATATATTAATATAAAATATGAAAAGTAATGTTGAAATGATATAAAAATTATAGACATAATTTTTTAAAATAAATTGTTTAAGTGAAATATTTTAAAATAATATAATTGCCACGAAAAGAATAATTGATTTGTTTTCCTTTGGTAATTTTGTTTTTTCCATCAAAACGCTCGTGTATCACCAGTTTACCATACGGCCACACCCACACAAGCGATTCACTTAACCCTAACTCTGAGGACGGAGGCAGTTATTACCAGTATAATCTCAACCACTCATCTCGAAAGTTGCAATATAAACAGTTAGATCTCGCTTGCTCCCTCTCCATATAAAAACCCCCTGCGTTTTTCTTTCTCATATGTGTTTTGGCAATTAGGGTTAGATATTTCTCCGTTCTAATCGTCCGCGTCAGTAATCAGTCTTCATCATATGTCGATCTGTATTCCCAAACTTTTTCATTCTTGTTTTCTCCCCTATGAATTAGATCTATTAAATTTTAATTACATCTGTTTACGAATAGCATGAGCGAGGCTTCTCTATCTGGTCGGCAAGAGTGTCAGTTTCTGACCGACTCGTTCCCTTGAAGCAAGATCAATTGTGCTGCTTCTTGGATATTCTCTCTCTTTGTATTTCTTTTTCGTGATTCCATCGAAAACATTGAAGCAGCTAAATCATATCTTCTGTTAAGTGTATGAAATGAGCGGATTGGTGTTTTATCGGCGGTGAATTCATGATGACGGTGATGAGCCTTTAACAGACCTGTGATGATTTGCGAAAATGATCGCAATCTTTATGAACATCTAAGGGACTGAGTCTATCATGATTAATTGAGATTAGTATATGCTTTTTCTTATATCCAGATTAAATTGCTTAAAATAGATTTGTGTTGGAGTAATAATTTCTGGTTTTATATTGGTAGTGGCTTCGCTTATTTAATTTTAAAGCTTGCTCAATTAAATTGTGTGGCGATTTTTGTTGAGCGCAGCCTATATAATTTGTTCCCCTCGCTATCCAGTGCTGTTATCAATTTGGCATTTGGACGTTGGGGAACTACATCTTGTTTTAAGTTGGTAGGAGTTATTTAAAGAATAATATAATTTTTTGGTCATTGAACTATACCAATACTATGCGTTTGGTCCTTGTACTTTTTTTAAAAATGTGTTTGGTCCATCAATTCGGGTTTTTTGGTCAATTCCCCCTTCCTACCGTTATCGTTACTAAAAAAATTAACATTGGCTAACTTTTTAAAATATCCAAACTACAGGGGTGTTGTGAAAAATTAAACAAGGATGACATGTCAAATTGAAAGCCAGATCATTTCTCTTAAATTAAACAAGGATGACATGTCAAATTGAAAGCCAGATCATTTCTCTTCCCCAACGAACCAAATTCACGAAAAGTCGAAAACCAAAATCTCAGATCCGGTCAACCTCAGAGTCTCTCTCTTCTTGCCATTTCTCTCAAGCTCGTCAATTTTTGGATTCCGGTTGATCCAGACTTGGATTTCAGACTCGATCGAGCCGGTGACCCGAGAGATGATTATACAAAGGGACACAGTTACATATTCTCTAGGATAATCCTATTCTCTAGAGAGAGAGAGATCATATAAAGGGACACACAGTTTGGAACGGAGGCAGTATCTATTTTACCTTTATCATCAACAATATTTATTCAATACCAATTTAGCCTTCCACCAGAATCACACAGTTAGACCAGAAGCAAGGAAATTGGGGACTGGTGGAGTAAATTGGCAATATTGAAGGATTACTTGCAATTTTCCAGAATGGTCATAAATACATGTGTAGAACCCTTGATATGCCCGAAATTTATCGTATATGTGAACTTCATTCAAGTATGCAATGGGGTAGGCTGCAACGACATTTTCTCCTACACCACAGATATGAAACGGGTCAACGGACCTAAACGGTTATAAGCAAGAGTTAGAGAGCACAAAAGCCTATGTTTCTCATTCGGAGGATGGCGGCGGCCCTGAGGTTGGAGTCGTCGAGATCGCACTTGGTGGAGCCCTCGACGTCGCTAACGACGTCGAGTGGCTTGTGGCAGCCCTCGGGAATGAAAGCGTCGACGTGGAGGGAGAGGCCGGTCTGGAGGGCCCAGAGTCCCTGGAGGCTGAGAGAGGCAGCAGAGGTCGGCGACGAAGAGCCTGGGTTGGTAGGCGAGGAGGAGGGAGAAAAAGAAGGAGAGAGCAAAGATGCGGGCGGAAACGGAGTCGCACTTGGCTTCGAGGTAGGAGATCTGGAGGGAGGCGGAGGAGGAAAAGACGGAATACTGGAGGAAGAAGATGGCAGAGGCAAGGACAAAGAAGAGATCGGAGGGAAAGGGGAGAGAATCGGAGATGAGAGAGAAAAAGAGAGATTGTTTAATTTTGATTTGAGGAAGAGAGAGAAAAAGGGGAATTGACCAAAAATAAGTTACTTTAATTGATTGTTTAATTTTTCAAATCACACATTAACACCATATGGTTTGGACATTATGAAAAGTTGGCCAATGTTAATTTTTTAGTAACGGTAACGGTATAAAGGGGGAATTGATCAAAAAAATCGAATTGAGGGACCAAACACATTTCAAAAAAAGTACAGTGACCAAATGCATAGTATTGGGATAGTTCAGGGACCAAAAAATTATATTATTCTTATTTAAATGAAATTATAAATTGTCTACTTCGTAGATACAATTATTTATACACTGATGAGTTTTTGTTTTAAAAATGTGTAAGATTATACTAAAGTTTATGTTAATAAATTATTACACTAATTTCGTCACTAGAGTTGCGTTAGAACTTAGAAGAAGATAAACTGTTAACATTGTAAGTACTCATTCTTAAATAATAGTCTTATTTGACATTTCAAAAAATACAATAATTGCTTATCTTAATAATGTTATAAATTTTAATATAATGTATATTTTCATTTTATTTTAATGTCCTTATGCTTTTTATTATTAAAATTTGTTTAAAAACTTGGGTCAAAACAATAAAAATGTTTTCAAAAAAGGAAAAATTTGAGAGAAACAATAGCTCTTTTTGTTTGAGGCAAATAGCCAAATAGTCTACTATTCTATTTGAAGATCTTTCACTTAAAGAGTTTATTTTCAATAAAATGTGTTACATAATTTCTTAAGTTTTTTGGGATGTATGTTTTTTTTTGGTAGTGTATTTAATTCCTACAAAATTTTAAACATATATTAATCTATTCTCATTGTGCTTCCTTAAGACAGTGATCTCGTATATATTGACATTGTGTCATAGGCACAGATTTGAGATCTAGTGTATATACATAAAAGCCTAAAAAATTATACTCAAAACTTTTCAAATTCTCCTAAGAGCATGTACAATGGATATCAAAAAATATATCGAAAATCAAACGTTATCCATTAAAAACAAATAAAATAATTTATTAGATGTTCATTTAATTCAAAACCAAAAAATCTTCTCAATGGTTGCACAAAATTCAATATATTTTCATCATTTTTATCTTCATTAATTTAATATTTTTATAGAAAAATGACTAGAAAAACATGAAAAAATTATATATTTTTTTTTCCTGATGTTAAATGAAACCAATCAAGTCTCTACTTATAACTAAAAATGAGCACTTTAATTTAGAAAAAAAAATAATTTTTTGACTGAAAATTCGTCAAAAAAGGAAATGGGGGAAAATAAAATGATGGCCACTAAAATGTTGACACATGGAAAGTGGAAGGTAGCACATGATTTGGATTTGTCGTTTGGAAAGTGGAAGATTGGCGGATGTTACCCCCATTAGGCCTACTCTAAAAGTCAAATAAATGGTTGAAACGTGGATACGAAGGATTACAACAATGATATGGACCCGTGTTATACGATAATCCTTACTTCTATCCAAGGTTATGTTGTTTTGGGGCCCTAGGCGGGGTCGAGAAATTAAAGCATAATTACATATTCACTTGTAAAATAAAATTACAACTAATCAACTAATTAAGCAACATCAAACATCAATAACATACAACTTACAATAAAAAAATAAGGAAGCACCACTTGCAAGTTACAAGCATAACTGCAGCATAACAACATCAAAACAACTGCAAAACAACATCAAAACAGTCCCAAAACAGCCCAAAAACAGTAGCAAAACAGCCCAAAAACAACAGCAAAACAGCCCAAAAGTAATAAAAATTGAAACATGCTTGCTCTGCATTATGCTAATAAGTAACAAGTAATAACATCGTCTTGTAGTATGTGCTCTGTACTCTATGGTGAACTACCACTCTACCATGAATTTAACATATAAAATCAAAAAAAAACTAAAAAACTAAAAATAAACAAACACAAAACCCTTAGTTGAAAATAAACAAACATAAAAATCCACAAATTTGCACTGAAGGAGGACAAAATCAAAAATAAACATACACATGTTCATATACCTAAACAGCTATGAAGGCTGAAATTGAGATTTTGGAACGAGGGAGGAGGACGGTAGTGAAGCAGTGACGCATGACTGATGTCGTGCAATGGATGTGGTGGCTAGTGGCTAGTGCCACTGTGCTCTGCAATAACCAATTTTGAAAAGCAGTAAGAGTTTTGAAGAGAGAGCAAAAGAGAGGGGATGAAGAGGGCGAAACTACACAGAAGGCGAGAGAAAAAGAGGGGGACGAAATAAGGAAAAAGGGAAGACCTATTGTGGCTCACGCGGCGATGGCGTCTCTGATGGGGCGTTACTCGTTAGTCTGGCGTGAGGGAGAAAGGAGGGAGTGAGGGAGAGAACGCTCTGTGCTGTCATTACTGTGGAATGTGTGAAGGAGTAGGAATTTTGAAAACAATGAAAAGCTATTTTTAGCTTTTGGGTATTGTTTTAAAATTTTAATAATTTAAGTTTGAGTGTTTGACTTTTCTTTTTGCAACAGGTAAGTTTTCTTTTCAAAAATCAAGCTTTACCTGTTTTAGTGAGCTAGGCGAAGGCGGCGCCAAGACCGACTAGTGGGGCCTAGCCGCCTAGGCGGCGATTTTTTCCCTGAACGATTTTTTGGCCGATTTGAAGGAAATCGCGGCGTCAAGGTGGCGCCAAGGCCGATTTTTAGAACGCTACTCCTACCGGTAGATTGTTGTTTTTATTTTTTAAGTTACCAATTTACTGGGAAAAAAATTAATGTATACGTGCGAGCTGGTACTTGGGCTTTGGCAGTCTGTTTTTGGGAAATATGAGAATGGGTTGGGGCTTAGGCAGGCGTTGGGCTTGAGGACTGGAGATCAGGCATTCGGGTTAGGGGAAATGGGGTGGCCTGGGGCGGAGGTGGCTGGGAATGGCCCAGGCTACAAGGGAGTGGGCTGTGGGCCAGCTTCTTCTCGGCCTGGAGCAGGATATGGCCCAGTCTAAAAGAGGTTGAAAGGAAGGGAATGGAAGGGGTTGTTTCGTTAGCTTTAAAAAAGAGGGGGCAGTTGGGTATTTCAACATTGAAGGTGTTTAGTTGTTTAAAGGATTTCAAGGGGGAAAGTGTATAACATTGAGGGGCTTAATACGTTAATTTATATTTAATTATACTTATTTAATTATTAAAATTTGTTATTAAATTTAATAAACAATATTGATATCAAAGAGAAAGTGCTAATAATAACAAGTAACACAAGTTTGAGGGACCTTACTGAAAATTAAGAAAACTAACTGTTGGTCCCAAATAGGCTCAATTTATGCTAGAATGGGGGGGGGGGATTGAATAGCCTAGTTGTGTTTTTAAAATTCCTTTAAAAAATTTCCAAAGTGTTCTTCTTCTTTTAAAATAGCTAACATATAAGAAGAGTTAGGGCAGCCGAAAACTAAGAAGACGAAACAGATCAGAAGCTACTATTTTTAAACAAACCCAACGCAGCAGTTTTTAACGCAATAACAGTAGCAGTTATAAGATAAGTAGAAACAATTCAAGCAATACACAAAATTTAGAAGTGGTTCGTACTGTGAATAGTACTACGTCCACTACTAAAGTGGTTAGCTTTTGATTTTGAAAGGTGCACTTGTTTATCCACTAGGTGAGAATGTTAGATCTCTAATGGATCGTGTATAAAAATATTTTTTCAATCAAGTGTTTAATGATGAGAGAGTTAATCAATGAATAATTTCTCTCTCAAGTGTAAAGTAAATAACAGTTAAAAACAAACTAGAAGAAGCTGAAAGAGAGTAAAGATTAGCAGATCTACAGCTTCAGGAAGTTAGTGAAGTGTTAGTTCTTGTCCTTTGGATCTCTTGAATGCTTGAGTTTTGAAGATGAAGCTTGAGTATTGAATGTGCAAGAGATTGTATGTGTTCAGATCTTCAAAACTTGAATATATACTAGGGGAGATCTTCTGGACCGTTGGAATGAGAGTGGAGAGATTGTGTCCAACGATATAATGCATTGAATGCATTTCGACGCTTTGTAGAATGAGTGCAACAACAGACATTAGAGTTGCAGTGATTGCAGAGGCATACATTCCCAAACAGAGTAAGGTTTAAGCTTGCACGCGTTACAGCTTTGAAAGTTTTCTCAGCCAAAAGAGGTAATGTCTTTAGTCTTCATGATTCAGGCGAGAGTCTGGAAAATTTGTCTGTGCAGATAGTCTGAAGCCAGATAATGATATGGTTGACTTTTTGGAGGAAATATGATGAAGATAAATTGAATATTATTTGACTAGATATTAAAAAATATATATATATCAAATAATATGTGACCTAATTCTACGTGTTTGGCTGAACATTGAATTTGAGCTGAGCTGACTTCAAAGTCTGCTGGTGAAACATGCTTTCAAGCCTGCTGTTGAAGTCTGCTGGTCCGCGCTTTGAGAAACTAACACTAAACTTGTTCTATTACACACTTGATTCTAAGACAGTTGTCACGTTAAGTGGTACGCAAACTTATTAGCCACTGTGCAATAGAACCAGAAGATGACTCAACCAAATCTAGAACTTATGAGGGTCAACACTAACATTAACAACCTAACAGAACCTAACAAAAACTAATTGAATATAACTAAAACTAACAAAATCTAACTAAAGTTAACACCACGAAGCCATGGCGGTGCGGTGCAGCTGGTGGTTAGGTAGCCTCAACTGCCATGTAGCCTGGTTCTATGGTAGCCGTAGCGGCGGGTGGTGGCATAATGGTCGGTGACAATTTATTTTTTTAAAAAATATTTTGATTTTGATTTTGTTGTTATATATATTTGATTAAGGGTAATATAATAGTTTCACAACTAAATGTGTTGTATTAAGTATTTTATAGGTGTTGCATTAAATGTACCTCTTATTGAAATCGGATAAAAAAGGAAAGAATAACGATTATTTGAAATTGGAGGGAGTATTTTACAAATTCTTGGAATGACAATATAGGCCATGCTTCTTAACAATCTTAAATGGATTTGATTCATTGCGGAAAAGTGGACCTTCGGTACTTGGTGTTTTGCTGTGGGCGCAAAGTCCCCTTTGTTATATGGGATGTTCAGATTGATTAAATTGGTAATTGTTGTATTCGAATAAAAGGATCAAGTAAAACTTAGGTGTTGAATCGTATATTTCCATAAAACACTGGATTATAAAGTTGATTCAAAACAAAGAGACTTATAGTTTCAACATTAATATCAGGGCCGGTCCTGTGAAATTGGGGGCCTAAGGTCGATCATCTCGAACGAGGCTTTTCCTATGTAGCAAAAAAAAAAATTCAATTTTTTGAATACCTAAGGAAACAATCAAACAAATATAAAAGATAATAAAAAAACACTTCATTGCAAAGTTATGGATGTAATACAAAACATATTACAAAGTACTACTTAAATAACGCTATTGTAGCACATTTAGAAGCAAAATCAGTAATCAAAGTAGAATAATCAATTTTTTCAAATTTAAGTTTTTAGCTAGATTCTTTCATGACGGTAGTCTTCACATGCCAGAGACTACCTAGGGAGCCTAGAAATCTCATGTTCATTTCTTTTTTGTCATAAGTTTTACCAAGAGAAAAGTAACTATTTATTACCTCGCTGAAGCGATCATAAGCATGTCTCATAGTTTCCTAGAATATAGTAGAATTCTAGGAAATTGTAGGAATACCCTAGACTTGTATAGAATATTCTAGAGGCTTATAGGATTAAGGGTGGTAGTCTATAAATATGTGATGTCTCATTTGTAAAGAGACAACTTTGGAGAGCTCAATAAATATTTGTTTCCTTCTTTGAGTCTCTTTGAGTGATCTCTTCTTTCCAATTTAGTGCCTTCAAATAGGTGTGAATCCTAGTGGGTGGGATCGTCACATAGCTTAGAGTTAGCATTTGGGGATAGTTGGTAAACAAGAGCGGAGTACGGCTGACTAGAAATAACAGAATTGTCTTAGTGCGGCATGGATTTGGCAGAGTTATGGTTAAACTCTAAGTCCGTGACATTATACTCTTTTATATGCATGTATGCAATGTTTAAAACTTGTTAAATCATCGACTATGATTATATGTAACTTCTTTTTTCGATAAATGAAGTTTTTTTTTTCACGATTGTTACTGTTTAGAATATGGGCAATGCTAGGGTCACTCTCATTTTACACCAAAATATGAGTACTCTATGATGTGGCATACGCTCATTGGTTAGATATTTTGTGGGTCCCAAAGACTCAATGAGAATGTGCACATCATCCGTTAGAATATTTTTAATCGTAGCACTCAAGAATGATGGAGAGTGCTCAAACATTACCCTTAGAATATTTTTAAATACCAAGGCCACCTGATTTAAAAATCCTGGATCCGCCCCTGTATTTAATATCCTTTTAGATGATTATAATTAATGTTAAACTTGGTTTGACATGATATGAATCCAGTGTCCTATTCTTTCCCTTGCGACATAGAAAGCAGCATGAAAATAAAAGTCACTAATAGACTGTAATGTCTTTTTAAGGTCTTATTGAAAAACAATTCCAATTTAAGTAACCTTAAAAACAAGAGCAGTATCATCCAAGGTTAAGTCACTAATGTCTTGCAAATAATCATTCATCCGGCTTGGTTTCTCGGCTTCTTTCAAAAGGTTTTCCTCTGAGACTGAGAGTATCCGAGCAGCCGACGAAGCTGGACCAGTTGTTTCGGTTTCAATAGCATTATGATCAAGTTTTCCATAAGACTTTGCTACTTGAGTTGCTCTGTTTGACTCATCAATGGATTGGTCTTCCCCTTTTTGGTGTTTGTTAGATCCATCTGCATTACCAAATTGTTAGTTGCGATGAAAGTATACAAATTAGTCCAAAATGTAGGTGTAACTGCTTGGAAACATACTACTTTAAAGTTAAAAGAAATAAAAGCTCAACTTTTTTAGCCCAGTGTGAAACATTTGTAGGGACTAGGGATTCATAATTTTACCTTGTCTGGGAATGAAGTTTCCTAGAGCAATATCAAGATGTAGTTTCTTAGGCATCAATTTGTTCCTGCACCAACATATTACGCCGAGACTCATAATCAAAACGATGCAAAGATGCCAACACTTGATGTTACGACAATACACAAAACAAGTTTTAACCAACCTTTTGTAGTATTTTTTTTCTTGACCTACAAGTACCTGAATGCCAAATAGACGAGGCACTGGGCTCTCATCTGTTTCAGATGATGCTCACTGAATGTAGCAGCCGGAGCCTGTGAGACCGCCATCTTTCCTCTTATCTCTCGGACCTAGCATAGTTGTCGTATCAGTATCATTGTTTGAAATTCCACTCTAACAACAGGAAATAGCGACGACTAAATAATCAATTTTCACAGCATAAACAGAACCTTCACATGAATTGAATTGTCGCGACACGGTAGGCGGCAATTCAGGTACTAAATTAAGTAAGCGTTAGAAAATAAATTCGAAAATCTTAAAACCAAAATAAACTAAGCAAGAGTAGATTCAACGTCATGTCTCGATTTACTCAGAAAATGAACAGATCGAAGTTACCTGAGCTATGATCATATTTGAAGCTGGTTGGTTGTTCTTGTTCATATAACCTCTTTCATCCTCCATTGCCTTTCCAACTTGGCCTTTACTAGAAGCTTCAACCTTCGCCGAGGTTCCCTCCATGAATAAAAAGAACACAAACTTGTTTTAAACAACAATGTGCGATTTTCAGCCAAATGGCTTTCCCCAATTAATTAATTTTAATTACAAAATCCATAACAACATGCATGCGGGACACACACATATGTCAAAAGGAAAATAATACTACAACTGAATTGTTTTATAGCAAAATTCGTTGGTAGCATTGTAAAATACAACGTTTTTAAATTGAACTGTACAACACCTTAAATTTGCAGCTAGTCAGTTGTGATGACATCGATGAATTTTGTTGTTTTAGCATTAAATCATGTCAAAACATTGTTAATATATACTACCTTTATTCCGTGCAAAGAGTTCTCGTTTGAAAGTCACACTTCTTAAGAAAATAATACTTTTAAGTAACTTATAAGTAATAAAATGATATTTTTATTTTTTAATTTTTGAAAATTAACTCTTTAAATGAAATATTCTAAAATTAAATTGTGGATTCTTTGTCCGGAACGGAGGGACTACATATGTATATAGAGTAAGTCTCATGTAAAACCGTCTTACGGATCTTTATTTGTAAGAATGAGTTCAATTATCTCACAGTTCAATCCACCAACACACGATGAGTCAGATAAAAAAAATTCAACTTATAAAAAATATCTGTAAAACTCCGTACCCAAGTTTTTGCCCCCTTATATATATATATATATATATATATATATATATATATATATATATATATATATATATATATATATATATATATATATATCGAGAAGTGATGACTAGCACTTAAAATTGAAATTATTATTAGAAAAATACCAGACCCAAACTACCACCATTACCACAGGCCATCTTATCGTACAACCATACTTTGACAACAACTTGGTTCTTATCGAACTTTTTAAATTTTCAATCTCCTTTAATTTTTACACGACACAAGACGAATAGTGGGAAGGCTTGAACTTAGAAAGGGATGATCACTAATGGACAAATGCTGGCAGAATCAAAACAGTTTAACAATTACCACAATCGAGTAATATCACTTGAGTCCCACTTTTTATTCATTGTGCTCGAAATATTATGTTCAAATTAATTTAACCATTAAAATTGATGTAGAACAAGTGGTCGAGACATATTTGAGCAAAACGTTAGGGAAGAGTTCGAAGTTAAGGGGGGCCAGCGGCAGTTTCTAAAAGTTGAATCGGTGGGTTGCTTCGCAGTTTTTCCATTAAGCAATAGTAGAAATCACTTAACGGTCGGTAGATCTTTAACGTAACGTAACTTTTGCGTCCGGATGAATTACGGACCCATCGCATATCAAATCGAAGCTCTCGACGAGATTTACAAGACTTTTAGTGTGGAACCCGGTGAGACACTGTTTTGAAGCCAAAAAAACGCTGTTTAGATGTTGTTTTGGCCCTCTGAAGTTTTAGGGTTTTTCGTCATTTTTTATTTATTCTTTTTCTTTTAGGGTTTGGACTGTTAGGGGATATAAATAACCCCTTAAACATTATTTCGGCAGCTTTTGAATAAAATTTGAGTTTTCTTTCGTTTTCTTGCTTGTGCTTGAAACATTAAAGCCGTCATAGGCTTTGTTAAAGAATTTCTCGTGGAAAGAATTCCTTGTTGTTATTTTCACTGCGTTAAAAATACCTTCATGTAATTTTCTTAAGGTTCTATGTTGATTTTTTGCTTTAATTTATTTTTGGGATTTTTTTAAAGTGTTGGCTATAATGACAACGTTCAGCATCCATATTGCAATATGTAAATTGTGAAGGGCCAATTTGGTTTGGAATTTACATATTTGGTAATTATTAGATTTTTCAAATATGAACTATTTGGTAGTAGGACACCATCACTTTACACCCCAAGTTAAGTATGAGGCAACGGAGAGTATATTTTCCTCCTCATGCTAAGAACCACACCCAAGGGTTTTCGTTGGGGAACACCATCTTGCAACTCTCAAGGTCATTTTTTTGGTCTTGACATTTTGGGGGTCGTGTCTTAAATTTAAAATTAAGCCCTAAAATTGATAAAAGATAATTAGGTGGTAAGCGTGTGTGGTCTCATGATTAGTAAATTGGGTGGTGGTCGAAATGGAATCGGGAGGTGGATTGGCTTGTGAAAGTAAATGGAGTGTGTGTGATCTTGAAAGTAGCGCAATTAGTTAAATAGTTTTTAGGGGTATTTTTAAAAAATATATATATTACATGTAACAGTAATACTTTTATGCAACTTTCTAGGAACACACTTGTTCTATGGAGGTTTTGTGGTGTTGATATAGCATGTCTGAGGAGCCAATTTTTAATTGATGGAAAACTTAGAAATTACGGGTGCTTTTTATCATTCAATAAATGATGGAGGATTAAATTGGACACTATTTTAATAATCTATCTGATCCAATTGTATAATCTGTTGATATATTTGAAAAACTGAAACCGACGGTACCAACAGTCCCCTTAACGTTTTTATTTTATTTTAAATGTAGCATGCCACTTGGGTCTTCATCTCTCCGCTGTAAATTAATAGATTAATGAAAATTAACAAATAGAAGAAAATCAAAAGAAATCCAGAGTACTAGATTGAGTTCAATTTCTTGACTTTCCTACGGATCTAGATATAGTGATGGCATCTGTTGGTTTGAAGTTGAATCTTAATGGATTTGGTCCAATATCATATTTGACAAATTTACACAAACAAAAATATGGTCGAAATTTATAATATTTTTAATATTAAACTAAACTTTTCTTTTTCTAACTTTAAGTTGGTAAATTATAACCAGTAGATAGCTTAGCTAGGGTTAATGAGATCAAACTGCTTTGCGAACCATATCCATGGCACTTTTACTCCAAGTATTGATCTATTGTCCTTAAAACAAGAACCGAGTTACATTTTTTTTTTTTTTTGGTTTCCTAAAGGCGTCGTCCCAAGCCTAAAAGCCCAAAATTAATCTCTCGAACCGGGTAGGACCACTAAGTAATGATAGAATCTCTCTCAACAAGTATTTAACACAGTTGCATTCTCATAGGACTCGAACACAAGACATTGATTAAGTTGAAAAAACTCTCTTACCAGCTGATCTATGTGCTTGTTGATAGTTGCATTTTTTATTGACGTAATACAAAAAAAAAAGAATAAAAATAAAGGTAGTTACTTAGACAAGGGAATAGTAAATGCGTGTATTATACATATACATACGAATAATTGAAAAAAAAAATACTTTCGTCTCCCTTACTCAAACCAAACTTAATTAAAAATGCATGTACTTTTGAATTAAACCGTTTAATATATGTAAAAATAACTCTAAACGTATTGTAATCACATATAAAACTTCGGTATATACAAAAAAAAAGATATAATTTTACAATTTAATTTATTCAATTTATGTTATTTATCTTTCACAAATTGATCAAAAGATATATCTAAAATAAACATATTAATTATGAAGTCTACGAAACATTTTTTGATTAATGCTTATACTATTTGAATACACACATGAGCGTATTTCATTTTATTACTAACTCATAGTTATTTTGTTTTTGATAAATTGGTAATAATATGAAAATAACCGCTTTGAGACTATACAAATGTGAAAATATTTAACAAAAGATGAAGAAAATAAAGATATCTATATAAAATACGGCTTATTTTTTGTCTCGTATATTCAACTCATGTTCATATTATATCCGTACAAACGTATATAAATATTATTCATGTTCACGTGAGTGTAACCTAGAGAAAAAATTGATATTAAACTTATATGTTTTTTCAACTTAATATATACTCGTATCATATATTACAAAGGCTTCGTTTATTTAACGAAAAATGATTCAAAAATCTAATAAAATTTTAGAAATATAATTTTGCCTATGCGCACTATTTAATTTTTGTAATTTTATTTAATAATCCGTACATCCTACAATTATGTTCATTATATTATTTTGGGAGGTCCCAAAACAATTGACAAATTTTAGTTAATCAAAGAAGGAAATGACGGTGGGTGACATAATTTATGTGGCAACAGCAGAAGCAACCAGGAAAATAGAGAGTAGGCCACATTTTTTATTTGCTCGGTGCAAACAGATTGTCATGTATAATCTATTGTGTGCCCACTGCCCACTCTGACAGAGAGATAATTTGACCCTTAACAATGAAAACCTACTGTCACGCAAAAGAATCATTGTTGGAATTGTTGGAACAAAATCTTTTAAGTTTCTATTTATAGTCATCCTAAACATAATACATAAAACACTAAACGTAACGTTATTTAATAGTCAAAATGATAATAATACCCTTATATCAATTAAAATATATAAAAAACCCTTAACTTCAATTACAATAACCCCAACCCCCATCATTTTTTCCGGAACATAATACCATTTATGAAGAAAAACTAAAATTAATCTCAACCCCAAAATTATACATAACACATTTCCAAAGAAACCATTTCCAAATCAATACAAAGCAGAATTGGCTAAACATAACATAATACAAATTCATTTCCAAATCAATACAAACTCATTTCCAAATCAATACTTAAGGGATCCGACCTGAGTCCTCCTACGTGGAGCGAGCACGTGGTTCCCAGCTAGGCATGGGTAGGGCCCATCTCTCAACAGCTCATCAAACTTGAGGACCGACCATGGTCGACCATTACTCATCTGACCAAACAAAGCATCCTCGGAACGACCAAAGATCACTCCAGAAGTCGAGCAAGATCGACCACCAAGCCGAGAAACGTCCATACCCGACATTTGATCACTCCGACCAAGTAATTACCAGATGTCAGATCCTGATTGGAAGCCACGTGTTGTCCATGCAAGCTTAGGACAACCAGTGAAAGGTTGACAGCGAGCCGACCAAGCAACATGCCCTTACATGTGAAAGGGAAGTTATGACTTGGCAAGTAAGCAACCACCAACTATATAAGGCTACCAATAGGCCATCAACCAATAAGAAGCTGCCAGCCAGCCGACCAGCAATAGGTCCCTATGCCCAAGGGCTCCTACATTGATCATGATCCCTAAGGGACAACTACTATAAAAGGAAATCTTCCCTTACAAGAAAGGTAGGTTCAATCTATCAAAGATACACCCACAATTGTATTCAAACATTAAGCTAAATATGCACTATCACTGGAAGCTTAAGGGAACGCCTAGCTCCGGCACATATATTCCTTGATTATTGACTCTCACACCGAAGGGATGTAGCTGGGAAAACCCCCGACACCCTAACGGTAGTTTCATTTCAGGTCACTAAAGATCAAGGACAAAGCATAACTCTATAAGTGCAAAGCCGGCATGCCCGCCCGCCACCCATTAAGGGCGGTTTGATGTATTTGATACCCGTTTGGAAAACGGGCTTTTCGGGCATGGGGGCGGCTGCCCGTACAACTCTCACAATTTATAGAATAATGGAATCTGGACACTTAGTCACTTCATTAGTCCGTGAGTGAGCGGCCCATCCCATTTTAGTTTGCGTTAGGGAATACCGGAATAAGGAGTTAACTTAGGGTCCTCACTTCTCTCATAAGTCATAATCGGATCTAGCCGATGACTCTCTCATTCTCAAGGACCTTGTTTGCTCGGCTCTTCACCCCTCGGCCGCTCGGGTTTGGTCTCCTTCTCTAACCTAGAGCAACTACGGCCAACAATCCTCTAGCTCGAATCTGTAGACACCCCATTTCGTACCCTTGGTATGTGACATGACATAAAATATCTCATTTCAAGTTCTTCGCTGCCAAAGCTCTCTCACTCTCAAAAACCAGCTAGCTAAGGCGCCACCACACTGAAAGTGGGAGTGGCGCCCATCATTGGCGCCCACTTCTTGCACTCCGGTTGCCGCTGTCCCCAACTCCTTCCACCGCCCTAAGAGATCTGTTTTGATTTGAAATTTGAATTTGTAATTTTGTCAATTTGTTTTCAAGAATGGAATGTTTAATTCCGATTTTATAAATAGAGCTTTGGGAAAATATGTTCGCCTTGATTTTCATCATGTCTGGTCCTCGTTTTTGAAGAAATCGAGGCGAAGTGAGATAGTGAGTGATCTCCCAGCCTCGGGTCAAAGTGAGCCTTCTATATCCACCCTAGTCAAAAATCGTGGACTACATTTAGAAAATTCAATCGAAATAAGCTTTTATGAGTATTTGTCCTATAGATTTTGCCTCCCAACAAACAACCAAACACAAGCATTTAATAAATCGTTGATTGTACCGGTCTCTCTTCTTTCTCTCACTTGCTAGTAGGTAAGTTTTAAGTTTTTATTTGTAAAGTGTTATTTCCAATCCGCCCAAAGTAGATATATAAGCGGTTGTCTTTGCCGGATCCATTAATTAAGAAATAGCATCTAAAAGAACCATTATTATGGCCAAATATTTTCAAGTATATCGTAATTATTTGTAAATGAAAATTGCAATAAATAATGTAGACAATGGATGTATTTGTAGGCATTAATGCTTCATTTATTAGCTAAATAAATATAACAAAAGCATTTAGTCAAAAACCATTTTTTAGACCGCTTAATTGGCGTATAGTTGGGGCCTAGCACCTTCCAACTCGTAACTTAGCCTCGAACCCGTTTTTACAATCTCGGTTTGGTTTTGCTTTATTTCTTCCTCAAAATAAAGATGGCGTTTTTAAAACATTTTGGATCCAGTGGGGCCTCGCAACATCTTTCCTTGCACTTTTCCGTTTTCCCCTAAAAAAAGGAGAATGAGAATGGAAATGTGATGCATTCCTATATCCTGGTATCCCTTAAAAAAGGGATAACTTGACATAGAAAACCCAAAGCTCGGTCCATATACGTGGACCAAAAATCCACTAGGCTGACACGCTACTCGATGCCTCCTCTCGCACTTTCTTCCCTCAAGGAGGGTGGAATGAAGCGATGGACATCCTCACCCTATCGGGCCCAACCCACAGATGGGCTGGTCGCTTTCCAAAGATGCCAGACGAGCTTTGAGGACCTCAATCTCATCCTGGTCAGCTTGGGCTCGGGTTTTGAGCTTCTTCACCTCAGTTTCAACCCGACCAGAGCGACCACTCAACGAGTTGACAAAAGAGCATAACTACAAGGAAACAGAAGGGTGAAAAATTAGATATAATACATATAATAAAAAGAAAGAAGATAAGAAAAAGAAAAAACAAGAGAAAACTTTTTACCTCACTCACGCAAAGCCCGATACGGCCCATGGCTTCATTGGCAGACAGAGAATTGGCAACCCCGACCATGTCCCTTATCTGGGCACGGACAACTATCCCTTGCCCGGCCAGGGCGGTAGGACCATCCCGATGAGTCACATCTATATTTTGTAACGTCGGGACGCCCGCGATGTATTGCCCCAATTTGATACCCGCGACACGAGTAGTCGGCACTGAGAAGTCATCTTTCAACCAGGGCATAGTCTCCCCGCTGGACGAGGAAGCCACGGCCATACCCTTCAATTTTTTGGAAGCAGGGGAGCGAGCAGACGCATCCTCGAGGCTTTGCTCAGAGCCCGCTCGTATTTCCTCGATCAATCGCCTTTTGACCAAAAGGGGAGCTGGGGCACTTTCAACGGAGGCAGGCCCAGTAGTCGCGGAAGGAGTTTTCTTCGCCGAAGCCTGGGCTAAAGGTTTGGGCCTCCGAGTTATGATCACGTTGGGCGGTGCCCGGCGAGGAGCCGTTGAAGTCGTGGTAGTAGGCACCGCCGAGGACCCGACCCCCGTCGCAGGGGGCATAGGCTGGGATCGGCCGCATCCTCGGCCGGCACCGGCTCGGTAGTCCTCCCGAAATCGATGATCCAGCACAATATTTGAAACAAAAAAAAAATGATAAGTCATAATTATGAGCAAAAAGACAAAGATTAAACAACAACAAAATAAATACAAGTCAAACAAATACTTTCACAGCCTTCGAAACTGAGCAAGTCGTCCTTGCATCGAGGACAATCCTCTTTAAATCTATTCCCTTCGTGCATCGACCACCCCGAATACTGGATGTACTCGGGAACCTCGCAACGAGGATTGATTCCTTCAATCTTTTTGGTGGATATGCCGACCATTCTCAGTAGAACCTCGTCCTGGGTCACTGAGCTCCAGCAGAAAACCCGGGTAGTCCAGCCCCGTACACCCCCAGGAAAGACTCAATGGTCGCTCAAGCCGACTCCTCGTATTCATCCAAAGTCCCGATAGAGGAAAGGGACTTAACGTCATAAATTGAAAGTTGTGGAACAGGAAAATTCCATCCTACTCGACTTTCGACCAAGAGGACCTTCTCGTCCCAATGACCCGTTTTGCCTGGGGACTTGGCGAACAAGTTGATGCCCTGGTTGTGATGTTTGCATTGAAGCCGGTTCAAAGATTTGGTCACAGAAAAATAAGTCTTGAATAAAGGAAGGGTAGGCTCAACCCGAGTACGTGGACACATGTGGCGAAGGACACCAAATACCTTACCAGGTTGAGAGAGAGATCGAGGGGATGGGCGCCGGCCTCTTCAAAGAGCTCGCAGATTAGAGGGTCAAGGGGCAGTCGAAGACCCACCTCGAAGAAAGTGGTGTAGAAACCCACCCTATCACAATGACTCATAAGCTCGTCCAAACTAACAGAATTTGGGGGAACAGGCCCTCGGAATCTCTTTGAACTATGATTGTACTTGTCATATATTATTCCTCCATTCCTTGAGTACTCGGCGAGCCGGTGGGGCATCCTTAATCCCACCCGGGCCATCCTCTACTCTGGCAACAGCCGATGAAGTTTCTCCCTTCTTCTCACGAGCTAAAGTCATGTTAGCCGCCACCACCTCCTCGGCAATGATTTCCCTATAGTACTGGTTGAATAAATATCTTAGGGCCTTTTCCTTGTCCTTACAGACCATCATGACCGAGCCAGTGGGGAGATCCTCGGTCATATACTCTTCGTCGGGAAGGGCTGGCAAGCCCTCCACATCATACCCCCTTTCCACCAAAAGGGGCAATGCTCGGCTAGGTAAAACAATTTTCCAGGCCCCATCGGTTTGGAAATATACCCTGATTTAAGGGAGATCGAGCATACACGGGATCCCGACTTACGTGTTTGGTCCTCATCCCAGGTCTCGACGCAGTAGAAAAGCTAGGCGAGGAGGAAGAAGAGGTTCCATTGGACGTAAAGGCGGGGACGGGTCTCATGAGGCTTAAACCTTAAAATCTATGAATATATAAGCAGTGAGCAAGAAGGGCAAATACATGTGAATCAAAGGCAATAAAGAAGGAGAAGTAAGACAATCGAGGACCTGGAAAAAGAACGGTCACCGGAGTTAGCACCGAAGTGACAAAAACGGTGGTTGAATCACCGAAAAACTGCTACAGACCTAGAAACCAACTCAAAACAAATACAAAATGCGCGAAATTGACTTCAAACGAAAGAAGGGAAGAAGGCGAACCTGGAAAACTAGAATAATGTAAGGTAAACTAACGGCTAGAAATGGCAAGAAATGAGGAAAATCGGCAAGAGAACTCTTTCGCCTTCACAAAGGAACATTTTTTAGGAGGGAAAATGCAGAATAGCTAGAAGCGTAAGGAAGAAGCCAGAAGTGAAGCTCTTTTTATACAGACCCGAGGATGTTGGGTCGACCCGAAAAGAAAAAAAAGCAGATCCTACTTACACATTCCCAGGTCAACACGTAGGCAGTAACCATGCAAAAGTCGTACACAAATCGACGACATTTTGAAGAATGACGACGTCATAATTATGAACAGTAAATGGAAATGATTACCTACGACCCCTCGATAATCGTACCATTTAATGCAAACGACGGACCAATTTCCCACATAATTCCACTATTAACTCTGAATTCATCCTTGACGTCAAACTCGACCATGATCGAACAAACAATAGTTGACGACGAAGAGCGACCAAACCGAGGAAACCCTACGAAGATATAATGCTCGACAGCCAAATGAAGAACCCAATTATACTTTCCAAGCTAAGGATAAATCCTAGAGCCGTCAAAACGGACCAGCGGGGCGGACCAACCCGCAAAATGGCGGACCCCGACAATTGGCGGGCGGGCACCAACCAAAAAAAAAACAATAACCCAACCCACCGGGGGGCGGACCAACCCGCCATTTCTTAGAAGAAGAGAGAGAGAGCATGCATTTGGGCGAGAAAGAAATTACAAATTCAATCTTTATTTCGCGATTCGAGGCAAGAGAATTTTTCTTCATCATAGTGCATACTTAAAACTTGTGAATCTCTACACCCACCTAATTTATGAGCTAATAACTCGGTTCGGATGTTTAAACCAAATACTTCCCAGTTCATTAGTTCAATCTATTCAAGGCTATATCTCAAGAATTAAACTTTCTCCGGAAACTATGATAGCCCAAGAATTCTTGACCAATCGAACAATAAATTCCAATCCCATAGCCATATTGTAACTAGGAAAACAGAAAATAAAAAAAATATAATAAATAGAGATCGGAAATCCAAACAAAAGTCTTTAAAACCCGAAGCGAGGTTGAGAAATTCGAATGGCAAGCGAGGAATTCCAACCAGATCGATGTAACTCTTCAAGTGCTTATCTTGACTTGACATCAGGCGAAAACCTCCACTATCCCTCTACTTTCCCTCTTCTCTTTCTCTTCTCCCCAATAATGCCTTCCCCAAATCCCACATCTCTCTCCTCCAATTTCCAAGAAAACAACTACCCACCAACTATTTCGTGAGTTCGGATAAACAACCAATTCGCGACAAGAGTTGTTTGAAGCTTTATCAAGAAAATATGCAGAGGGAGAGAGAGAGAGAGAGAGGAGATGAAGAGGTATGGGATTTATTCAATTATTTTATCGATCGGTGTGCTATATAAATAAATAAATAAATAAATAAATAAATATATATATATATATATATATATATATATATATATATATATATATGTATGTATATTATAGTTGGTAAAAACAGGCGGACCAACCCGCCCGCCCTAACGACCCGTTTGGGTCTAACAAAAAGGATCATATTTTAAACCCAACCCACCTTTTTAATATGGCGGGGCGGACCAACCCAACGGGTTTGGTCCATTTTGACGGCTCTAATAAATCCTCGCACTTGGAAACTTAACGGGCTATTGAAGGAACCCAACCTGGGTCCTCCTACGTGGAGCGAGCACGTGGCTCCCAGCCAGGCATGGGTAGGGCCCATCTCTCAACAACTCATCAAACTTGAGGACCGACCATGGCCCACCATTACTCATCTGGTCGAACAAAGCATCCTCGAAACGACTAAAAGTCACTCCAGAAGCCGAGCAAGATCAACCACCAAGCCGAGAAACTTCCATACCCGACATTTCGATCACTCCGACCAAGTAATTAGCAGATGTCAGATCCTGATTGGAAGCCACGTGTCGTCCATGCAAGCTTAGGACAACCAATGAGAAGGATGACAATCGAGCCGACCAAGCAACATGCCCTTACATGTGAAAGGGAAGTTATGACTTGGCAAGTAAGCAACCACCAACTATGTAAGGCTACCCATTGGCCATCAACCAATAAGAAGCTGCCAGCCAGCCGACTAGCATCAGGTCCCTATGCCCAAGGGCCCCTACATTGATCATGATCCCTAAGGGACAACTACTATAAAAGGAAACCTTACCTTATAAGAAAGGTTGGTTCAATCTATCAAAGATACACCCACAATTGTATTCAAACACTAAGCTAAATATACACTATCACCGGAAGTTTAAGGGAACGCCTAGCTCTGACATATATATTCATTTATTACTATCTCACATCGAAGGGCTGTAGCTGGAAAAACCCTCGGCACCCTAACGATAGTTTCATTTCAGGTCACTAAAGATCAAGGACAAAGCATAACCAATCAGTTTACAAGTGAACCAAAGCCCAAATATCATATCCAGTTTGGTACATCAAGTACCCCCATTCATCGACGTGGACACTCATCAAAGACACGTCATCTCCGGTCCATTACGTGGATCACCAGCATAGTCACCCCATCTTTGTGGCGTGATCAAATACAAACCCATTTGGAAAGAAACCCATTTCTAAATCAATTACAACAAAGTAGAACACAAAGCATTCAGGAAGAAACCCATTTCCAAATCCTAACTTCATTCATTTCATCGGTCATCTTTTCTCCTCCAAACTCCAAACTTCTCTCCCTCCCAGCGGATATTTGGCTAAACAATCATCACAATCCAACAAATGTTTGGCCAAAACGTCATTTTAAACCTGCAGATGTTTGCATAAAAATCCGCCACATTTGAACAGATATAAATAAGAAAAGTCATTTCTTGTTTGGGAAAGTAATACAAAAGATCCACATCTTTTTAGTTGTTGTTTTGGTGAAGATTCGCTACTCCTTAGCGGATGTTTGGCGGGTGATTTCGGTTGTAACTAGAGACGCGAGGGTGATTTCAACTGTAATTTGTGACGCGAGGGTGATTTCGGTTGGGAGAGATAGAAAGAGATATGCAGACTGGAGACATAGTGAGAGATGAATAGAAAGACGAGAGAAAGACGACTGAGAGAGGCAGTGATGGAGCGACATATTGAGGGTGATTTCGGTTTGAATGAAGAAGAGGGGTAACTCAAGGGTCAGTGTAGGGAGAGAGAGGGAGAGATGCAGATTGGAGGTGATTTCAATTTGAATGAAGGAGAGGGGAATTCAGGGATTGGCAGATTGGAATGAAGGAAATGGGTTTGAGTTAATGGGTTTGAGGAAGTTAATGGAGTAAATGGGGTTTAGGGAGTTAATGAGAGTAAATGGGGTTGAGGGGAGGTTAGTGTAAATGTTAGGGGAGGTAATGAGTTAAAATGTCCCCGAGGGTAGTTAGGTAATTTAACACCTCAAATAGTGTTACATTTAGTATTTTAGGTGTTACGTTCATGTATAGGTATTCTCTTCCATGTAATAGTGCTTGTGAATCTATGATTAATAATGATGAGTTAGTCTCAACTCTCAACCTCCAATTCCAATTATCATTCTCTCAATCGTTGTGTTCAAACAATTCCATCGTAGCGACTACGTTATTCAATTAAATCTTTCCATTTATCAAATATATTACTCTGATACTAATTACTTCATCTCAAATCTCTTTTAGGCAAAGAGTTCTTCGTACCATTTTAGTGACAAACAGTCTATTTTCAACAAAATATGTTTCAATGTTTATAACATTCCATCATTACACCCACTTATGTTGTAACTGTAATACCCTGAAATTCTAGTTAAATATATTAATTCGTACTAATTAATACTATTGTCACTTTGGACCTATTTATTTAGTTTTATGATTGTTGAGTTAAATTAATTATCTTAAACCTATTTAGTAACTAATTAAATTGGGTCGATCAAACCTTAAGAGTAAATTAATTAGCTGGACCTAATTAGTAACCAATGAATTTGGGCCAATCAAACCCTAAAATTTCAATTAGAGTCAGAAAACCTAAAAAGGGTTATATAAATATGAGTAGAATTGTATGTTAAGAAGAAACACGAAATAAAAAGTACAACCACGCATAGAGAGAGGGGCGATTGACAAGAGAGAAAGAGAGAGTACATATTTCGTTCCTCTACTGTATTCTATTCCTCCTTGTCACTTTAGTTGTTAACTCGTTTATACTCGTGCGTTAAACGCACGAACACAAATATTTTTTAATTAAATAATATTCAAGCATAACGAATAAGCAAATCAAAATCAAAATAATAAATTAAGAAAAGTAATGTTTGTGGCAACTACTTAAATATAAATACATCATTTTATTGGTAATATTATAAATTTTGAAAATTTTCCTAATACACAACATTTGTTGTTTTATTTGTTGACTTTCCATCTTCATCAATATTAATATCTTCAAGTCATAACGGTTTGTTACCCTAGAACCTGCGGCATACAACTGACCATGACTGAATACTGGCTTCTTCAAGAAGAGTCCTACATGCGAAAGTGATTGACCTTGACTTTTGTTAATTGTCATGATATACGATACTACCAATAGAAATTATTTTTTCTGAAAACTTGAAAGACAACCTCACACCTGATGAAGACGATGACATTCTTGGTATAAACATTTTGTCTCCAACATTGCTTCCATTCAAAAAATTGGCTTCAACAACGTGATTCTCAAGTATGGTAATGATTAGTCTTGTTTCATTGCACAACCTTGCAGCAGGGTCAATGTTTCTCAACAACATCACCGAAACACCAACTTTAAGTGTTAATTCATGGTTAGACAATGCTAAATACTTTATACTATTCAAAAACTCTGTAGAGTGATTGTCTTCGAACAAACTTATGTTGTTCTCTGCCCTGCACATATAATTTGAACTCAAATAAGTTCTTTCTTTTTAGTGATTGTTAGATACCATGTACTCATTTATGGTGTCAAAAACATCAAGAGTCGCAATAAGTATAATCATTCCTTACAAATATGACACGTCATAAAATTCTCAAAAAATGACAGATATATACTTTCAACAATTTACCGGATCAAATTATCTGATGCATTAACCAAAAGACCATTTGGAACTTCCATTGTTGCAACACCATTATTTTCATCATCACATGTATCGTCGTCAATACTTAAAATCCACTCAGAAAATGCCTTCAACACGAGATTACATTCGTCATTGTCAAGAGCTTGTAATCTCATGTTTTTTGTAAGTCTCAAAACTTTGCATTGCATCCATAAATGGTACAATTTGTGATCATATTAACAAAATAACATGTTGAGTTTTTTCGAAGGGTCATTATCATGGTACTGTTTTGATTCCAAGAATGTCACTGACATCATCTAATCATAAAATTTCATTCAAATTCTAGATAAGACAGTTTTCGCTAATGATGTCTAACGCAATGCCTATATATAAACATGGCAAAACACACAAATTGGCCACCCAACTTTGGACCATATTGCAATTCGGCCACCGAAACTTTGGTTCATCTATTTTGGCCACCCTACTTTTGTTATGTTGCAAGCGTGCCCATTTTTTGGATGACGTTAGTTCAGGACGTTAATTTTTTGTCAATTTCCTATTTTACCCCTGTAAATACTAAAACTTTGTGTGGATGAATAATTATAATAAAAAGGGGTCCAAATGTAAAAAATTAAAACTTTGGTTAGAGATCTGGATTCATCTTCATCTTCCCACAACATTTGTGATGAACACCATCCATTAAATTACTCATTTGCTCAGTCTCATCCCAAATATAAAAGAGGGGAAAAAATATTTAAAAAAATCACTTAACACTCAAGAAGTTAAATTATAATCTCGGAATTGGGTTGTACTCGCCGTAAAAATCGGTAATCCGAGAAGAATCCCACAACCGTTTATTAAACTCATCTTGCAGATCTCGAGGCACAAAAGGGGTCATATAAAGGGGGCAAGTAGTCTGATCATCATGATCCATCCAACGGTCCGCTTACAATTCGTCAACACACGATCTCCTCCTCGTTCTCAAACTCGCCAACTCTCCGGGTCTTCGGCCGGTGAGTACGGGAGGTCTTTGACTTTCACTACGGGGAGGAATTCAGGGTTAGGACGGCGAATAGTGGCGGGTTCTCGGACATTACGGTTGGATTGTGGTAGAATTGCGGGTCAGGTTCAAGGAAATCGGAGAGACCCAGGAAGCAGAAGAGGGAGAAAACCCAAAAGATTTTAGAGAGAGAGAGATGTATGCGTGATTTCAGTGTGAGCGGGAAAGAGAGGGCGTTTTTAAGGAGGGAGCGAGGGAGGCGTGAAGGCGATGGCGATGAAGATACGAGCGAGCTCTCTTGGTAAATCCGGCGATGGACGATAAAGATGGCGGCGAGGAAGGGAGGTCTTCATCAATGGAGAAAGGACGCTGCTAGGTTTGGCCGGATCTCGAAGGAGATCGAGAGGAGGGCGGTGGCTTTGCTAGAGCTTGTTGCTAGGCCATGGAGAAGATCGGGAGGCGAGGAGGAGATGAGTAAGGCCGCGTGAGAGAAAAAACTTGGCCGTTTGGTGATGGTGGGTTTGGGTAGTATTTGTTGTTGAGTTTGGATGGATTTGAAGATAACCCAGATCTGTAACCTATATTTTTTTTCTAACATCCCCCGGGTTCAATCATTTACAGTTTGACCCCTTTTTAAAAATAATTGTTCCTCCATTAATATTTACAGGGGTAAAATAGACATTTGACATGACTTAACGGCCAAATCGAACGGCCATCCAAAAAATGGGCTCGCTTGCAACTAGACGAAAGTAGGGTGGCCAAAATAGATGAACCAAAGTTTCGGTGGCCGAATTGCAATATGGTCCAAAGTTGGGTGGCCAATTTGTGTGTTTTGCCTATAAACATTAGGGTTGTCTAATGTATGACTTCTTTTGAATAACCTTGTTTTTAGTCTAGCCAACTGTATGTCATTTTGTCTAGAGGTGCTGATCCTAAGGGCCTTTAAATTTTGTTATGTGATAGCGATAGTTGTAATAGTCATACATGTTCAAGGATAATGTTATAAAACGAAGTATTCCAAAATTTATAGTAAAACTTTACATTGAGTAAGTGAGAGATATATATATTTAAACGTTTTTTCTTAATCGAATGACAATATGATTTGAACATTCTTCATGATTTGTTGAATCAACAATGGACAGGATACTTAAACTTGTGAAAGGTGCGTAGGTATAAAAATTGTTCTTCCCTATATTGTGTACTTGTGTAGCAACTGAAAAAAAAATGTTTACTTTAAATATAAATAAATTAAAAAATAATAAATTTTACTTTAAAATAATATAATAAATTTTACCATTCGTGATATTCGATAAAGGAATAACTGAAGAGGATACAACACATTTTGATTAGAACCTTCAATATTATATTTTTGGGAAGTAACATTTGCTGCAACATAATTCATATAAGATTATTAAATTAAAGAAACAAACACAAAAAAATCTTCCATTCATACTATTATTTTCATATGGAATAAATAATTCAAAAAATTTCAATACATTTCTTTCAAAAGAGTTCAACAAAATTATCGAGACACAATATTATTTTATTGGGTGATAACCGGGTCGGTACCTTTTGGAGAAATGTTAACCGTAAAAGTCTACGCTATTTTTTTCGACCGTTAAAGTATATTTTTAGGGGGCAAATGACAAACACACCCTTAATAAAGACACATGCACAAAGCCTCGGCTAAAGAAAAGCTGGGCATCACAATAGAAAAGATGGCATCGCAATGAAAAAGATGGGCATCGCAATAAGCCCCGCCCAAATAAAAACTGGGCATCTCAATGAAAAAGATAGGCGTCAGAACTTACGATGCCGATGTCGGAACTTACGATGCTTACGATGTGAGCAACAAAATGTGTCAAAGCCATTCTTCTGTATTAATATTGATGATCCATCTCGATACCTCTCATCCTGCACCTCATGAGTCATATGGAAGAATTGCAATGGTCACTCACTTTCTGGTATATTTTAGAACCATCTCTATGAAAAGAACAACTTTCTCGATTGACGAATGAAGAAGGAGAGAACTTAGATGAAGAAGGATTCAGAAAGATAGAAAGGACGAGTGAGAGACTTACTAGTGGATTAAAATCATGAATTCCTTCTTTCATTAGGAAATGAAATATAAAGTATGAGATGGAGTCAACTTAAGGAAGAAAGATAAGGCAAACAAGATCAATCTCAAGCAAAATCTGGGAAAGTTGAATGAAGAATGAGACGGAGGTGCCTAATTAATCCTTCACCCTTCCGAAGCAAGGTCAGTTGAGTGAGAGAGAGAGAGAGAGAAAGCAAGAAATGGAAGAATGACTGATTTGATTAAAGGAGGGACTAAGTTTCAAGGAGAGGGAGCGTAGAGGGAGAGGGAGAGCTCTTCTTCCCCTAACCGACCGACTCTTCTTCCAAGAGTAATGTTTTGGTTTTCGAAAAGTATTGCTTCAGTGGGAACAATGACATTTAAGAAAGAAAAAAAATGAACTTTTGCGGTTAAAAAAAATAGATTACTTCAGTGGTTAACATTTTAGAAAAAAGAGATCGGCTCGTAATTATTCCTTACCAAAATGAGAAATAAAAAAACTCACCTCATTGATAAACACTAAAAAGCCTACTATATATAAAACTTAGCTCATTAAAATCTCACATCCACCCTTAAGCCCCATGACATGTAAGTTATTCCTTTTAACCTATTAATATAAAATAAAAACTTAGAAAAAATAATATTACGTTTATTTTATGTAAGACGGATCTCTTTGACCTGACTCACCGTGTGTTGGTGAGTTGCGTTGTAAGATGGTGGGGCTCCCTCTTACGAATTAATACCCGTAAAACGGTCTTACCAGAGAACTACTATTAATAAAGCAATACATGACTTCAACACCTAACCAAATTCAACATATGTCGTCTAACAATTACAACCCTTCATCTAGAATCCTTTATTTGACGTATATTTTTTACTTCAAAATTTCATTTACCTAACATTCGGTAAGAAATCGTAGCGATCTCTCCCCAGATTATTCAAATCCTTTTTAATTTTTCATTGAGTTGAAAATTGAGCCTCTATCGTTTTGTTTTACCTTCTATTTCCTTGTACAACTTTTAAAGTTTAAAAAAATACAAATCTAATAATTTGAGACTTCAATATTTAAAATAAAGTCAAATATTTAGTAAAAATATTGTTTAATGATAAATATTTTATTTTATTGTCTGAGATTTGTTATATTCTAAATTTTTAAATATATTTCTCAAGGTTATTTTGAAACGAATACATAGCTGAAATTTTGAGATTTGAACTTATAACTGATGAATTTATGTGTTACATTTTTTAATATTTTTTTATTTAACCATTCTTCATACTTATAAAAAATAAAATAACTTTATAATTAGACTATGTCAACAACTTCATTGTTTATTTCAACTGAGACTAACTATTTCCTTACAACTTTAACTTTGAGAATCCATTCGAATCTTTATTTATGGATGTCTCTTAGGACGAATGGTATGAAAGCCATAATAGTTGTAATAAAAATTTTGGGTTCAAAATGTCTAAAGATTATTTCGTGACCGATTTTTTTTAAACTTTTTTTGCAGAAGATTAGTTGAACATCCGCAAAAAACATCCACATACTTTATATAAATGTGATGAAAAAAAAGGTCAAGCATGATATTATTGAATTGTGCTGAGAATACTAACAGTTTGTGTGTATTTAAAATTTCTAGAAATACATAAATATATTCATGTCAACTTATATAAGAATATTAAATATTTAGTATAAAACAAAAAAATAAAAAAATAAAGTGTTTCAGCTTCTAATGTTTTCATTTATGAAAACCAGTTTTAGATGGGAAAATCATGTTTATTATATATATATATAATGTACTACAATATAAAATAGTAATTGGTTCTGCCTATAATTGAATCTACCAATTAATAAATTAATAAATTAATAAATATCAATGATGATGTTAGACATCTTTGTTTAGGATTATGATAGATACAATATACATATGTGTAAGTTATATATGTGCATATTATAATTGACTAACCAATGCACTATGGACTAGTGTGTTGTGTGTGTGTGTGTGTTCAGCGTGTCAGTATTCATATAAATTAAATATGTAGAATATATATATATATATATATATATATATATATAAACAAGCTGCGTGTAAGTTATATATAACTAGTTTATTTAACATGTCCGTTAAATGCACGTCAATTAAATCGTATATAAATAAAATAAAGAGGATCAATTTATTAACAATTATATATAAGTATATCACTAATCATTATAAGTTCTAAAAAAAAATAATTGTACACAATATTTGTTGTATTATTACTTGGTTTTTCATCTTCAACACATATCAATATCTTCAAACCAAAATAATTTGTTATTCTGAAAACTACGATATATAACTGTTCATGGCTAAATACTGATTTTTTTTCAAAAATAGACTTACGTGTAATTATTGACTTTGACACTTATTAATTATCATTACATATGATACCAACAATGTAAATTGTCTTATCTGGAACTTGAAATACAGTTTTATATCCGATAAAGTTAATGATAATTTTAGGATAAAAACATTTTCTCCAACATTGCTTACTTTCAAAAAATTTGTTTCAACAATGTAATCCCCAAGATTTATGATGATTAATATTGTTCAATTGCACAACTCTGCAGCATGATCAATGTTTTTTAATAACATTACTGGAACATTAATTTTAGGTGTCAATTCATGACTTGACAACCCCGAACACTTCATACTATTCAAGAACTTTTGTATAATGAATATCTTCGAATAAACTTAAATTTTTTTCACCCTGCAAATAGAATTTGAACTTAAATAAGTTCTTCCTTTTAAATGATTACTTTTATTAAATTATATTTGTATTTTATAAATAAAGAAATTTTTGAGAAGAAAATAAGCTAAAATCAAAATAACTAAATTATTTTTACCGTTAACTATTATTTTTGTTTTGATTGACTTCGTAACTATTATTTTTGTTTTATTTTTAAGAATTAGTTTTACGGAAAAAAATTGTTCTGTAATTTTTTATTATTATTTTACTAACCTCAGTTTAAATTGTTTTATTTTATTGACTTTGTAACTATTCTTTTTGTTCCATCAAATATTTTTATTTTACTAACGTATTTTTGTTTTACATAACTATTTTCAAGAATTTGTTTTAAACTTTTGTTAAGTAAATTATTTTTATAATTTTACTAACCTCAGTTTAAATTATTTTTGTTTTATTGACTCTGTAACTATTATTTTTGTTCCATCAAATATTTTTATTTAACTAATATATTTTTTTTTATATATCTATTTTTAAGAATTTGTTTTAAAATTTTGTTCCGTAAATCTATATATACATACATATATATATATATATATACATATATATATATATATACATATATATATATATATATATATGTATGTATGTATACATACATACATACATACATACATACATACATACATACATACATACATACATATATATATATATATATATATATATATATATATATATATATATATATATATATATATATATATATATATATAACAGTGTAGGTTTCGGTGGGTACGTGCATGTGTGTTTTTGGTCTTATAGGCTATGGTTATTGGATAGGGTATTAGTAGTACGATTGTAGCTTAGCAAAGTTTTGTTTATATTTTAATTGAACGTAGATTTGGAAACACTGGTTTAGTGCGATCTAAGCATTGTGGATTATTTTGCCAAATAATTTGAGTTAAGAGATTATATATTTTTAGGTCTTCAATTTTTTATGTACCATTTGTTAGGTTTTTATTACTCTTTTGATATCGATGTTTTTGAAACATACGCCGATTTTAAATCGGTAATTGAATTTGAACTCTGTCGCTTATACTCCTTTCAAAATCATGATTTTATTCTTTATTAATTCTCATATAATTACCGAACTTCTTGTGAGTACTTTTTTGATATGAAAAGTATGATTTTTGAGATGCATGGCTTTGTTGTAGTAATTGATTATTTGAAATTCTACCATGATTGTTAAGTCGGTTACATGATTATCGAATACCACTTGATTAGTGAATATGATTATCGAACAATTGAATTTATCGAATGTCACCTAGCTAATGGTATGATTATCCGGATATACCAAGCTCTATCGAACTATCGAACCATTGAACTATCGAGACTCTTCGAAGTTAATGTTTAATTCGCTTATGTGACCATATGATTCTGTGAATAATCTGTTGTCCTTAACCAATATGGGACAGTTGATGACCATTAGTTATTCAAGTCTACCTATTGCATTCTATTCTTTCACTTGGAATCTTATATATATATATATATATATATATATATATATATATATATATATATATATATATATATATATTCATTTTTTTTTTGTATGTAACATAACGTGTTGTCTTCAGCCGGTATGAGACGGTTGGTGACAATTGATTGCTTGAGTCAACTGTGTACTACTTATCTTTTGTTTGGATTCTCGATTCTTTAATTTGATAATTGATTACTGCTTCCGCTTATCGATTTTTGAATAATGAACTTTGAATATTGGAATTATTCATCTATGATTTGTTTCTGGTCAACTCCTCCTTAGTAACCAGATGAGTTGTATATGATCTTAATGAGTATTGTTCGCTCACCCCTTCATACTGTTCTTTCTCAGGTAATGAGTAAGATTTACTAGAGAACTTTAAGTCGTGTAGTCCAAGATGGCGTTTCCGAGATTCTAGAGTTTACATGATAATACAATTACTAAGAATGATTGACTTTCATTTAGTATCGATTTTGTAATAAATTAAATTTGGATTATTTTGACTTGAGTTAATGATGTTTTAAGGTTTATCTATTTTGTAATAAATTATCGAGTTTGTAGCGCTACACTAACTATATTGATTGTGCTTAAATTTTTTAGTAATTATTGTTAGTGTAAAATAGGTCACGCCTACTTTCCTTCTTTGGTCGTGTCCTATTAAACTTGGACACAAGTTGTTTATTGTCTTTCTCGATACACAAGTTGTTATTGCTTTTCTCGATGACTTTCTAGGAAGCTTGGTAATTTCTTTGTATAAGAATTCAAACTTGGCATGTCTTAAATGTGGGAGTTAGATGTTTATTACCATATGAATATGAATTATTTTCTAACCCTAACATTGTCATGTTAAAATGTTTTCTTGAAAGACAGGTTTTTCAGATCCCTATATAAAGATATGGACGCCTCTTGATATCAGTTACCCAAGTTGAGAGACTTTAAAGAGAGATTTCGCACAGAGCTTTACACGAAGCAAGAATGCGCTTGTGAACAAAGCATCATATGACGTGTTGTTTACAATTTATGCTACTCACCATTTATTCTGTTTTTATAACCGTGTGTTTTCAAGGATGTTGTGTATCGATGATATTTCATATTCTCTTTTAATTAGTGAAAGTTCTGTCATAAGACACCGTTAGACCTAAACCACAACTTGATGTTTTGAGTTTGATTTGTTTACTTTAATGTTTATGTTATTCCACTGTAATTTTGGTTAATGATTCAATAGAATGAATCTTCATCCGAAGCATCATCCGTGACTAAATCAACTTTGTGACTTTTTTTTGAATCATAGCAACAAAGTGCATTTTAATTATGACAAACTTCAACCACATTAATATTTTTTTTAATGATCAAATTTTCAAACGAATACTTTTTAGGCGAAAGGAGGGAGTAACTGTCATGTTTGACTTGACACTTAAATTTTTTTAAAAATAATTGACCCTCTTAGTATTGAATGAAATAATGGATACACTTAGGGCTTGTTTGGTAGTCAAACAAGGATAAGCATTATTATTAATCTCAGTACTATTAGTTCCCTTGCTATTAATCCTCACTTGTATATCGTGGGTAGTTTTGAGATTACAAATGTTAACCCCAAGTTTTTTTAGTGATGGCGCTAATAATACCACCCTCCCCCTTGGTATTAATAGTGAGGGGATAATGACTTTATCCGGATAACTCGTGCTAGTCCCGTGACCACCTATACAAATCAATGCATCAAACATCAACTTCGGCTTATTAATCATATCTAACATTAATCCTGACTAGCAAACGGCACCTTAGAGTGTGAATAATAATGGTTAAAATCTCAATTTGCTCACCCTATTTTCGACCAAAATTCAATAAGCTCACTCTACTTTATTTTTCCTAAATTTAATCACTCTACTTTCACATAATTAGCACGTTCATCACTCCATCCATATATTTGGATGAAAAGTTTAATTTTGTTAGGAAAATCAAAAAATACCCTTACTAAATTTGGGGAATTTGAGGGTCTCCTTCTCCTCTCAAACATAATTTTTTATTGTGTGATTTGAATTTGTGAACACATCTTTCAAAGGTAAGGGGCATTATTGTCTTTTCAAAATTTCCATCCAATTTAACTAATGGAAATGACTCTAGTGACCTTATTGACTTTCAGAGCCAAGTAGAGTGATTAAATTGAAGAAAAAAAAGCAGAGTGAGCTTAATAAATTTTGGGCGAAAGTAGGGTGACCAAATTGAGATTTAAACTAATAATAATTTATGTAAGCACTCCAAAAACTATCAATATTGAATGAATAATTTTTTTAAAAAAATTGTAGATATGTATTAAACATTCTTGTAATTAAAAATTTATGTGCTTTTCTTATCTTTAAAAATGTGTAAGTGTCTTTCTAATCAACTTTAATTATTGGTTTATTATCAAATGACTAAAAAAGAAAACTTCATCTATTACGCATCAAAAGTTAGAGAATTTTATTAATAAAAAAAAAAACTTTAGGACGTCTATAATACTCGATAAGGAAATAATGTACAAATCGTTTACATATGTTTGATATCAAATCAAACAAATTTTATGGCCGCTTGTGTGAAATGAAAAAAAACTTAATTTAAGCTTAAAAGTGATACTATAAGGTAAAAAGTTATAATTTTCATTAAATATGGAAAGTGATACTTTGAAGGTCTAATGTCATTTTTAATGGTAAAAGTGACATTTTTAATGTCAAAAGTAACTGATTTCATTTATATTACTGAGGGGAAAGCAATGCAATTTCCAAAAGCTGAAGGTAGCACTGCAATTTTTAAATCTTTGACTCATTATATATGTATAGCTCTGTCTTATGGATTAAGTTCTATAAGACTATTTAACCTAAGTTTTGCCAATTATTTGTTACACTTAAAAATTACCAATACTAATTTCTTAATGTAATACAGGAAACAATAAGAAAAACAATGTGTAAGTAGTCTCTGATTATTTAGAATCAATATTCTCCAATTAATTACGAGTTGATGAATCCTTTTTAATGCACCCTCCATCCCTAATTAAGTTATTGTCTTATCTTCTTTTAATCGTCCCAAAAATTTGACATGTTTATAAAATTGTCTTATTAGGAAAATATTTTTATCATTTTATCATTTTATCATTACATGATTTTTTACTTTAGGCCACATGCACATAAAGTTTAAAGAAACAACATTCTACTTTTAAAAAGAAAACCAATGTTAGACTATTGTTTAGTTTTCTTCTTTCATAAGTTCTGGAGATTATATTTGTCAAATTACTATGTTAAATTTGAACTTACGACTATATGCTACTGAATCAAACATGAAACATCACTAGTTGAACTTACAATTTGTCGTGGCAAAGAAGCCCATACAATTAATAATATGAATAATTGTGGTCGGTCTCTTTTTCTGAAATGTTAATCGCTCCACTGCTTTTTATTTTTTTTTCCAACCACATAAATTCACTTTTATAAATTTGTTCCAATAATACTCATCTACTTACGCTCCTTCTCCTCTTCGTCTTCCTTCAATTTCTCAAAGAGAAAAACTCATGGACTCATTCCAGAGCATAGGCAACCATCCATCACAAGATCAGAAAAGGTCACCAGCCTACGTAAAAGCAAAGGCATAAACTCAAAGAAATTCTAGCACCCATCTCACTTTAGTGTTTCGACCAAAAAAGCAAAGAGAAATCCAAGGAACTGATGCACTTTTTGTCTCTGGACTCTCTTTCCGGTATTCCTTCAAATTTATGGGAAGGGGACTAAATTCATCCTGCCAGCAATAAGCCACCAGAAGACTTGTGAAAGGAATTTCCTATTTGCTGAAATTCAATCAATTGTGCAGAAAAAATAATAGGCCCTTTAGCTACCTCCGATTTGAATCTAGAAAGAATAAAGATTGCACCTCTATTAGATAGATAATACTATGGAATTTCATAAGTTTGCATTTGGGTTTGAGATTGCATTTGGGTTTGAGGAATAATGAACTCATTTCAATGTGGGTATCGAAGTCTTCGATGTTTGCACTTGGATTTGAGGAATAATGAACTCATTTCAATGTGGGCGTTGAAAACTCCTATGTGGGCGTCGAACACTGTTATGGAATGAGCTCTTTGAATCTGCAATTTCTTACTCTAACAAGTACCCAATCTATTCATATATATGAGAAAAAAAAGGGAGCGGACCCAAACTATCCGATGGCCAATTTTTAAAAGTCTATCTCAATATATTCATTAAAGCTTTCTACCATGCATTTCATAGAAAACCCAAAAGTCTTATTTAATGAATTGGTAATTATTAGTGATGCCCAAAATTAATTATTGATACCCAATTTTTTAAGTACAAAACCCAATTTTTTACATTGCGACGCCCAAATTTTGGCAATGGCTTTTGAGCGACGCCCAAAAATTTTACCTGACGCTCAAATTGGGACAGTAACTTTGTGTGCGCGTTTTTCCTTCATTTAGGGTATTTTCGTCATTCCCCCCCCCCCCGCAAAAGTGTACTTTAGCGATTAAAAACAAATATAGGGGACTTTTCCGATTATAATATCATGATAGGGGATCGGCCCGGTTATCACCCTAAATGAAAACCAAATAGCAATTAGCAAAGACAATTGGAAGAGAAGAAATAAAATTTTGGAATTAATGGACGTCTCTGTATTATTTCATATCATATTAAACTCGTTGTGGGGTTACAACGTATATAAGAACCAAACTTTATTGCAAGTCTTAATAGAAAACGCACAAATTAACACCAAAAATACGACACGCACGCTCACCCCCAAATCCATGGCGCGACCATGCCAAAACCGCTTCATTTTGCCCGATGCCACAGGCCTTCGTGCAAATTTTCTTGTGCTCGCGCTTCATCCATGTGCGCGTCCACACCATTTTATTGTATCTTTGGAATTCACTGCGCTTGTGTTGTACTAAATACCTAGCATTGTTTTTTAAAATCGGCCTAGGCCTAGGCGGCCAACTGCTGATTTTGTATATTTTTTTAAATGTTTTTAATTTTATGGCCCAAAATAGTGTTATTTTGTCATTTTTTAAATAATAATAATAATAATAAATATCAATTTCAAATTATTAAATTATTGTTGTAAATTTGTAATTTGTAATTTGTTAATGGACCTATGGACAATTGAACTATTGACTAATTTTGTAATATTTTGAACCTTAGAATGATATTAATTTTTTGGTTTTACACTTTTACTTTTAAAATTTAACATTATAGTGTTGATGCGTCCAAGATAATTTGGACCCACTAAATCAGCCCAATCCAAACACCTGGCTTTCAACGTGTTTGTAGATCCTCTGAACCCAACTCTGCAATGAAGGAGAATAAACGTGAACTGGGCAGGGGCACTCCCTGCAAAAGCCCTCCGGCGTGTGAATTAGCACAAGAGAGTAAACAATTCGGCAGAGTTTAGGCTAGGGAATAAGATTGTGCATACCTCTCTCCACATTTTGACAAGGTTTTTATATGTGCCGGAGGCATAACTGCTCATAATCATGAATAACTGCCCATGATTGGCATTAACTGCCCATAATTGGCATTAACTGCCCATGACTGGCGTTAACCGCCCATGATTGGGGTTAACTGCCCATGATTGCATTAACTACCCATGACAAGCATCAACTCCTCTGAAAACTGTCATGACTTGCAGTAGGGACTATTGCTCGGGTGTAACCACCCTCAACTATTTATCTTGATTGCCCGGGTGTAACCACCCTCAACTGTTATCTTGATCTTTTCCGGACATCAATGCCCTCAACTGTTTGTAACTTACTTGGTGCAATCGAGCAACGTTGCCCGCTCATCAATGTTGCTCGCATAATTAAGCCCCCATCTCAAGTATTTATCCTGGCCGAAACAGAGATTTTACTTGATTACTCGCGTAACATTTTTGCTCGCTTTCTCGGAAGCTACACACGATTGACACGTGGCTCGGCTTGGGCCTAATGGGCGGCAGGCTCGGTAAGCCCCAACTCCTTGTCTTATCGGTATTCATGCTCATGACGAGGAGGATCCCAAAAATTTCAAAGCAACTCCCTCCAAAATTTCAAAACCAAAAACTTACATGAGCAATAGTTCACAACGTCTTGAACAAGCGTCTCTTAAGAGTCGGCGTCGGCCGTCGGCCGCCCGATTTAAAGCTGCAGGTCCAACCTCCTATGCGCATTAAATGCGGCCTCGTTCGATGCGCCTCGTGCCGGGCCCAATGATTCAACTTTCAAGCGGCGGCTTCATTGCGTATAAAAGGCGAGGACTCGATTCCTTTTACCACTGCGCTTTTGCACTTGAGCCATTCAAGCGGATAGGCGAAGCAGGCGAGCTTTACGCAAATCCTCCTCAAGAACCACACCCCGATTGCATCTTTGTGGCATTTCGACAACAAAATCAAGATCTTCATCAAATTCTCCGGGGTATTTCAACGCCTCCTCATCATCTCCTCGCATTACACTCTTTTAAGTTCTGAGTTAGGGTTTACACTCGTGAACCCCTTTTCGATTTTACGTAAGTTATTTACCCAAAACTCAATCGCCTTCGTCTTTTACCAATTACCAACCCAAACTCAAGGAATCGAAAACACAGGTCGGTACCACTGTTTTGCGATCTCGCAACCCATATCTTTGCAACCAACTTTTTGCCACACTTTACCCGGTCAATATTTAACACGTAATTCTCGATTCCTTTTCCTGTAGGATGTCTAGCGAAGGAACCGTTTCTGAAATTGAAGGCCAGAACTACGACCATAGAGCTCAAGTAGAGAGGCCTCCGTCCTCATCTTCTTCCGAAGGAAGCGAGCAAGACGTGGTTCCATTGATCGCTTGGCGAGCGAAAACCCTCACAAGCGGGCAGGCATCAGAGTTGATAGCGAACAAGCGAGCAATCGTCCTCGCCAGACGAGCAACTACCGGACCAAGCCAAACCTGTTTGTCCTGCCCCCTCCTTTTCCTCTCCCTCAATCAAATGGGAAGATTTGAACTCAGGGGCGAGGTTAGTACACAGTTCTACTCGCTAGTATAGACCCCAAATTATGCAGGTGTTCGCGCTTTCGATTTAGACCTAGAAAAGGAAGGCCACAATTTCCAAGGAGGCAGAATGGTATTTTATTTTGACTTTTTCCAAGTCGGACTCCGACTTCCTCTTGACCCATTCATCGTTGAGCGATGAATGCTTCTAACACCCTTCCCTGCGACGACCTTAACCCATTAGGTTCCTAGTATCCTTCCTTTGTAGCTTTGCTTAGATCACTCGGGTTCGAGCCCGATATGACTTTGTTCAGAAAGTTTTTCCTCCTTTCCCTTGACAAGAAAAGCGGCGCATCAACGGCCGCTCAAACCATGGTTTCTTCAAGCTTCTCAGCAGCACCGACCCAACAAAGGTCGGCAATGGGGACGGAAAGCATTGCTCATCGAATCGAGCATTGGTTGGCCATTCGCGCCATATCGGCGACTACGGTCTTCGAAAATGACGAACACGCCTACCGATTGGAGAACCCAAAATAGTCAAGGCGTTTAGGAAGCTGTAGGAGCAAGAGAAGGGCAAGCCGGGCGGATTTTGTGTTGGCTGGCGAGTCCTTACTGCGAGACCTCTTCGGTCTTTGATCTCCTACCTTCTGTTGAAGGGGTGGAGCCAGAGTTACAATTGACCCGAAATTCCCCATCCTTTGGGGTTCTTGCCATGGGAATAAATTCCTAGTGAATGCGAAGATTGTGCTCGCACCGGAACTCTCTGCCGACCTAACTTCTCCCTTTCTGGTTATTTCTCAATTGTTTACTTTGTCATCCTTTTCTTCGATAATTTTAAACACTTATGCTTTCCTTGGTGCTAATACTTGACCTTGTGCGAGAAATGAGGCGGTGACCGCGTCACCAAGTTCATGCGGTTGCTAAAAGAGCTCGAGCAAAGCGAGCTAAACACTGTCCACCCGGCCATTAATCTTCCAACGGTCCCAGGCTGCGACCTCAAGCCAGGGAACTAGCGCCAACAACTTTGAACAATCTACCACTACCTTCATTCCCTGCTCCCAGTGCGAGAACCGATTCTTTGTCTCACCCCTGTCATCACCATTGAACCCACCTGAAAGCGAGAAACATAGGCGCAGGCGGATAAAGCTATAGTTGAAGAGAGCACCCCACTGACTTCCTATTTGGCAACAAGAAAATTTCGTCATGCCTGACGACCAACCCAAAGCTGCTGCCCTCATCAAGGAACTTGCCAACGTTCCCGACCTCGACAACATCGTACACAAGCGAGGTGGTTTCCGTCCACTCTTGGACTCGGACTAATGAAAGCGTCTCCACCACGGCGGGATCCAAAAGAAGTATGCCGACCAAGCGAGCTCGGTATTGATTGGAGAAATGGGCACATGCATGTGAGGTAACGCATTTCGCCCTTTACTTCTTGTTTTCCTTTTTCCATATTTCTTACAAATATATTTTCTTAACGGATCGCCAATAAGTCAATCTTGATGTACGGCGCCTAATCACGAATCTCAACAAGAACAATGCCCTGCTGAGAAGGACACCACGGCGCCGAGAAGAGCGACTTAGAAGAGAAAATTAAGCGCATCGGTGACCTCAAAAATAGCGAGGAATCCCTCACCAGCAAGGTGACCGAGCTCTCAAAGGTCGAAGCCAGAAAAAGCTGGAGGCCCAACTGAACCTTTCCAAAAGGTCCGAAGAAACTGCGCTCAATAACATAGCCGGAGTTCGGCGGGGAATTACGATCTTGCGGAATGATTTGGAGGCGGCAAATGCCACTATCACCAAGCTCGAGCAATTAGTATCGGAGGTCGGCTCTATGGCGAGTGGCGAGCAAAAGCAACAGATCATCGAAGACTACAAGAGATCGAGCGACTTTGCCAATAGCGTAGAAAGTGAGGCCTACCCGTTTTTGTGCGGGGGATGAACCACATCTTGAGGCGGCTCGCTGCGGTGGATTGGAGATTAGCCAGAGCAACTTGCCGAATGGGGAGCTAACCCCTCTTTTGCTCGACCGCCGGGCCGGCCACTCCCAAGTGCCTTTTAACGAGGATGAATTAGAAGGCTTGGCGGCCGTCTTTGAGGGCTTTGTCTCCATGGATCCCCCTCACATCGTCGATACTACGGTCACCGACCTCATGGCGAAATTTGGCGATCTCAAGCTCCTTCAACTACCAGCGATGGCACCGAAGATCAAGGCGATGATGAGGTTACAATTCGAATACCACTGCAAATACCGAGGAACCCATTGCTTGAGGATAACAACGCCTCATTGTTTGAGTTAAATCACGAACTGCTGGCGCCTTTCGGCCTTCGTGCCTTGTCTCAAAACAATTTTACTTCTTCTTATGCGTAATATTTTAACTTCTTTTATTTTTGAATGACCTCCCCATATTAGCTTTAGGCGAACAAAATCATCTTTTACTCGCTCTCAAGCGATCGAGAATTTAACTAAGTTTTTACTCGCTCTCAGCGATCATCATTTAAGCTTAGCTTTTACTCGCTCTAAGCGATCATCATTTAGCTAAGCTTTTACTCGAATACCCCTCCCTTACGAACATAAAGCCCTCATGCTCGCAATAAGGGGTTATTCGATCAGCTGAAACATCTCTTCAAATTTGATCGAGCATAAAGACCTTTATGCTCGATCAAAACTTGAAGAGATTCAACTCAAAACCCCAACTTGAAGACCCACTTTTCAAACATAAAGTTGAAAAGACAAGCGAGCTTCATCATTGCCATTTATCATGAGAGAAAAAGATCAAAAATTACATATTGTAAATCAATTACCAATAGTATTTCTTCAAATGATCCGCATGCCATGGATGCTTTAACTCATCACCATCCTACATTCGCAACATGTAGGTGCCTTCCTTAATAATTCTCGAAACTTGAAAAGGGCCTTCCGGTTTGGTGACAACTTCCCCCATTCATTTCGATGGCCGTGGCCTCAATCTTCGAAGGACCCAATCCCCCACGGCAAATGATCGACCACGAACTCTCTTATCGTGGTGAGCCTTTGCTTTCGTTATATAGTTGGCCATCCTCATTTTGGCTTCAGCGTCTTTCTTCCAACAAATCCAAATCTGTTGTTCATTTGTGTGATTAGAACCGGCATTGTAATTTAAGACCACATGGTGGGCAAATACATCTCTTGGGGCCATAGCATCGGACCCGTAAGCTAAAGAAAAAGCGGTTTCCCGGTTGGACCCCTTCTTGTTGTTCTTACGCCCACGAAGGCGGCTCGTCTACCCATCTTCGGCTTTTTCTTCCAAATTCCTCTTCAAAACATGCGAAATTTGTTTATTCGCGACTTACGCGACCATTGCCTTGTGGATCGCCACGGATGGCGCCAATGTTTCACCCTCATTTGCTTTCGCACGCATACAGTAAACTTTTCAGCGGGTCCCATGATCGGATACAATTGCTCGCGGGACCCCAAGCCCACCATATGTGCTCGTGTACAAAATCGATGGCGTTCACCTCGCTTATGGTCGCCCGGTGGCTTCGCTTCCACCCACCGTGAAGTAATCCACGGCAACTCTGCATATTTGAACCGGCCAGAACAGCGGGGAAAGGGACCAATCAAGTCAATTCCCCACATGTCAAATGGCCATGGCGATAACGAATGCGCTTTCGGTAGATGGCAATCGTGGGATATCTGCATGCGTTGACACTTGTCGCGGCGGCGAACATATATCTCGGCATCCGCCCAAAGTTATCGGTAAAATCCTGCTGCTAACACTTTCTCGGCTAACGATCGTTGGCGGGGTGACCTCCACACTTGCCTTCATGCACTTCGCCCAAGATTCCCTCGTCATCTGCGGGCGAACACACCTCAACAAAGGTCGTGTATAAGATCTTCGATACTGGGATGTTGTCTAAGATAATGTAACGGCATGACCGCTTACGGGCGGTTCTAGCTTCCTTTTTGTCTTGAGCAACACCCCATGCTCGATATGCGCTCGAAGATCATCTATCCAACATCTTGCGGTGGCTCTATGTCCATGACCACTTCCTTCTCGATGGCGGGAGGAATTTCCGGATGCTCGATCATGACTCGAGGATGCAAAGGCGAATTTCATCCTCGGCCATCTTCGATAAATAGTGCGCTTTCGCATATTGTCCTCAGAGCAATTCTTACTAGCTCCGATGTCGAAATCTTTTAAAATTTCTCTTACCATCGCACAATAACGGACCAAGATCGGGTGATGCACTCCATAGTCGCCTTTGACTTGATTAACCACCAACTGAGAATCACAATATACAACCACTGCCCGCACTCCAATGTCTTGCGAGCTCGAGACCCCGGCAATTAAAGCTTCATATTCGGCTGGTTGTTGGGAATTTGAAGCATAGCGCCTTTTCGAATTCCACATCTTGCTCCGGCGGGACTAACACTAAACCAGCACCACTCCCAAATCGACTAGCCGAACCGTCAACATGAAGTTCCCAGCAATATTCCGGCCTCGGCTTTGGACTTGCATTACTCGTCGCTGTTGCTTTACTCTCCACCTCTTCCTCGATAGACTCCTTAAAACTTGTCTCGGCTACAAAGTCGCTATAGCTTGCGCCTTAATTGCTCGCCGCGGTGATAATCGATGTCAAACTTCGGTTAACTTTCGATTGACCGGTGAGCAACCGACAAGTATCGGCTTGTGCAAAATCTTTCGCAAAGGTGAATCCGTGTACACAACAATGGAGTGGCGAGAAAAATAAGCTCGTAGTTTCCGGCGGCAACAACAAGCGAGTAAGCCAATTTCTCTGCATTAAAATATCTTCCCTCTACATCGGTGAGGGCTTTGGATACATAATAAGCAGGCTTTTGTACATTGCCTTCTTCCCTAATCAAAAGCAGCGGCTACCGCTTTGCTTTCGGTAGGCTGCGGATAAACATATAATTTTTCCCCAAATCCGGGCTACTCAACAAGGGTGGACTTCTAAATACTCCACCAATTCCTTGAAAGCTTTCGGCATTCGAGTCCATTCAAACCCTTTATTACCCATGAAACCTTGAAGAAAGGCAAGCAACGCTCTGGGACCTCGAGATGAACCTTCCTAGAGCAATCACCACGCCATTTAGCCTCTGCGTCCTTAACACAACGAGGAAGCTTCATAGTAACTAATGCCTCTATCTTCTCGAGATTTGCCTCAATTCCCCTCTCGGTAACCATGAAGCAGGAACTTGCCGACTTTCACTCAGAACACACATTTGCTCGGATTCAACTTCATGTTGTTCCTCACGAGATTAGCAAAAGTTTCCCCAAGTCCTCGTGTGCTCGCGTCCCTTGGTCTTGACCACCATATCATCAATGTAGGCTTCAACATTTCTCCCTATCTTTGAATACCACTGTTGACCATCCTTTGATAAGTGGCCCGGCATTCTTCAAACCGAAGGGCATCATCTTATAACAATCTGACCCCCTGGCTGCTCGGAAAGGCTGTTAGAGCCTTATCGAACCAGCCATCTTAACTTGATGATACCCAGAGTAAGCATCTATAAAACTGAGGAGCTCGAACCCTGCAATGGCGTCGACCAACTTGTCGATTCTCGGTAGAGGATAACAATCTTTCGGGCAAGCCTTGTTCAAATCCGTGAAGTCAACACACATCCGCCACTTGCCATTTGACTTTTCACCATAACCACATTAGCCAACCGGGTTGGATAATGTATCTCCTCAATAATATCGGCTTTAAGCAATTTCTCGACTTCCTCCTTGATCGCTTGATCCTTTTCTACGAATAAACCGTGGTCATTTCTTTGGATTGGCCGGTAAGGCGGATCAACATTCAAGCGATGCAAGGCCACATCCTCGCTCACCCCTTGCATGTCCTCGGTCGCAGCGAAGATATCGAGGCGTCTGCGGTTGCTTAATTAGGCTTTCCCTTGCTTCTACCGTCAAAGCTCGACCAATCTTGATCTTCTGCTCGGGATAGTGCGGATTGATGACTATCTCTTCTAGCTCGTCTTGGCGTAAACTACGGCTCATCTCGCATTTGGGCGTATCACACTCCACTTTTTCATCCTTCTCGGCTCGATCCTCAACTTTGTCGGTGGTCTACCATAGCCTCAGCGGCTCCTCAGACATGGATGCTGGCAAAGATTCATCAACAGGGTCAACGACCTCATCTGGCTCGTCAAATCCCCCCGACGTCAATGTCGGCAAAGGATTGTTAATACCTTCCTCGGCCACCTCTTCTCGCTCAGCTCGCTCCGTACATGCGCGGCGGAGATGGAACCTCGACCAACCTATTCGGCGGTGACCCTTCTTGCTGCATCCTCTTCATTTTGACTTGTCTCCCCGACTTCAATCGGCATCGGCTGCTTCCATTTCCAAATCCTCTGTACCATCGCTACCACCGATGGTCCTCTGATCACATGAGAAGTTTCCTTGGTACTAATAGTAACCTTTTGCTCGCCATCTTCCAAGGTCAACTTACGCTTCTTTCTGCGTATCCAGAACATATTCAAGCCTTTGCTCGCGGTTGACTCATAATACTCCCACTCCTTGATCGGTATAAAATTTGGCTCTGCAGTGCGGGATTGGGCGACCATCGAAACTTAGTCATGCTCGATGCGCCCAAAATAATGTTGTAAGGAGATTTCAAGTCGATTACCATAAAGGTAATCTTTTCAACCCGGGTTCGGAGCCCTCACCAATGAACATCTCGGCTCGATAGTACCCTTTCTTTGGGACCTTATGATTTGTGAAACCCTCTAAGGCCCGGCATGCGGCTTCGGCGATCATCGCTCAACTCCAACCCTGGCGAGAATAATACATCACATCGGCATGCTCCGGTATCCACTAGTATTACGTGCGACCCAACCATCAACCAATTTGAGACAATCAACGGCGCTGCGCTGCAACATTACTCGCCAACTCGCTGCGAGTAAACTGTATAGCCTGTTCTCCATCTTGCAAAGTTGTTGGGCGATCCACCACTTTTGACAAGGAATAGATTTGCTTGCCCAGCTGTGTTGGAGTGAGCTCTTCATCCATTATGACATTGATAACCCCCCTAATAGGTGGAGCCTCCCGCCTAGGAGCATTCCCCTATTACTGCATCTCGCTTGAGCGGTCTAACCGCCCTCGTTGATTAACTTCGAATGGCCTTTTCAACGGCCGGCATTCTTCGTGGTGTGCCCATAATCGTCATGATAGGCACACCTCTTCGTCGATCCCTCTTGTATTTGGATTCATACGAGGTGGATTGGGAAGCTTCGTTTCTAATCTCGTACATGATATCCTCGCGCAATGTATTGGCGGGGTCAAATCGACTCTCGAAGAAACTCTTTCGGTCGATCATCACAGAGACTTACTCTTGTTATAACCGCCACTTCTGCTGGCCATTTCCTTAGGTCCCGGCTTCTTTGCTCTCTTTCTTCTTTTCCTTCTTCGCTGTCTCACCAGCGCACCACTTCTGTGCTCGCATGAGCATCTCTGCCTGTGTCTTCGGTTCACGCATACTCAATTCTGACCGCAAACCGCCTTCTCCTTCTAACAATCCCGTTTCAAAACACAAACGTGACCTCTTTCTTCGGTCAGCCCTGGACTTGCTCGAGAACCTTGGTAAACCTCTCAAGGTAACTCGCCGTTGATTCATGTGCACCCTGCTTAACCTTGGACAAATCAGCCCTTGTTTTTGCTAATGAACCGGCAGTCCCAAAATCGGCCAGGAATTTTACTCGCAAATCCGCCCAATTATTAATCGAGCGTCGTGGTAACGCACCCATCCAAGCTAGAGCCTTTCCTTGCAAGGCACCAACAAAAGCTCTAATTTTCAACGCTTCGTGCGAAGTCACCAAGCCAATCACGGGACTCAAAGACATCAACCAGTCTCTAGCTTTGGTTTTGCCCGTATATTCCTTAATGTTGGGGAAAATCAACCCCTGCGCTGGTGGTGCATTCTCGATCCACGGGGCTAACGGGCTGGCAGATGTACCCAGAAAATTCCCATCTAGAGCCTTGCCTTGTTCCCAGGCTTCCATCCGGCGCTTCAACTCCTCAAAATCGTGCATGTTAATGGTTGCAGGCAAACCACCCCCAGGCTGAGGTTGTACCACAGGCATAGGAGGGGCCTGTGGGGGTCCCATAGCCGCAATGGCTTGTGGAGCCCCCCGACTGCGCCACTGTCCACGAGGTGCCCAGGTGTCTGATAGGTGCGGTGATTGATGAGACCGCTTTGGGAGAAGGAGTCCTTTGCCTCAGAGCATAAGAACCCTGGTGATCGTGAGCGGCGGCTATATGAGCAGCGGTGAGGGGCGAGGTGAGCATGCGAATCCTGGCCGCCAACTCGAGGTCCCAACCTTGAATGAACACTAGGGATAACCACATGGTGGCCTTACTTCCCTACGGTTGATCATTACGCTTAGAATCATGCTCGCGTGGTTGGGAATGGACAACGAAAGGATGCATCGGATTTCCCAGTGCGTGAAAGCATGGCGGCTGACCGGTGCCAAGCGAGTTGGCAATGGATCAACTTCGATGAAGCAATGGTGGTTTGCCCATAGCAATCATTGTAAGTTGAGTTGATGCATCGGCCAGAGATAGATGGCTCTTTGGCGTAAAGCTTCTTCTCGAAATTCATGGGCTAAAGCCGTGCCGGCCTCGGCGCTTCGGCCATCGATTCAACCCAGCGCCTCGGTTCAAGCGGTGGCGTGCATCATGGGGTGGAGGGACATTACTCCCGGCAGCCTGATTGAGGCTGTGATTCTGATGTGCCTCCTCTCTGCGACTGCTGCCACCACCATTAACTCCATTCTCCGCCATGAATAAGACTTAAAAATAAAAAATGTCTAACTGAACTTTTAATGCCGTGAAAACTCGTTCCCGGCAATGGAACCAGCTGATGCGTCCAAGATAATCTGGACCCACTAAACAGCCCAATCTAAACACCTGGCTTTCAACGTGTTTGTAGATCCTCTGAGCCCAACTCTGAAATACCAAAGAACAAACGTGAACTGGGCAGGGGCACTCCCTGCAAAAGCCCTCCGGCGTGTGAATTAGCACAAGGGAGTAAACAATTCGGCAGAGTTTAGGCTAGGGAATAAGATTGTGCATACCTCTCTCCGAATTTTGACAAGGTTTTTATATGTGCCAGAGGCATAACTGCTCATAATCATGAATAACTGCCCATGATTGGCATTAACTGCCCATAATTGGTATTAACTGCCCATGATTGGCGTTAACCGCCCATGATGGGGATTAATTCCTCTGCAAACTGTCATGGCCTGTAATCAGGACTATTGCTCGGGTGTAACCACCCTCAACCGTTTATCTTTAATCTTTTCCGGACATCAATGCCCTCAACTGTTTGTAACTTACTTGGTGCAATCGAGCAATGTTGCCCGCTCGTCAATGTTGCTCGCATAATTAAGCCCCCATCTCAAGTTTATCTTGGCCGAAACAGAGGCTACCTGATTGCTCGCGTAACATTTTTGCTCGCTTGCTCGGAAGCTATACACGGTTGACACGTGGCTCCTGGCTTGGGCCTAATTGGGCCGGGCAGCTCACTTCCATTATATATTTTTTTTGTTTTATTGACTTCGTAACTATTATTTTTGTTTTATTTTTAAGAATTAGTTTTACGGAAAACTTTTGTTCTGTATTTTTTTTTTATTTTCCTAACATCAGTTTAAATTGTTTTGTTTTATTGACTCTATAACTATTATTTTTGTTCCATCAAATATTTTTATTTTACTAACGTATTTTTGTTTCATAACTATTTTTAAGAATTTGTTTTAAACATTTGTTCCGTAAATTATTTGTATAATTTTACTAACCTCAGTTTAAATTATTTTTGTTTTATTGGCTCCGTAACTATTATTTTTGTTCCATCAAATATTTTTGTTTAACTAATATATTTTTGTTTTACATAGCTATTTTTAAGAATTTGTTTTAAACATTTGTTCCATAAATTATTTTTAATATTTTAGTAACCTCAGTTTAAATTGTTTTTGTTTTTATTGACTTTGTAACTATTATTCTTGTTCCATCAAATATTTTTATTGTACTAACGTATAAATTTTTTACATATATATTTTTAAGAATTTGTTTTAAACTTTTGTTCCATAAAATATTTTATTTTTACTTACCTCCGCATTAAATTATTTTTATTTTTTTGATTATGTAACTTTTATTTTTATAGTGGCTTATTCCATAAATTATTTTTATTTTACTAACCTCTTATATTTTTGTTTTCTTGAGTCCGAAACTATTATTTTTGTTTTAGTTACTATTTTTTATTTTTAAAGAGAGAAAAATATTTAAACATAATTAAAAGAGAGGAGATGTTGGTGATGACAGAGAAAATAGGGAGTAGACGGGAGAGAGAAAAAGAAATACAACCAGAGAAGATAGGAGGGAAAAAGAGTAAAATGGTAACTCAAAAGTCAATAATTCAAAAGTGAGATTTTGGAGGGAGAAATCTACTCTTGTCATTATATATATATATATATATATATATATATATATATATATATATATATATATATATATATAGATTACTCATCAACTCACTCAACCTAACCCACTAATTACTCAACACAACCCAACCCATCAATATTTTTAGGTTGAAGCAGGTAGCTTCGACCCAATAATATTAACGGATTAGATTGGGTCAAGTTAAAGCGGGTCGGACCCGTTACCCATTTCGTCTGTGACTTTTTATGTTATAAATTTATGTTTTTAGAAGGAATTTTTTTGGATTGATACGAGTCGACCCGTTGTAAACCGTTACTCGTTTCAACTTGACTCATTCCGACCCAACTCATTTCAACCCGTTTGAAATTTGGGTTCTAATGGGTTTCGACCTGTTTCAACTCATTACCCATTTCAACCCAACCCAACCCACCAAATTGTCAGACCTAAACACACACACACACACACACACACACATATTGTTAAGTTCGATATACATTGTTGAGCCTCTATCTAATAGTTTAAGCTTTTAGATGAGTTGATAACTTAACATGGTATCAGAGATCTAGTTTGGCAAGGTCATGGGTTCGAGTCATCCCACTTGCATTTGTTACCCAGAATACCATAAGTGCATGTTGTCACTTTGTGTGATGTGTGAATAAATCACACGTAAAGGAGAGTGTTAAGCTTAATATACCTTATTACCTTAAGAGGCTAAGATGTTATCCAGTAGATCTTTTGTTCGTATCCATCTCTAGCCCTTTGCAGCTTCGAAAAAATTTCTTTGCTTAGGTGTCTTCAAGTTAAAAATAACATTTCTACTAGTGCTACTTTTATTTTCTTGCTGAGATATGGTCTAGATGCCCCTCCGGTTCAAATTAATTTACATTTGTGCCATCATGAGGGGTCAGACTGATCTAAAGATTGTATAGCATAACTCTGCAATCGATTAGTATATTTACCATGAATGACCAGGCCACAGAAGTTGGAGAATACTACTAGACAGTTATGCAAATAGTATTATTGGTACAAATATGAAGCCTTAATCAACAAATTGGGACTGACATCAAGAACTATATGCATGCAAATTTACCAATAACATACTAAAATATTCATGGATGATTGAAAGATCCCTGTGAGAATTTCTAGGGGCATTTTTGAACAAAGCTTAAAATTTTATACCTAGGTTTATTTCTTACCATGAGAATACCATATTTCAGATTCATGGTTTCATGTCCCAGAAACATTGAAGAAAAGAAGAACATGGCGATCAAGGGAAAAGGACTATCAAGAGCACAAGCCGTTATTTACATTCGCTTTTTATTATATGGAAGTAAAGTAGTAGGTTTACAACTCTTTAAAAACGAACTGCACAACCTAAGCAACTAAAAGAAAAACAAAATAAACTACCACAATTTAACTATAACAGAGTCCCTACTGTTAATACCCATCCTAAAGAGATCTAAGCTATAAACAATCCCCATTTTGAGGAATATTTGATGAGGTCCATAATCTCGTCTTCACTAATGAATCCATCTCCATTAGCATCAGCACGTTGAAGAGCACGCCAAGCTCTCCAGCTGCAAAACCTTAAACCAAAGCTACGAAAAGCATCCGTCAATTCTCTCCAACTTAGTTTGCCATCACCATTGGCATCGAATCTTCTGATCATACTGTAAGGGTAAAATAGACATGACTTATTTTATCTTGTTTTCACCTTTCTTGGTCAAAGAAGAATTTTAATTTAGTCAATGTTTATTTTAGGTGTTAGATTTTGTTTAGATTATTTTTGGTAGATTGGTGTGTTTTTTGATAGGAAAATCTTTGGAAAATCTTTCAAAAGATTTTGGAGATTTTGGCTATACATGTTTGGTAACTAAATCTCTGCAAATAATTTAGTTATTCCATGTATCATAGTTTTGTTAGGAAAGATATCTTGCAATATATTTTTGGTAACTAGATTTATGTAAATAAATTAGTTATTCGATGTATCTTAGTCTGATTAGGAAACATAATCTTGCATAATTATTTGCTAATCTCTTTCCTAGTAGGAGATTGCTTTCTTGTGCCGTGTACCTACAGGATGGTAGCTTATATATGGAGGCGGGATTTCGTGGCTGTTGGAGGGGTTTTCAGAGCTGACAAGAGAGAATCTATTCAGGGAGCTTGGCGAGCAAAGTTTGAGAGAAAAGATCAAAAGCCGTAAGCTGTGAGCAATTTTGTTAAAGTTCTGGAGCAGTTTTTGAACAGCTTGAGTGAGGAGATCAAAAGCTATAAACTGAGAGCATTCTTCTGTAATCAGTGCGCTTCTTCCATTTGAGCGAGCGGTTTGAAGCTTCTGATGATGCAATATCAGCAGCTTTTTTGAACCTTGAAGAACTGGTTTTGTGTGCTTCCTGTTTCTGTCTTTTGGAAGTCGATCTTCCTCCTTTCTTCCCACGTTTGGTTTAGTGTTTTATGTGGGTTTTTGGTTCTCTAAGATACTATATCTTGTGAGAATCTTTGTTTGTTCTTAAGATCAAAAACAGTGTTGATTTTTATATAAATTGTGTGGCCTTGAGGCTTGATCTACAAGTATTAAACTTGTAGATTGTTTTGAGTAATTTTCTGTCTACTAAAATCTTCTTGATTTATAATCTGAAATCAAAACTTCATTGCTATTTTCCGTGATATACTTTTACGTTCACATTGTCATTGTCATTGTTGCAACATTCACGCAACATTGGCAATCACATTGACTCATATCGAGAATCCGTGGCATCGCGTTCTTTCAATTGGTATCAGAGCCTACTCTTGATATCACTAAGAGTCGATTCTGTTTAAAGTCGTGATGGATTCTCAGTATGAGAACGTGGTTCGCCCTCCTACTCTCACAAATGCTAATTATTCTATTTGGAAAGTCAAGATGCGCATCTTCATCAAATCCATTGATGAAAGAGCGTGGCTTGCTGTTTTAAATGGTTGGAGTCCTCCCAAAGCGTAGATTCGGATGGTGATTTTAAGATCACCAAAGAATCGAATGGACCAATGATGATAGGAACAACTGCTTCTTTTAACTCCAAAGCCTTGTCGCAATTTATAAGGCCTTAGATGCCAATACTTTTAGGGTGATAGCAAATTATGAATCGCCAAAGATGTGTGGGAGGCCCTTCGGACTTTATGTGAAGGACACGCCAATGTTCGTTCTTCTAAACTAAGAATGCCCGGCCGCGGTTTGACTTGAATGTTGTTTATGATTACGATTACGAAAATGCGAGAAGTTTCGACCAATGTGTCACCCGATGTTGCAACATCGGGAGCAACATTGGGAGAGACATTGGCGGCGAGAGAACGGTTTCTTACGTTTTAATTCCACAATTGCGAGAAGATGATGGAGACACGAGTCGGACTCTTTGGAAGGGTCAAGGCTGTACAAGGATTGGGAGAAGAGAGCTCACCAAGTTACACTACTTGGGAAAGCAAATGAAGCTGTTAAAAAAGGCAAATGAGGATCAAAAAGAATGCATTGTAAGGCTGGAGAGTTTGCTAAGCAAAAGGATGTGGAGATTGAGAAGTTGAAGTTGAAGGGCAGACTTACTCAAGCAAAGAAACCATGACCAAGTGGAATTCTAGCAAACAAAAGGTTGATGATTTCTTGAATGCAGTAATATCAGTCGGGTATTGGTTTTGTCCCTAAGGTATTTGTGAAAGAGGGAGAAGGAACATCGGAACCAAAGCGGACCAATGAAAGTTTTCTGAAGCGTTTTACGTGAAAAACCGAGTAAGAAAGAAAAATTATGTTTGTCACTTACGCCATAAGTGCGGTCACATACAACCCTTTTGTTTTTCGAAAAGGCCATGTATGAGAATGAAATGAGGCAAGATTTCTTTGAAAAAGCTCATTGGCAAAACCGTATGAAGCGACCAATCGCCCGACCAATCTTTGCAACATTGGCGGAACACATTGGAAGCCTCATTCAAAGACAAATCGAAATTTTTCAAAACCTCCAACCCAAAGTTTTTAAACAGATGTGGGTTCCTAAGGGTAGTAATGACAAAGACAAGTCCAAATATTGTGAACCCTTTGATATATGTCCTGGTGCTAAGCGGTTCTATGAAACCATTGATGAATACCATGATGAATACCATGATGAATCTCCTCCAAAATCTTGAGAACCGGCATCGAAAACTGTAAATCTGCACATGATCGAGACAGGCACGCATGTTCGAAAGTTCAGCCAATGTGATTCACAATGTGTCACCCAATGTTTCACCCAATGTTGCAACAATGGGAGCAACATTGGACAGAAACTTGGCAGATTCAGAAACAGGTCCTGAACTTTCAGAATCAGGTCCTGAACATTCAGAAAATCAGTCCAATTTGAATGGTTGCAGCCATGACATTCCTAGCCGTATTCAGAAAAACCATCCAATCTCTCAAGTAATAGGTGATATTCATGATGGCATATACACAAGGAGAAGAAGTAAGGTTGAATCTCAAAAAATTGCATGCTTATCAAAATATTTTTGAGAGAAGCCTTAAATCTTTTATGGATGCTTCAAATGATCAAAGATTATGTGTTCACATTGATGTGTTAACCTTGTTTTTTGATAACACCTATGCATTTTGCTTAGCACAAAAATCCAGTTCATTATTCTCGAACTAATCACATTAATTTAAGACACCATTTTTTTTAGAGACTTGGTTGAATATGTAAATTGTTTGCATTGAACATGTTGGGACTGAAAATCATCTTGCTGATATATTTGCCAAGTGTCTTGTTTTTGAGAGTTTTTTCAATCTTTGGAAATCTCTTATGTTTTGTGTGCCATATGATTTTACACTTAGTTAATTTAAAAAAAAAACAAAAAAAACAAAAACAAAAACAAAAAAAATCAAAATTAGGCATGATTGCATTTTGTCTTTAGAGGGCACTCTAGATCAATTGTCTCACATGTATGTGTCTCTTGTGGTTGCTTGGGAATTTCATTCAAAATATGTTGTGGTTTCATTGTTATGATTCTCTCTCTCTCCCAGTTCTTAAGTATGTTTAAAGTCCACAAAGGAAAGAGCTACCTTTTGAAATTTTTGGGATGCTGCAATTTGTCAATGTACTATGAAGTTTAGACTTGCATGGGTTGATCTTGACTAAATTGACTCCTCTAAATTGACAAAGTGTGAAAGCTACCTAACGGAAAAGAGCTACCTATGAACAAGGTTGTGGCACCTTTCTTTTGGGACTATGAATCCTCGGATTTCATGGGTTGATCAAAAAAAGTGGCTTCCCTTGGTAAATAGTGTGAAAGGTTCCAAGTGGCATGTTTTATAGCTTGAAATAAAGTAGAGCTATATTCCTAGGGAAATAAAGTACCTATGGATTTTTGTTGAGAAAATTTTATGATCTTGGGAGAGAAATCTGGTTGAAAATAAAAAATAAAAAATAAAAAAAGCAAAATTGAAAATAAAATCACAATTTTGGCGAATGCATCTCCCAATGCAGCAACATTAGGAACTACATTTTTTGATCTGGTCTTTATCACTTGTGTGTGATTGCATTTTTTATTATTCTTTTGCCTAGCTTTTAGTCATCATGTTTTTAGGCATAAAATTTTAGGACATGCATTGTTGGCAATGGTATTCAGCTTGGTGAAATTTTGTCCTAAACTCAAACTGTGCAATTCAATTTCCAAAAATCTCCATGTTGAAAAAATATTTAGTGGATGTCTAATTTTTGTGGGAAACTAAGAGGTTTTGAATCGGATATGATGTGCTCGAGTTTTTGCTAAGTGGTGTGATCAAATCTTGGTGAACACTTTATTGTGTTTTTCAAAATCTTGGATTTTGAGAGTTTCTAAAAGTTTGTTTATCCCTCTTCCTTTTCGGTCAAATAGGGAGAGAGATCAAGTGTTTCTTGTGATGGTGATGATGATTTCGATTTGTGCTCCTTGCACAAATTCGAGAGATGAGATTTTCTAACCAATGCGGGTTAGGTGATTTGATTGGTGTTGAATAAACACTTGTATTTTGATTTGACGAAAAGGTTCAACAAAGGGGAGATTGTAAGGGTAAAATAGGCATGACCTATTTTATCTTGTTTTCACCTTTCTTGGTCAAAAGAATTTTAATTTAGTCAATGTTTATTTTAGGTGTTAGATTTTGTTTAGATTATTTTTGGTAGATTGGTGTGTTTTTTGATAGGAAAATCTTTGGAAAATCTTTCAAAAGATTTTGGAGATTTTGGCTATACATGTTTGGTAACTAAATCTCTGCAAATAATTTAGTTATTCCATGTATCATAGTTTTGTTAGGAAAGATATCTTGCAATATATTTTTGGTAACTAGATTTATGTAAATAAATTAGTTATTCGATGTATCTTAGTCGATTAGGAAACATAATCTTGCATAATTATTTGCTAATCTCTTTCCTAGTAGGAGATTGCTTTCTTGTCTTGGGTGTACCTGCGAGGATGGTAGCTTATATATATGGAGGCGGGATTTCGTGGTGTTGGAGAGGTTTCGGAGGTGACAAGAGAGAATCTATTCAGGGGAGCTTGGCGAGCAAAGTTTGAAGAAAGATCAAAAGCCGTAGGCGTGAGCAATTTTGTTAAAGTTCGGAGCGGTTTTGAGCAGCTTAGTGAGGAGATCAAAAGCTATAACGAGAGCATTCTTCTTTGTAATTGCAGTGCAGTTCTTCTTCCATTTGAGCAGAAGCGGTTTTGAAGCTTCGATGATGCACGATATCGGCGACTTTTTGAACGGTTGAAGAAGGCGGTTTTGTGTGCTTCCTGTTTCGTCTTTTGGAAGTCGATCTTCCTCCTTTCTTCCCACGTTTGGTTTAGTGTTTTATGTGGGTTTTGGTTCTCCAAGATACTATATCTTGTGAGAATCTTGTTTGTTCTTAAGATCAAAAACGGTGTTGATTTTTATATAAATTGTGTGGCCTTGAGGCTTGATCTACAAGTTTAAACTTGTAGATTGTTTTGAGTAATTTTACGTCTACTAAAATCTTCTTGATTTATAATCTGAAATCAAAACTTCCATTGCTATTTTACGTGATATACTTTACTGTTCATTGTCATTGTCATTGTTGCAACATTCATTGCAACATTGGCAATCACATTGACTCATATCGAGAATCCGTGGCATCGCATTCTTTCACATACCTCTTACTTGATCGTTATTTAAGGGAACAGTTATATGCCTAGCCATTACGATCTTTGAAAGGCTTGTGTTGTTTTTATTTGAATAGCTTAATTGAGTTTACACAAGCACGATATATATCTATTCTAATCTAATCTAACTACTTAGAAAAGTCTAGGTTGTTTTTTAGAACTTAATATATGGATAAACCTACCCCTTAACTTACGGGTAATGCTAGGGCCACTCAATGAGCACTTAATTTTGGGTACCAAATGATGTGGCATCTTATTAGTCATATTGTTAACATAACTTTTTAACTTATAGTGGAGCCCATAAAATGTCAAATAAAGATAAACATGAAACACATCATTTGGTGCACAAATTTGGTATTCATTGAAGCTAACATTACTCTTAACAATACATCATCCTTCATTAATTAAGGCCAAAAGTAAATTTGTTATAGACTAATTAATTCCATGAATAATTAAATAATAGTTTGATCCTTTGACTTGTCCCTATTTTAAAGTTAGATCCTACATTTTTTTTAATTATATTCATTTCGTCTTGTATTTTCATTTTCTTATCAGTTTCCCCCACCTACCATAATCGTTACAAATGTCGCCCAATATTTTCTAAAATAACAAAAATACATGTACTTAGTCGAGACACTAAAACTTTATTCGAAACTAAAAAATAATATGGTTTTACTTTCTTAAATATGTTCGAGAAAGACATTATTAGATTTATATGAAAAATTGTATCTATAATAATATAATTGTCGGTGAGTATCGGGATATTAAGTAAATTTGCAGCATGTTTAGTTATTACCCATGAATAAAATAAGAGAAATGAGTTAAGAAAATGTGTCATAATGTCAAGAAGATGAAAAAAATGAAGAACCATCTCCTACCATTATCGTTACAAATGTCGCACAATATTTTCTAAAATAACAAAAATACTCTTACTCAGTCAAGACAATAAAACTTTATTCGAAACTAAAAAATAATATGGTTTTACTTTCTTAAATATGTTCGGGAAAGACATTATTAGATTTATATGAAAAATTGTATCTATAATAATAGAATTGTCGGTGAGTATCGAGATATTAAGCAAATTTGTAGCATGTTTAGTTATTACCCATGAATAAAATAAGAGAAATATGTTAAGAAAATGTGTCATAATGTCAAGAAGATGAAAAAAAAATGAAGAACCATTTGATAAATCTGTGCGTTTTGTTAAGGACAATACACGTAAATCTACCATGCTAAACAATAATGATTGAAAAAAAATAGCAATAAATATAATAAATCACTCACCATTAATTAAAACCAAAAGAGTAAATTTGTCATAGGTTAATTAATTTCATGAATAATTAAATAATAATTTAATCCCTTGACTTGTACCTATTTTAAAGTTAGGTCCTACATTTTTTAATTCTATTCATTTTGTCTTATATTTTGATTTTCTTATCAGTTTTTCCCTCCTACAATTATCGTTATAAATGTCGCTCAATATTTTCTAAAATGACAAAAATACCCTTACTCAGTCGAGACACTAAAACTTTATTCGAAACTAAAAAATAATATGGTTTTACTTTCTTAAATATGTTCGGGAAAGACATTATTAGATTTATATGAAAAATTGTATCTATAATAATAGAATTATTGGTGAGTATCGAGATATTAAGCAAATTTTAGCATGTTTAGTTATTACCACATGAATAAAATAAGAGAATAGTTATTGCTCATAATGAGAAGATGAAAAAAATTATGAAGAACCATTTGATGAATATATGCGTTTTGTTAGGAAAAGAAACTAAAATCTACATTTTACTTCTTTGAATTTTCAGATTACTACAGACAGCCTTAAAAACTATCATACTGGTCCCAAACTTATAGATATTATAAACAAAACCAATAATAGTAATCACAAATAATTGGGTTCAAATATTTTAGTAATCATGCTCCAAACCTCAAACCTCTTTTACTCTTAACTTGCTTGCTCCTTTTCATATGACCTGAGGTAGTTATATATGAGAATCTCTATTCCCCTCCCTTGGCTATCGATTTTCTTTTCTTCTATCGCAACTCTCCTTATTACCAACCGACATCCTTTCAAGTAGTCTATCCTAAAATTAATTAGATTATCTCTTTGCTTAGTAATTTGACACCGAAAGTGGATAGGAACTAAGAAATGAGAGACATTCTAAGAAAAAAGTCCGACTAATTGGAAGTTAAAAAGATTTTATGTCTCCATTTGAACAAGGCGAGGTGAATGTATTTCTTGGTGGTGGCGATAGTTGTATTGACAACTATAGGGATGGTGGTGGTGGCAATTGTAGGGATGGCAGTGGTAGTTTAGATGAAATACAGTATTGTGAGATTTCCAAATCATTATATTTTCAAATATCCACATGGGTTTTGATTTCAATTTGAATATTTGAAAATTCAAAAAAACTGAATTTGAGTTTGTAAAAAGTGAAATTCAAAGTTGTGTGCTGATGTGTCTATAAATGATGAGTTTCGCAAATGAGTTATTTTGAAGGAAGGAGTAAAGAATTAAAAAAAATCAAATCAAATAAAAAATTAATTTTTTGGGGAAAAAATGATTAATTTTTTCACTGTACTTTGATTAATTGTTACATTTTGCCACTGTACTATGTTTCGAGCAAAATTGTCATTATACTTTTAAAGATATATGCAATTTCGTCACTATCCCTAACTGTCATCCAATTTTAACGGTGATTTAACGGAAGCTAAAGATATTTTTTTTTTAGCAAAGCAAGGTGAACACGTTTTTTGGTAATAGTGAATGGTGATGGCGGTGGCGGCGATTATAGGGATGCTGGTGGTGGTGGTTAGGAGTAGTGTTTGGGGTGATTGTAAGCATGACAGTGGTGGTTTACGTAGAATATGACATTGTTAGATTTCCAAATCATCAATTTTTCAAATCTTCATATGGGGTTGAGTTTCAACCTTCAAATTTGAAAATTCAAAAAATAAAAAAAATTGGATTTGTAAATAGTGAAATTTAAGGTTGTGGTAGTGGTGGGTCTATAAATGACGAGTTTTGCATATAGGTTAATTTGAACGAAGGAGTAAAGAATTAGACAAAAAATAAAATAAAATAAAATTTTGATTTTTGGATTAATGGAGTTATTTGAGGTGGTAATGGTTGTGGGTTTATGAATGATGAGGTTAATGGAAGAAAGCGAATGATAAAAAAATAAATTAAATTAATTCTAAATTTTATTTTTGAGAGAAATGCAATTTTTTTAATTTTTAATTTACATTTTAGAAAAATTATAATAACAACGTTGCTAGCCTTATAACTAATTTTATAACTTTCCGTACAACTAAGCCTTGAAAAAAAAACAAAAATGTCTTTGTCCAAAACAACTTTACAGTTCTTCAAAACTTAGTTATAAGGAAAGTAATATAATTAGTTGTAAGGATAACATTTTCCTTATAATTATGCAAAATTACAATATCCCCAAAAAGTATCCACCAAATCACATTGTGCACCCCAACCCTAAGGTTTGTCCCATAATAGTATCTGACATTTTTTCCCTATTTTTCACCCTAACCACAGCTGTTAGAAAAGTCACGTTAATTTGACATTTCCTTGTGGGTGTTAACTCGAGGGAAATATTAGGAATTTGGTGTAAACTTTAGGGGTGCTAAATGTATTTTAGCCTAATAAAAATTAAGAAATAAAATATAATTTTCTAAAAAAATTATATAAATGTGTGTAAAGTTAAAATGTTAAAAAAATGGAGTGGGGGTCCACCATTCCTTTTTTTTCTTGCTGAAAGAAAATCTAAAGAAAAGACGCACCATGTTTTCTGATCTTTAGTCGTCCCCAAAACAAAAATTAACCCAGAACCCGATCTGGGTTTTGGCCACTCCCTCCAAATTTATCACTTAAATTTCTCTCTCTTAACCCAGAAGATAGATACCCGTTTAATTTCATTATCAATTTTTTTTATCTTAATGATGAAAACAAAGTACGCAAACAAAAGATATGAAAAACTTTTACCCACAGATACCCGTCCCATCTCCGATTTCTTGTATGAAATTGGATCCACTCACCTTCTCCGATGAAACCCAACCACCACTGAAATCAATCAATTTCTCATCCCCCCCTTTCATCCTCTTACATGATTTAACTTTACTTTACTTTTTCTCTCATAATTCTTTAAATAATCCAACCCGACCACCATGACAGTTGCTCTGAGGTCGAAATCATCTAGAATCATAACTTCTTTAACATCCTCTCAATTTCGATACTTTGTTTTAAGCCATATGCAAGCCGGTCGTATGCCTAATTTTCTCCAATAAAATTGAATGATATTTCAATAAAACCCCTTACCATTTCTCTTAATTCATGCCCGTCTCTCTTTTTGATGAATTCGTCGATATGGGTTATATTGGTTTTCTGTTAATCACATGTTTTTATAAAAGTTTTTAGTAAGTATACTATATAGCCTCTGATTGCTACTTCAGGCGCGACTTTTGCTGGCAACAGAATTAGGGAGATCGGAGATGGAATTTGGCTAAAATCGAAAGAGGTAGGCGCTAGAGCTGTTATAAGAGTGACTGGAGTGGGAAAGGTTTAGGCTGGAGATGGTGGCTTCTATATATGGTGAGGCTGGAGATGGCGGCTATTACGGTGGAGCTGAAGATGGGATTGCACCAGGAGATGAGAGAATGAGAGGATGTGAGATTAGGGTTTTCCCTTTGTTAATTGTATAGAAGAAGAAGAAGAGAGCAATAGAAAGAATTGGAGAAGCTATAACCTAATTACGGTTAGGCAGAGAGGTATATATATGTTTGTGATAAAACATGTTACACCATGACCCCAAAACATATACCTTATACCAAATAAACCCTCAATACTTCTAACACTCCCCTTCAAGCTGGAGCATAAATGTTTTGCATGCCCAGCTTGTTACAAATATATCTTATTCTTGTGTCATTTAAAAACTTCGTGAAAATATCTGCTAGTTGATCGCCAATCGGAACAAAACTCGTGGAAATTATTTTCTCTTGAAGTTTCTCACGAACAAAGTGACAATCAAGCTTGTTCATTCATGAAACACAGGATTAGATGCAATATGAATAGTTGTTTGGTTGTCACACCACAACTGCATAGGCATTGGATTCCCGATACCGATCTCCCCAAGTAACGGCGATTTAATCCACACTAACTCGCATGTAGCATGAGCCATAGCCACGTATTTCGATTCAAAGACTTGATCTAGACACAACCGATTGTTTCTTACTCTTCCAAGAAACCAAGTTACCCCCAACGAACACGCAATATCCAAAAGTAGATCTCTTATCCGGGGATCTCGCCTAATCCGCATCAAGAAACCCTTTCTACTCTCATATGTTCATGATCTCGATATAGTATGCCTAGCCCAGAGCTCTCTTAAAATACCGAAGAATCTTAACAAAGCAGCCTCCCAATGTGTACTCGTGGAGAGGACATAAACCGACTTACTACTAACTAGCCGCAAATGCAATATCTCGGTCGTCACAAAGCAAAGATAGTTCAATTTCCCAACAATCCGTCGATATTTCTCGGATCGAAAGCTTTCACCCCTTCAATGTAAATTTCAGATTCGGATCCATAGGAGTCTCGAAGGCTTCGCCCCAACATGCCTGCCTCACTCAACAAGTCACACACATACTTTCTCTGGGACAAGAAGATGTCTTGTTTGCACCGAGCAACCTCATCCCTAGAAAGTATCTCAAATTACCGAGATCCTTCGTTTGAAACTTTTCGTGAAGGAACCGTTTTAGTGCACTAATACCTACACTATCACTTCCCGTGATGACAATATCATCCACATAAATAACTATTAAAATGATTCCTTCACCCCTGCGCTGATAGAATACTGAGTGATCACTCTGATATCTCATAAGCCTGAACTCGAGCACTACCTCACTAAATCTCCCAAACCACGCACGTGGAGATTGTTTTAACCCGTATAATGACCGCTTCTAATGCAAAACCAACCTGCACTCCCTCGAGCAACAAACCCCGAGGTTGCTCCATGTAAATCCTCTTCGTAAATCACCATGAAGGAATGCATTTGACATCCGAGCTTGATAAAGAGGCCAGCCTTAAGCAACAAAGGCAAGCTTAGCCTGGAGAAAAGTAAGATAATCAACCCCATATGTCTGAGCATACCCCTTTGCAACAAGGCGAACCAAAGAACCATACGGGTTGACCTTAATAGCATAGACCCATTTGCACCCAATAGTATGTTTACCTGATGGCAATGAAACCAAATCCCAAGTTTGATTGTGCGTAAGGGCAATCATTTCCTCGTCCATAGCTTTGCCTTCCACCAGATGACCCACCGCTGCATTATAATGCACTTAGGAAGAGAATGAGACTCAAGGACACTAACAAAGGCACAAAGATCAGGAGACAAACCATCATAACTAACAAAGTTAGAAATAGGATGTAACATACAACTACGTTTACCTTTTCTAAGGGCAACAGGAATATCAAGATCAGAAGGTACCTCTACGGAAGCTGGATCGGGCGACGATGGTAGGACGGACTCAGCAGGAGCAGGAGCAGGAGGCATATTCCCTTGAGAGCACGTGCGTCGGGTGTAAACCTGTTGAATAGGAGGACGAGGTAGATCACGGGTAGGGAAAGAAGTGGACTCCACAACCCGATAGAGTAGAAAATCATCATCGGGAACAAACTCAACAGGTGGAGTATCCGATATAGGGTAGAAGGACACCGACTCATGAAAAGAAACATCGCCAGGAAACCAAATATCGATTCAAGTCGAGAGAAGCATCGATATCCTTTCTCGAAGTACGAGAATAACCCAAAAGATACATTTGAGTGCCTTAGGATCTAACTTGGTGACATTAGGACGATGATCACGAACAAAGGCGACTCACCCAAATATCCTAGGAGAAACCTAGAGACTCCAAAGGAAACAAGACTTCATGAGGGATCGCTCCAGAAAGAACAGAAGATGGCATACGGTTGATAAGATGACAAGCAGTTAACACAACATCTGCCCAAAAAGGTTTAGGAACATGCATCTGAAACGAAAGTGCACGAGCAACCTCGAGGAGGTGACGATTTTTTCTCTCAGCAACACCATTTTGCTGAGGAGTATCAGTACAAGAGGATTGGTGGAGCATGCCATGAGCTAACATAAATTTGGAGTAAACAGTGGAGAAATATTCTTGAGCATTATCACCGCGAAGATGTTTGACAGACACACCAAATTGAGTTTTAATTTCGTAACGTAATTTAAAAAATATCAAATAACTCAGAACGATGTCTCATTAAATAAATCCAAGTAACACGAGAATGATCATCCACAAAAGTAACAAAATACCTATAACCTAACTTCGAGACAATAGGACTAGGTCCCCAAATATCCGAATGAACTACATCAAATGGGGCACGCGCCCGTTTATTAACCCTAGAAATATAAGAAATGCGATGATGCTTCGCAAACTGACAAGCATCACATCCAAAAACTGGTAAAGATGAAAAATCTGGACATAATTTCTTGAGACTCGACTTAGACGGATGACCCAAACGACAATGGATTTGAAACGAGACAAAGAGGCACTCGAACACGCAATCTGAGTAGATGAAGCCTCAAAGAAATAAAGTCCGCGACTCTCCCCTCTACCAATAATCCTTTTCGCCACACGATCCTAAAAGATGCAATGAGTGGAAAAATGAGACATCACGCGTCGAGGTAAACTTACTAATAGACAAGAAATTGAATACGGAAAACCATGAATGTATAAAACAGAGGATAATGAAAGAGATGATGTGAGACAAATATCACCCTGCCCCATAACAGAAGAAGTAGACCCATTGGCTACAGTAACACTCGGTAATGTCGAAGATGGAAGGAATGAAGAAAAAATACCTCTGCTTGCCACTCGATGGTCGAAGAACCTAATCAATAACCCATTTACAAGTAGAGGAAGAAACACACGCAGTAGTGAGCATACATGTCTGGACAAAAGTAGCAGTGGAAGAAGCACGAAGAAGCCTCGATATCGGGTATATCTCGCAAACTCATCATCGCCATCCAGATTACCTTACCCTCACTAGGTTGAGACTGCTAGGGGTGGGGGGCACTCAATGGAGAGGCAACATGCGCATATCGATCACCAAACGATTTACCATGCAACTTCCAACAATTACGAACCACATGATTCATATCCCCACAAAGGATAACAAGTACGAACCTCTCTACTCTCCCTACCTCCACCACGGCCACGGCCATGACCACCATCACGACCTCCTCTACCGTAAGATCGACCACCACGACCACTAGTCTCCCACTCGACAGGTGAGATATCTGACTCACAAGTGCAGAGGAATCACCAATACTGCTAGTGGGGCCAATTGAAAAGGACTCAGGAGATGCCCGAAGCACACGAGAGAACACATCCTGAAGAGAGCCAACACTTGTGCCTGATAAGATTTGAGAGCGAGCTGTACTGAACTCAGATCTCAAACCAGCTAAAAATCCAAGAATAATCAGATGTTCTCGTTGTGTTCTGCATAGTACTACCATCGGTACTCAAAGGAAGCAAAGAACTTCATTCAGTCGCCAATTTCTTGTAGTCCGCAAAATACTCGGTAACACTACGACCTTGTTGATCCTAGCGAAACATAGCACACGACAAGTCATACATCCGGTTCATGTTATCCTTGCCCCCATACAACACAGCTAAATACTCCTACAAATCACTTAACAATGGAAGTATGAGCTACCAATTCAACCGCCTCATCATCCATGGAATTCATGAGCTTCCAATACAAATCAATCCAAGCAAAGACGTGAGTTAAGCGTAGTGAGATGATCTTCCTTATTTTGCCCTTTTAAATTCATTTCAACAACCCACCGCCACATTAAATAATTCTTGCCTGTTAATTTCTTGTCCGTAATTTTTGTACTAGTGGAGAAAACCTCAGAAACCATGGTTTTAAACTCCGCAGTCCCCGTATTCCCTGATGTCGACATCGAAAAACCAACAAGCAACCAAACAGAACCACAGAAATAAGACTAGGTAACTGATCCAGCCTGAAAAACCCCCAAAAATTTGTTGAATCAAAAAACCAACCTTGAACCAGAGACCTACAGCTCAGCGACTGATCTCATCGTCCGAAAAATTCGAAAACTTTTTTGCGGTGTGAGCGCGGCGACCTCCGTGACGACGAACACGTCGCATAGACTGGGCGACACAAACCTTTTATGTGTGATCCTTCAAATGACATCGCATCTCCTCTGGTGACTCAAACACATGCGCAAGCCTGACTGCGCATACCCATGTCGTACAAAAAACCGAAAGAAAAAAAAAAGAAAAGAGAAGGATTTATGAAGAACAATCAGCACAGAAGATTAGATGGATTCCTGCTCTGATACCATGTTGATTGTATAGAAGAAGAAGAAGAGAACAGTAGAAAGAATTGGAGAAGTCGTAACCTAATTACGGTTAGGCAGAGAAGTATATATATGTTTGTGATAAAACATGTTACACCAAGACCCCCAAACATATATCTTATACCAAATAAACCCTCAATACTTCTAACACCCTTTTAATACATTTACTCTTTAACCAGATAAGGAAAATGTCATTTTTGCCCAGCACGTGGAAGATCACGTGCTATTTAAAGTGAATTTTCTAACGTCCATCAAGGGTAGGGTGGAAAATTGAAAAAAATGTAGCATCACATACCATTATGGGACAAACTTTAGGTTAGGGTGCACTATGCAATTTGGTGGATACTTTGTGGGGGGAATTGTAAATTGGCCATATAATTATTTTTGGATTATTGAAACAATTATTTATTATTTTTATTTAAAAACATATTTTAAATACTAAATGGGTAACTAAATAATGAAGTTATAACCAAATCTCATTTTGTACCCCAAGAAAAATGATCAAAATAATCTTAATGTGACATGCACATACCATTTCCGTTACTATTTTCAACATGCATAGACGGAAGGGGGCAAAGTGGGACAAATAGAAAAATAAGGTATGAAAGTGAGACACTTCGTAGGTTGGGGTGCAATGTGAGATTTATTGTGTAATTTTGGGAGCTAATCATATTTTGGCATCATCGAAAGTAGTCCAAAATACAAATTTTCCCCTAAGTATCCACCAAATCCACGTTGGGTCTCAACGTAATTTTGTAGCATTTCCATATTTCATGTCAATTTTGGTGATGATGATATCATGTCTGATAATCGTAATGATAGACACGGTGGCGAATAATGTTTAAGATGGATAATTTGGTCTAATCAAACCATAAACAATATCAACGGTGCCGATGAAAATTTATTAGAGTTGAAGCTAAGGACGATGAAGACGGATTGAACAATGACGTGCCTCATCTTTGTTGTATACATTTGTGATGGGTTCAAATATGAGTTTTGAAATTCGTGATGTATAATTGTATATTGTGTTGTACGAGAGAGAAAGGGAGAAATGTCGGGGGTTGTGATAGCTTTAATTTTTTGTGTGTTCTTATTCATGGCGGCCTTGACACCTGATTGTGATTATCTGATTTTCAGTTATATCTCTCTGATATCTGATATGCTTCCGCTATATTTTTATTTATTTTTCAATATAAAATTTTGAATAAAAGATTCATACACTCTTGAGTTTTATCTCAATTAAAATTTACATAAGAGGTCATTGATGGAGAAGAAATAGAGAAAGAGTTGTTGGAGAAGAAGAAAAAAAAGTTTCTCTTTGGGTTATAAAAGCAGAGAAAGCCTTGTCAGAAAATGACCAAAATGCCATACACGTGAAATATCATGTGCACCTTAATGTCAAATTGGTAACCTTCGTCGTGGCTAAGAGGTAAACTAGAAAAAAGTTATAAAATGATATGAAAATAACACAAAACTTAGGTTGGATGTGGCAAAGTGGGACTTCATATATTCTTTGGTGGAATTTTATATTTTTTAGAGTAACTAAATATTTTGGGGTTGAGAGTTTGATTCTCCAATACAATATTTAAAAAAAAAGAGTCATAAATTCCAGAAACGACATAAACAAAATCTCCAACAATAATGTGCTTATCTAAGATAGTAAGTTTGAATTGTTTTCAATTTACACACTAATAAAAATGATTGAATTCATGTTTGGTATTAAAAAAAGATTTAAAAATAAACAACAAAAAAGACAAATGTGTAGGATAAGTTATTATGTAATGACTAAAAACATATATTATAAATGACCGAAAAACAAGGTATCAGAAATGATAAACACACAACAACATAATTTATAAGTCTCAAAAACTGTAAATATTAAAACACACAAAAATCTAATAATTAAAAGTCAACAAAAAATAAAGGAACTAACAAATCACTTTTAAAAAATCATTAATACCACGTGAAACGCACGTGAACCTTACTAGTATAAACAAATTGTTTGACTAGTATTCCATGCATTCATCAAAAATTAGTCAAGCATGATGGAAGTGCACAATGGGGCAGTATATTTGTATGGGATTGGGGAAGCGAGATGAAGGGGGAAGAACTGAGATAGAGATCAAGGTTGGAGCTGGTGAACCATATCAAAGGAGAGAGGGAGATTGGAGTTGGAAATTGCTTCAATAGGCATGTTGTAACGCCCCGCTCCTTCGTTATCTCGGTTTGCATGCTATACTTGCACTTCTTCCTTTGTTGACTGCATGCTTGGTTTACGAGAGGGTCTAGATGTGTTTGAGAGACCATATTAAGACCAAAACATTATTAAGAGACTTCATATAGTTGTTGACTTGCTAAAGTCACAAGTCGTGACTCGGCGATAGTCGGAATGCGGCGATTGAGGGTTTACTTGCGTTTGTGTTCGTGACCTCGGTTTGGGTCCTAGACCTCTTTAAGATGGTTTATTGACATGTTTAGATGCATTAGACTTCAAGTTGGAGGTGTTCCTTAAGTCTATCGATGATTTTGGAAGCTTTGGAGATAGCGTTCGTCTCTATCGCGTAGTTCGGGAATCGAGTCGCGTAATCGTCTCTCCCTTGGGATTCTTATTTCCCTAGTTGTTATTCAACTTTCTAGAAGTATTTAAGCTTCTTCATTAACCCTTAGAATTGCCTCAAAAGTCTCCTTTCATTGCTCGATTCGATTGCGAGTTTGTTAAATGGGTTGCGTTGTTGCACCCCTTTTTCGGGTTGTTTCGAAGTTGTTTCGGGGTTGTTTGTGAGTGTTCTAAGGGAGTTATAGACCTACTTTGGATGAGGTTTGAACCTTGTTAGGTTTGGTTGAGTGTTTGGGGGTCTTTTAGGTTGAATTTTGAGCCATTTCGGTGCAATCGGGCTTGCCCTCCCAAGGTGGAATGGCCTTGCCCCGCAAGGTCAACGAAGAAAGCACCTAGGAGGTCTGGAGGCTTGCGGTCACAGCTATAGGGGACCTTGCGACCGCAAGGTGCCCGATCTGTTTGCCCTGTTACGTGTTTTGACGAGAAATACCTATCCTACCCTCATCAAACCCCCTCTAAACCCTTCCTAACCACCCATACTTAGCCCTAAACATGTCCTAACATTAGTTGGAAGTTAATTAAGGTTAGATTATTGATTGATTAATCCTAATCTCTACTAATTGCACCAAGGAATTCCCTATTTTGCCCTCTTGGTTTGTGGAGGTATAAAAGCTCAAACCCTTTACAATTTTCAGAAAATCCTTTCATTTCTTCTCTTCTTCTATACGTATTAGAGAGAGAGAGAGTCCATGGGAGATTTTTGAGCCCTAGCCTTCTTCTCTCTTCGATCCAAGACGATCCAACCACCCGATTGCCTTCAAACTTCGGAATCTTGAAGCCCTCGACGAGTAGAACAAGTTCACCGATCGGATTTGGGTTCTCTTGAGTTTTCACTCAAGCTAGGTAAGTTACTTCCTTTTGATTTTGGGTTCATTGGCCCTAAGGAAAACAACTTATATGCTATTTGTGGGCAATGAACACTTGATATGCCTTGTATGCCCATTTTGGGGATTTTTGGAAGTATGAACTTGTTAGGAACATTTGTAGAATGAATTCTATGATTGTTGAATATGTGATTACTCTTCATTTTGTGTTCCTAGGCCTATGAGCATGCTAGAAACCATGACTATATGTTACTCGGATTTATTGTGGAAGTATGCCTATGATTGGGGCTTTGGAAGAGTGAACTCACTAGATAACATGATTAGGATCACTTAATTGAAATTATGTGATTTATGAAATGGGTAAAGATTTATGTTGGGTTTGTTGTGAATTTTATGGCTTGAGAATTAAGCCCGAATTATTGGATATATTGTTGTTAAATAAAGTGGGTATTAATGTTGAAATTGATGAAGTGCGTTAATGATGAAACTTAGTATTTAGACTCAACGGAGTCTTAATAAGTTCAACAATGTGTTAATGAACTTGGGTGGAAGTCCTACGACATTTGGGATTCGTTTGATTATGATTATGTTGAGTTCTTGGATTTTTAGGCTTGGGAAACAAGCCCGGATTATTTATGGGAGAGTTGTTGTAAATTTGATTGATGTGTTAATTTTGGGATGTATGAAATATGTATTTAAGGAAATGTGATATTAAGACTCAATGGAGTCATTTTAGGTTCAATAAGATGTTAGTGAGCCTTAGGTTGAAATCCTACGATGTTTGGGCTTGGTTGGTTTTGATGATGAGTACCCGAGCATCTCGAATTGTGTCCCATTTATGACACCCTTGATATAGAGTCTTATTGGGGATTTATTTAGAGCGTGCTCGTAGAGCACGGAGCATTAGAGACCAATCAATGATCTCGTGTATCCTTAAGAAATGATTAATTGAATGAGATTTCTTTTAGGAAATTCAGATGAGCGTTTTACATGGAAAACTTGCGGGTCTTGGGACTACGGTGTGGTCTTGTCACTTATGAGAATGGTTTGGAGGATGTCGTTTTTGTACGACGGTTAGGACTATGGTTGAGTCCGGTATGCCTTTATGTATAGACTAAAATGCTAAGTCTTGATTTATAATTGTTCTTAGACTAAATAATAGTCTTTGGTTTAATCCCGAGTTGAGGGCTATAGTAGACCTCACATTGTGATTTCTTGAGCTTATATGCTACGTTTGATTGGGTTGTGACTTGAGGGTTGTGAATACCTCAATAGGTGGTTCTTGGACTAAACGGATAGGTTGGTTGGATTTGTTAAGTGTACAATATGTGCATTGTTAAATTGGTGTGTAGAACTTTATGTCCTACTTGATTTGATATGTCCGCCATGATCGGTCTTGGTTCTTGTTTGAGCACGAGAGTAATTATCTACTTGTGCATTTCATAAAAGCCCAGCTGGCATTATTTGGATTATTTGGATTTGGTTTTTATGTCAGGGTAGGACGATGCATCGCCTATACGAATCGTAAGACTCGTATTCGCTATGGATCGCCGTACCTGGGACTTCACACACCCCTCCATTGTTGGCCGCGGTGGGGAAGTAGCCCCTTTGCCGTATCAATAAGTACCGCATTGGCTTGCTAGCTAAATCGGGTGGTTCTCGATGAAAGTCGATGACATCACAGGGCATCGATGTTGCACGATAAAGTATAACAGTGTGTATTGCAGGAGCAACACAACGACACCATTTGGGTATCTTCTCTATCCCTTATGTGGCTTACTATGAGCACTTATATGAAAGATAATGTGCTAGAGGTTTATGAAGTTTATGATGCTTGATGACTTAGTACAAGTTATTGTTGGTATACGATTAAGATGCCATGATTTTATATATGCTTGTTCATTATACCATGCCACGCCATGCTATGCCATACATTGCATTTAGTAACTTACTGGGTCATTATGACTCATTTCGTGTGTTTGTTTTCCTTAGTTTTTGCAGTTAGCTCGTTAGTGCGCGTTGCGCCTGACAGATAGTGGTCTTCCGCAATAGCTTGGATTATTAGTATTATTGTATTTTGTATCTTGCGAGACACGGATGTGAAGTTATGTAAACTTTACTTGGGTAGTTATGTTAGTATCTTATTATTGTTTCATTTTGGGAGCCGACTTGTTGGGTCGAGCTGTTGTATTTATTAGAGGTTATTCAGTTGTCTTCCCGAGCAAGGTTTTAGCTCGCTTATTCTAGTATTATGTTATTGTTATTTCTGTCCCCGACAACTTTAGTCGAGAGACATTGGTTTAGTGGTTAGTATTTTATCTCTTACTCTTTTAGTTGACTTATTCCTCCGGCATGTTATAGCCGTAGAGTTGTTGCTTATCAGGTTGGGATCTTGTTGCTTCGCTGGCCTTAGGTTGCCGATGGTTTGTTGTCCGTGCGCAATGTTGCGTCACGCGAGTCGTAGTTTTGTCGAGAGATAGTCATCTCTCAGCCTTGTATTCCTTAGTTTATAATTATAGGCTTTGGTCCCACTTATGATTCGCTTCCGCAGATTTTAGTTTTTGGTTATTTGGTTTTGCCGTTATGGCTTTACATTCCTGTTTAGAGTTTGTGGGTTCAACTTTTGACTCGCACCACTACGCTTAGCGGGTGCTTGTCCGTCTTTTATCTTGTCTTGGCGGCACAACCTTGGGATTCCGCATTGGAGTCCGGGTCGGGCTGTCACACATGTGGTCTTTTTGGATCAAAGTCTTTTGCCAACGCGATTCGATCATATGACTATGAAGACTAAATTTATAAAAAAAAAATCGTATAACATTCCAATATTTAGGTCATTACACATCATTATATATTTTGAGCTAATTCCACTTGAGAATGCTACAAGTTACAACAAACGTCTTAAATTCAACCTTCTAATATCCATTTTCCACAAAACTACATATTTTTGAAAAGGATTGTTTGTTGATGGCAAGTGAAGAATAGTGTTCTGCACATCCATGCATCTTATGATGTAATACTAGGAGGCACTACCAAACCTTGTGAGTGTCTCTAACGAGATATTGCCCCTAGAGATCTAGTCAATCCTGGAAAATATGTTGGCAGGTCAATCCCACTAAGATTTGCTACTAGAGAGGTGGATGATGAAGCCCAAATTTTTGAAATCCACAAAGATTGGGATGCAGATGAAATTCCCTGCAAAAGGAAACACAATCGCGACTCTATGTCGGTAGTTGTACTTTCTACCTCTGGGGATGTAGAATATGGATGAGGATTATCACACTGTACACAAAATTGTAATAACACAATAAGAAGAAAAAAAGTAAGCTCATTTGACTGGCTTTAATGTATCACAAAAAATTCCACAATAATCAATTTGTATACCTCTAAGACAAAAGGATCATCAGGTAAAACATATGTATCTTGTGGGGAAATTATATGCAATTCCTGTAGGAGAGAAAAATTGCGACAAGTTACACCATTTATTTGAAAAGCTTGTAGGGTTAATGAACTCTTCAGAGAAGAGAAAAATAATTCGCAATGTTAGAATATCTAACCATTATCTCGCTTCCCCAAAATAATATAGTATCATAATTGGTATTCACCAGAAGAATTTCGATGCTATCCTTCCTTCGGCCTTCAGTTCCAAAGATTTTATCTGTAAGTAAATGGAGGCATGTTTTAAGAATTTAAGGGGTCAATGAAATGCCAAGACACTTGCCTCCTTTAAGCTGAGGATAGATGAATATGAACTTCAGTCGATTTTATATTGTTTCCAAGATTTAGAACAACAAAATTAATTTTAAGGAATAATTTGGAAAACTTGTATACGTAAGATACTGAAAACCAAGATCCATTTACAAGCTACCAATGAAGCATAAATTATATATATAGTGATTTTAATTTGAAATTTTAATTAAATATTGCTTTAGTATATGAATATTTCCAACAGTACATATATGACGAGTAGCCAAACCTTTTAAGATGGTGATTCCTGCTGTTGGAGCTCGATTCCCAATCTGATGATGGGGATGAGGATCCTGATGCATGAAACGCTGAAGGTCTAATCCAAGGCACATGCCAAGAATATGTTTTTGTTTATCAATAACAACATTTAGATTCGACTTGGTAGTCAAATAAGGTATCATTGGTACAACTAACGTTGTTGATGGAAACATACTACCAATTGACGACAAGTGAATAAAGTCTTCTTCTCTCCGGGCATCTTCTGCTATGCCAAACCTTGACGTGTAGGACGAGAAATCACCTTTGGAAATCTGGTCAATCCTGGAAATATATTTTTCCAAAATTTCCTTAGATCGATAAACTGTCTATTGGAAAATTTTACTTACTAGTATATAGGTTTGAAAGATATAACTTAGAGAATATATAGATGATAAAGTGAGCATTGTGGATTTAATTATAATCTTACATGTATTTTCAAAAACTACCTAAAATTTAAAAGTTATCCGTTAGAAAGATTTCAAAAAAAAAAAAAAATAGCCGTTGCAAATGTTTGAACAATATATACGCTATAAGTTGAAAAGTTATCCGTTAGAATGATTTCCAAAAAAAAAAATAAAAAAACAAAAAACTAGCCGTTGTAAGCTTTTGAATAATATATACGTTATAACAATTTGTTGAGAGGGATTTCTCCACAACTCATGAACTTTCTTCGTATGGTTAATGATTTTGTACATTTAAGTAAAAAGAACGGTAGAATAGCTATTATGGAAATAAAAAAAAGAATGGTCAGCTTAGATCAATAGAGCACAACTATGATAACGAAAGAAGGTTTTGTTTCTAACTCTAGAGCTAGTATCCTTTCGTACACTAGGCAATCCTTTCTTCCTCTTGTTTCCCCTTTTTTTAATGTTGTTGTTGCTAGAAAAGGAAGATGATTTACTTCTAGAGAGGTTGTTATTCATGGAATTTCAGTCCCCTTTCTTCCTCTTGTTTCCCCTTTTTTTTTTTAATGTTGTTGTTTTTTTAATCAGTCCCCTTTCAATTATAAACATGCATTTCAATGTGCTTCATTCTTCCCAAAGAGCGGTTGTTATTCATGGAATTTCATAAAATCTCTCGGCATCTTCTTGAAACCTAGCAAGTGTCTAGGTAAAAAATGGTGTTCAGGATTAGATAGATTTGATAGGGTAAAAAATATGTAGGTGGACTCAAGCCGTTAAGATTCACAATTGGAGGAGTGAATGATGTAGATACCCAAAATCCTTAACTCCACAGAGATTGAGATGTATAGAGAAATTCCTTGGAAAAGAGAGCTTAATCACAATTCTAGTAAACATTTTGCATTTAATGACGGTTGCAGCAATTGGAGCAATGACGGAGGAGGTCGCACATAATTGTAAAATTCTGATATTTTATCTATTTTTATTTTATCGAATTTGATAATATTTTTGATATATTTGACTAAAAAATGTTGTGTTTACCCCTTTTAATATAAAATAAATGTATACATTCTTTATTAAATAAAAGTATTATTACATCTATTATTTTAGTAATCTATAATATAATAGAGGTCAGTGTAACACGCTTATAATTGACAAAAGATAAACATCGGCTTAGATTTACTGTTTTACCAAAATTATACGGCTATGATTAAAACTTATCTTCACATGTGCAACACCGTTATAAGAAGTTTTACCAAGTTTACTATTTTACCAAGTTTACAAGACGGTTTACAGTTATTATTTTACATTTGCGAAAATTAGTTACTCTTTTACTGAGATATTATGATTTTACAATTAATTTTTTACAGTTTTACAGTTTTATGGTTGCGAAAATTTGTATTTGTATTTTTTTCTTTTTAATTGTTATCGTAATTAACTTAATCAATTTAATTTTTTTTCGACCCGTAATTTCGTATACAAATTTTATAAAATATATAAAAAATTGTAAGTTTTGTAATTTGAAATATATATTTTTTCTTTTTAACTGTTATCGTAATTAACTTAATCAATTTAATTTTTGTCCGGCCCGCTTTTTTGGCCCGCAATTTTGTATACAAATTAATCAATTTACTGTTTTACCAAGATTTTACGACTATTGAATAAAAAACTATTTTGCAACACCAATTTCCAAATAATGTCTCTCTATTTTTTTTTAAAGAATTTTCATTGTAGTTTTTAAAAAGATTAATCACTCCTAAAATTTTATAAATAGGTTGGAAATATTCTTAATTAATACTTAATAGTAGCACATGTTTAAATTATGAAGTATAAGTTAATGTTATTGACGAATGTCAAATTTTTAAACGAAAAATTATGTGCAGACATTCATTTCAATGTAATATTGATATATATGAAATATAAAGAATGTCTCTCTATCACGTTTAATCTCACAATCTCAACCGTTTTTATCACTTTTTTTCCATCTCTCTTTTATTACTGCGAAAATTATTGAGATATTACGGTTTACAAGACGTTTACAGTTATTATTTTACATTTACAAAAATTAGTTACTCTTTTACTGAGATATTACGGTTTTACGGTTAATATTTTACGGTTTTACGGTTTTACAGTTTTATGGTTGCGAAAATTTGTATTTGTATTTTTTTTTAATTGATATCGTAGTTAATTTAATCAATTTAATTTTTTTCCGACCCGTAATTTCGTATACAAATTTAAAAAATTTAAAAAAAAATCGTAAGTTTTGTAATTTGAAATATTTATTTTTTTCTTCTTAACTGTTATCGTAATTAACTTAATCAATTTAATTTTTGTCCGGCCCGTTTTTTCCGACCTGCAATTTCGTATACAAATTATTAATATTCCGTTCTGGGCAAAGAGACCATCTATTCTAGGCCTGTCAATGGATCGAATTCGGATCGGATCAGTCATATTCATTATCCGATTTGTTAAAAAATTATTGGACTTGGATCGGATCGGATTATCTTTCGGATATTCAAAAGCTCGATCCATATCCTAAATTTTCGGATTCGGATCGGATTCGGATTTTATTCAGATTTTATTCACCCCTAATTAAAATACTGAATAAAATTAATATTGATGTATTTTTTCTTAATCAAATGTTGAATAAAATTAAAAATTCATATTTTTAGCTTACACAAACATGAATAATAATGTTATTAAGATCTTAGAGTTCGTCGAAAATTTTATATTTAGTAAAATTAGTAATGATTAATGACTAAAAACACGTTATTAGTAACTTTTATATGTATAATATTAATATATTTTTTATATCGGATCGGATCGAGTTGTTAACGGATCACCTTAATCCATATCCGATTTGTTAAGCTTTCGAATTTTCGGATTTGGATCAAAATCGAGTAATCGGATTTAAAAACTAAATCCATATCCTAAAAATAACATCGGATTCGGATCAAAATCCGATCCATTGACAGGCTTAATCTATTCATTTCAACAGTATCTGCTTCATTTATTGATAAATTCTCAAACTGGTGTCATGTCATCGGCACAGGCAAAAGTACTAGTAAAGTCTATACATACTCGGTTGATATGTTAAATCACGGCTAGAAATTGGAGTAATTATTTGATTATTAATGGGACCCTTAGTATTTTAATATTCCTTGCTCATTAAGTTTTTGTAGAATACATATTGCTTTGGCCGGTTTTCATGACCATGCATCATATAACTTACGTCGATAACTTACATTCTATAGATAGATTAACTAAGCTTATTTGGTGTTGTCTTAAGGCAATAGGAGATGACTCACCCAAGCTACTGTATGACTTGGGTTATTAGCTTCTGTGACTCAGCCGAATTCTCTCTATATATTAAATAGGGGTTTTCTTCTACATATTTAATGACAAGGCTAACAGATAGAAATTATATTAGTGTGCAATACCGTTGCGATGTTTATTCTGATGTCGTGTTCGGGTAATAGAAAGACTGAGGTGGAGTTTGGTGATTTCAGATTGGTGGAGTTTGGTGATTTCAGATTTGGAGAGTCCGTATGAAAGTGTGTATTATATATATATTGCAACCAAGAATACATATTGCTTCGGCCGGTTTTCATGACCATGCATCATATAACTTACTTCTATAGATAGATTAACTAAGCTTATTTGACTCGATGTTTATTATGGAAGACTTTTCGGGTATTTTATTGGCAGATATTATTATGTTTTGAGGTAAGGGAGTACTGATTTTGTGTGCCCCTAAGGGGGTGACCCAGTGATAGACATGGGGCTTCACAAAGTGTGAGGTATTAGGTTCGATCCATTCCCATGCTCCCCTTAGGAGGAAAAAATAATAATAAATAATAAATAATAATAATAAATAAAAGAGTACTGATTTTGTGTCAGTTAAATCACGTGATTGTCCCTATAATATTCTTGTTTGATTCGTATTTTTCATTATTGAAACGTGTTTATTGTTATTGGTAAACATTTATTATTTGTTTGACTTTGAAATAATTACATGTTAATAATCATGTGTTTTATTGAGAAACTGCTATTAACGGTGTATGCTTGGTGTATTTGAGAGTATTATTCAACTTGTTATGTGCATGAGAAAATATTGAGTATACCAATCAAAAGGTGAAAGGTCCAATGTTTTTTAAAAAAAACTCATAATGTGTAACCAACCAAATGAGAGGATGTTAACAAGCGTAGCGATGTAAAAACGGACCAAAGGAACGGGGTTAATCATCATAGGTGTGGGTGGGCTTAGTGGACTATAAGTAGGGGTGTGCAGGATTTTTTTGGAATCGGACCGAACCAATCAAAATTAGATCGGACCAATACTTTGGTTTGGTCATGGATCTGAATTTTCATAAAATCAGACATTTGGGTTGATCTTGGTTCTCGAACTAAAAAAACACGTAACCGGACCGAACCAAACCAATATGATGTTTATTTATTTATTTTATTATATATATATATATTATATTATATTATATTATATATATTAATTCATAATACTTTCTTTGTTCTACTTTTTAATTGGTACTCTTTTTTATTTTGTTTCCATCGGTTTGTTATGTTATGAGTTTATAAGTTCGATATTTTTAATTGTTGAATGTACTTTTATCGAAAGTTTTTTAATTTTTTTATGAAGTTTCAGTCTTAAAATTTTTATTATGTATCCGTATTAAATAGTTAAAAAGTAAAAAATCATAGTATTGGTCCGGTCCTGGTTCTCATACATCTTTGATTGGTTCTGGACCGGACCAATGTTTTGGTTCTCATACATATTGGGTTGGTTCTGGTTCTAAATTTTTTGAGAACCAGACTATTGGTATGGTTCTGGTTTTCTCTTTTTTTTTTCCAAAAAACTGGACCGAACCGGACCAAGCTCACTCCTAACTATAAGTGCATCCACCGTGGGTGTTCTTGGAGCTGGTCCTATAAGAACATAGGAAGAACAAGGAATCATTGTGGAGAATTCCCAAAAATTTCGTCCAAGAACTTGTTCTAAATTAAGAATATTGAAGAACAACTTCAAGGAAAAAAATAAATAAATAATCGACCTATGAGAGTGAGATGCATATGCAATATATTAATTAACAATTTAACATAGTTTAAGAATATATTTTTTTGTATGTACAAAATATTTATAATAAACAATATATTAATATAAACTATTTATGAATTTATTTGATTAAATGTGGCTTATGTCGTTAACTTGACATCCAAATTGGTCAGAAGCCGGTGACGTGGACTATGGGTACGTCAGCAGATCCATTATCAATTTGGATGTACATAACGACATTAGTCACATTTTACTCAAATTATGATTACATTGGTTACATTTTAAATATTAAAAATTTGTTGTTCAAATCGGTTACCCCAATTTGTACGATAGTAAAAAAAAGTAGGATTAAATAATTATGTGGTCCATGAACTATCCCAAAACTATGTGTTTGGTCCCGCAACTTTTTTTTGAAATGTGTTTGATCCTTAAAGTCGGTTTTTGCTAAGAGGTTGCCCCCTCACGGGGTTACCGTCAGTTTTCCCGTCAAATGTTTTTGAAATCCCAAATTTTCCCTTTAACTCCTCCATCCCTTAACTCCACCGGCACTAGCTTCATATCCTCTCTTCTCCTCTAGCACTATCCCTCTCTCTCTAGAAAATTCTCTGCATCACCCACATCGCGTCGACCTCCCCCTCTTCTCAACTGAGCCGGCCAAAGTCCAGAGCGGCATCCCCACTCATCGTCGGCGCCCAATGTCAACCCCGGCAACACTCTCTCTACCCCAGATCCGGCCAACCAAACCTCTCTCTCAGCTGCTGTTCCTGCTCCCCCAGTCTCCGACGCATAACCACGTAGCTTCCATCCATAATCGTCATATCCACCTTCACCCACTTTCATCGTTGCTCTGCAATGACTAGTCTAAATCAATCCTTTTACCTCCCATCTTCTCAATAGAGCCGACCAAAATCCAGAGCGCCATCCCCACTCATCGCCGGTGACTAATATCAACCCCGGCAACACTCTTCTCTACCAGATCCGGCCAACCAAACCTCTCTAGCCTTGACAGTCAATAACTCCATATCTCCAGGCCCAGTACCCCCCACCAAGAACACATTCTCGGGTCCATTCTTTTCACCACCATCATGGGACCCACTGAATTCCCTCTCTTTTCCCTAAACACCTAAAGCAATTTCTTCAACTCCGGCAATTGAAGGGCAATGTCGTAGACTCTAATTGAGCTCGAATCAGGTGAGAGCAGGCAGGATGATGAGGTTTGTTTCAAGTAAGTGTTCTTGTATAGCCAGTTGTCTATTTGGTAGCATTCAATTGAGTGTTTTTCTTGAATGGTGAGATTGATGATGTTGAGTAGTGAGTGGAATGAAATGGGTTTATAATAATTGAATTGGGTTTTCTTGATTGAGTTAGGAATAAAGATGGAGATGAGAGAGAAAGGAGTTTGTTAACAAGAGCAGCCATGGCTGTTTAGAGAGAGATATAAATTACATGCACACAAACACACATAAGAACACACCGTTATATAGTAACTGTGTGGTGCGTGTGTGTGAATTAGGACGTTTTTTGAGCTTTTGAAGGAATGGAGAAGACAAATAAGTAGCTTTTGGAGAATTGAGGGAGATTGCTACTTCAAGGAGAGATTTTTGAGCTGTTGACTATAAGTAATTTTGGATCTAGAATATGTTAATTTTAGATCTAAATGAGGGAAAGATTCTCACTGTCACCGCCGACGATGGTGTTGATCTGGATCGGAAAAGACGTCGGAGACGCCGATTTGGATGACTAATTTTGGGACTGTGTTTAACGTATAGAGACTGAAGAAATTAGGTTGATGAAGAGTTGACTGTATAAGGGGTGAAGGGCAAATTTGAGATTTCAATAAAATTTTAATTGAAAAACTGACGGTAACCTCATGAGGGGGCGATCTCTTAGAAAAAATCGACTTTAAGGACCAAACACATTTTGAAAAAAGTCGCGGGACCAAACACATAGTTTTGGGATAGTTCAGGGACCAAATAATTATCTAATCCAAAAAAGTAATTAAACCTTATTATTGGAGTATAGCATTTCCCTTTTAGTTAATAAAATTAAATTTGGTAATGACAAATCTCATCACCTAGAAAATGTGGAAAATTATTATTTAGTGTACTTTAAGTAATTTTTCTTTACTAACCCTCAATTTATCATTAGGGCAATAATGTGAGAAAAGGGGTATGTCATTACTTAGTCTATGAGCCAACAACATTACGATTATAAGATGTGGTCTTAGTGTTCCATTTGGCTCTTTTGGTTTTTTTTGCTCATGAAGTCGTGTGGCTTCTCTTAAAAAATCATGAGCACGACTAATTTTGACTTAAAACCATTTAAAACAATCTCAAACGTTCTATTACTGAAATATTTCATGCATTAATTTATGAAAAGCTTTCTTACAGACTTAGAGTCAATTTGGTATAAAGTTTTTAAAATGCAACCTTTTTAAAATACATTATTTTTTTCAAAACAAAGTTTTTCCCTTATAAACGCGTTTGTGATACCATTTCAAAATTTATTTTTGTAAATTGAGTAGTTTTCAAAAATAACGGCTTTACCCTTTGTAGTGTAGCATTTTCAATAATGGAGTAGCATGTCAAAAAGATAAAATAATGGTGAAATCAATAATTCACTTCAACCCCTCATTTCTTCTCTCTCATCTTATCTCTTTCTCCCTCTTCTTGTTTCTTATCCCCCACCGCTGGCTTCAAGTTTCCATTCTCTTTCACCATCAAAGATTGTATTAGAGTTTTCACAACATTCTCCAATACGTTGGCAAACCAGACCAACATTGTAATAGGGAAAAAATTTAGACAACATTTTAATGAACGTTGAATGTTGATTTTTGTCCTTCCATAGTAATATTTCGTTCTTTGAGTTCTACTGGACAACGTTTACATAAACACTGTGTAACACAAATGACAACGTTTTTTTTTTTTTTTTGGAAATGTGGTATTATATTTAACACAACATTTACCAAACGTTTAGAAGATTAAAAATATAGCAACCTCCCTTTTGAATTCAGCCATGTGCCTTGACATCATGACATGCCATTACTTGCTCGCTCCATTTTTTTCGTAGAACAAATCATTATAGAAAGATACAACACACACACACACACACACAGGGGACACTTGCAGGACGCAGAGAGAATCGACTGAGACATCAATTACACCAATGTGCCATTTTGAACTAATTTTAACTTGGATGGGCAAAACATGTAATAGCAAAACACATCGAGCTTTCAACATAACTACAAAATTTGTTTTCAAGGCATATAAGTATATCATATTGAACCGTATCAAGTCACTGCTGCCAGCTCTGCACATGATCTCCTTGTTGACTTCCATCACTGAGTTATATTCTGTTGTAGTTATCATCTTATCATTATCTATTTTGTAATCCTTATCGTCTGAAGGCGGCTGGATTGGTGCACTTGACGGTTGGTTGGGGAACACAGGAGGAAGGGTGTGTGAATTGACCAAGGAAGGGGTGGGTGAAGATAAAGTTGTGGGAACTGAGGCCCAATGAGTAGGAGGTTGACTAAGAACGGAAGAAGTAGAAGGAAGGCCAAGGATAGATGGTCCAGAAAAAGGAAAAGTGAATTCATCAAAGCGCACATAACGAGCAATGTACGTACGTTTAGTTTGAGGATCAAAACAGCGATAACCCTAAATGATTTGGACTATAACCCAAGAAAACGCATGAGGAGGATCGAAAAGACATTTTGTGGCGAGTGTATGGGCGGAGATGAGGATAACATAAACAACCAAAAATTTTAAGAAAAGAGTAGTTCGGTGAAGATTTGAAGAGACACTCGAATGGGGAAACACCATGGGACACTCTAGAGGGCATACGATTTATGAGATAGACTGTCGTTTCAAAGGCGAATTCCCATAATGGAAACGGAATGGAGCTATGAGCAAGTAAGGAGAGACATGTTTCAACGATATGACGATGACGATGCTCAACGGAACCATTTTGAGCATGAGTGTGAGGGCAAGGAAGACGATGATTTATGCCACAAGATTGGAAATAGGTACTAAGGGGACGATATTCACCGCCCCAATCACTTTGAATAGATTTTATTTTTGTATTGAATTAACGTTCAACGAGAAGCTGAAATTGTTTGAAGATGGGCAAAACGTCAGATTTCTGACGCATGGGATAATACCAAATGAATTTAGAAAATGCATCCACAAAGATAACAAAATAACGATTTCCATTAGGAGAGGGATAATGAGAGGGACCCCATACATCAGTATATACCAGTTCAAGCACTGAAGTACTACAAGTCTTATTTGCAAAAAATGGAAACCTAGAAGACTTGCCGAGTTGACAAGCATTACACAAAGTACGAGAAGGATAGGAAGAACAAGGCAAACTATTCCTATTTATAATTTGACGCAGAATCTTGAGATGCGGATGACCGAGACTCCGATGCCAACAATCAGACGAGACTTTTTCGGACAGGGAAGCTGACGGAGGCACGAAAGATAGCGAATAAAGACCTCCATTACTCGAACCGATGAGAAGCATTTGCTTGGTGACCTGATCCTTGACACACAAAAAAAGAAGGATGAAATTCAAAGAAAACATTATTATCCTTAGTAAACTACTGAGCAGAAAGAAGGGATCTAGAAAGAGAAGGAACATGAAGGACATATGGTAAATTAAAAGAAGGAGAGTTGGAGGGTATAGACGAAGAACCAATATGTCTGATGGAGAGAGGTTTACCACTTCCAACATTGAGAGTATCCATGCCATGATAGTCATCATATTGAGATAGACTAGCGAGATCGGGTGTTACATGATGAGTGGAACCCGTATCAGGAAACCAAGTGAACGGAGTCGGAGGGGACTGATGATGAGCCAAATGAGCCTGAGAAGAGTAAGTCGGGGTAGAGGGTGGAGTGGGCAGAAGCCCAGGCTGAGTGTAGAAGCAGTTGGCAGTGACATGATTGGTATGACCACAGGTGGTGCAAGGGGGACGAGGAGAAAAGGAGCGATGTGGGGTAGGTGGATAAGAAGGGTGAGAGTACGGACGACCACGACCACGGCCCCTAGTGTTACGACCGCGACCCCGAAAAGAGGTGCTACCACTATGCTAAGAGTAATGAGCTGTTGGTGTTGGAGGAGAAGATGGGACGGGAGTGGAGGGGGCAATTTTAAGAGAGGAGAATTGATCACGATTCAGGAACTCATGACTAAGCAGAAGGCTGTGGAGTTCGGGGTAAGAGACGGGTTCGGCTCTAGCAGATAAAGTGGTGACAAGAGTTTTGAACTCAGAGTTTAGACCACGGAAAACATAAATTTTAAACTCAGGGTCCGACACTGGACGACCAGCAGCGGCGAGTTCATCAGTGTAAGATTTGGCACGTTGGAGGTAGGCTGTGAAAATGTCATTGTCTTGACGGAGGTCATGAAGATGAGCGTTAAGGTTAAGGATATGTGTGTGGGAAGGGGAAGCAAAGGCAGAGGAAAGGGTAGTCCAAATCTCGGCAGAGGTAGAGCAACCAACTACCATAGGAAGAACATATTTGGATAGGGACGAGATGAGCATGCTCATCACAGTTTGGTCTTGTTCAAACCAAGACTGATAGGTTGGGTTAGGCTGGGGTTCAGATTTGTTTGGGACAGTAATAAGAGCCGAGGTTGAGGATGAGAGCCACCAGTGAAACCGATTAGCTTTTGACCACGGAGAAAGGGGAGGATTTGGGTTTTCCAGTATAAAAAATTAGTAGCAGTAAGTTTTAAAGAGAGAAAGTGATGAACAGAGTTCAGGGATGGAGTGGTTGGGGTGGGGAGAGGAGAGGACAAGTCACATGTGGTTGCCATTGTGCTTTGGATACCTAGCAGCTCTGATACCAAATTAAATCCTTAAGGAACGTGAATTGAAATAAATCCCACTTACTGATTGTGGGAGTTGATTGTTGTATTTATAACCACAGTATACAGAAGATAAGGATTACAAAATAGATAATGATAAGATGATAACTACAACATAATATAACTCAATGATGGAAGTCAATAAGGACATCATGTGCAAAGCTAGCAGCAGTGACTTGATACGGTTCAATATACCAAAAGATTTTTCCTGACAACCCAAAAAACCAAAGCAATAGGACAATATGTACCACCTAACCAAAATCCAAAATTAGACTATTGATGGTCCTAATATAAGTTATTAATCTTAAGCCTTAGATCTTGAACTTCATGATAATCACAATAACATACAAAATACTCTTAATCAATTTACATGATGAAGACATGTTGCTTCTAGTAATTTGCCCTTGATCCGAAATCTGCAGTATAATAGAGAAGAAGAGGCGGAATATGGTTTCTCCCTTTTGGCCTAAAAACTCTAATGAGTTGATTTAACGTAATAGATTAATATGATGGGTATTATATCTCTTTTATAGGCAAAGGGAGGACCAAATTCCTATTAGGGTTTTAATCTCAACCGTCCATCAAGGTAGAGTTTATTTAGGAAACTTACCCTTTTTACAAACCAAATTTATTGTAATTTATTAATTCCAAATCAACCGTGATTCTCACTTATTGACCATATAAAGATTTTCTTAGCCTGCAAGAAATATATCTTACAGTCTCCTACTTGGTCAAAGTGATAATCCTTTAATAGTTAATCTTGAAAACATAAGGCGCACATAATTACTAAATTAATAACTTGATGGTTAACATAATACCTTGGCAAAACAAGCTATCCATGAGAGTCATAGCGGTTCCATATTATCACGTTTTCAACATGGTTCCTTCCATGTACTACAGCATAAATAACTTAGTATAACAATTATCCATTCACATAAAGTATACAAAATATGGAAACAGAAATAAAATTCAGAATGTCATAAATAAGAGCTCAATAGAAGTTCAATGTATAAGCATAACAAACGATAAACTAACAATCAGTCACTCTTTCTAGACCCATACTTAAAGTATGTTCATGAAAAGTCTTAGGAGGTAACCCCTTCGTAAGTACATCTGCAACCATAAGTGTTGTGCTTATATACTCAATGAACAACTATTTCTTCTGAATTGTTTGCTTCATCGATAGATACTTAAGGTCCATGTGTTTTGTCCCTTTAGAGTATTTATCATGCTTAGAGAAAAATACTATTGCGACATTATCACAATAGAGTTTTAACGGTCCAGAAACAAAATTCAAGTCTCTAAATCTTGAGATAAAATTTCGCAACCATAAGCAATGATTTGTAGCTTCAAAGCAAGCTACAAATTCAGCTTCCATCATGGAATTAGCAATAATAGACTCTTTTGCACTTTTCCATGAGATTGCTCCTCCAGCTAGTAGAAAAACATAACCAAAAGTGCTCTTTAAAGTGACTTTGCATCCAAAGATAATCGAATCGAATAGCCAACCAACTCTAATTGATCTGACTTCTTGAATGTAAGACAATAATCCTTCGTACCCTGTAATTATCTCAAAACTTTCTTTCCAGCTCTCCAATGATCCATTCCTGGATTTAACTGGTATCTTCCCAACATACCAACAGCAAAGCTGATGTCAGGCCTTGTGCAAACTTGTGCATACATCAAACTTCCTACTAAAGAAGCATAGGGTATGATTTCCATTTGCTTACGCTCCAATTCATTTTTAGGACATTGATAGAGACCAAATTTGTCTCCCTTCTGAATTGGAGCAACGCCCGCATGTACATGTTGTCATTCCAAATCTTTCTAAAACTCTTTCGATGCACGGAATATTTCTATCCCAATCACGTAGGAAGCTTCACCCATGTCCTTCATCTCGAAATTTTTAGAAAGATAAGCTTTGGTTTCATGCATTAAGCCAAGATCACTACTTGCCAATAATATGTCATCAACATACATAATCAAAAATATGAACTTACTCCCACTGATCTTGAGGTATATGCATGGATCTACAGTATTTTCTTCAAAACCAAAAGCATTAATGGTTTCGTTGAATTTTAAATACCATTGTTGGGAGGCTTGTTTAAGTCCATAAATGGATTTCTTAAGTTTGCAGACCATGTCTTCCTGTCCTTCCAAGGTAAAACCTTCAGGTTGACGCATGTAAACTTCTTCTTGTAGCTCACCATTACGAAATGTTGTTTTCACATCCATTTAATGTAACTCTAAGTCATAATGAGCTACTAAGGCCATAATAATTCTGAGAGAATCTTTCTTTGACACAGGAGAAAAAGTCTCTTTGTAATCTATGCCATCTTTTTTAGTAAAACCTTTGGCTACAAGTCTAGCTTTATGTCGCTTAATATTGCCATGACAATCGTGTTTTGTCTTGAAGAACCATTTACACCCAACTGTTTTATGTCCTTCAGGCAAATGAGTTAGTTCCTAGACTTGATTATCTGCCATTGATTTCAACTCATCCTTCATGGCATCAATCCATTTATCATAATTATTACTTGTAATGACTTGTGAATAAGAAACGAGGTCTTTCATTATCCCTATGTCAAAATCAGATTCTTGTAGATAAACAACGTAATCATCATGGATAGCACTTCGTTTTTCTCGTTGAGATCTTCTCAATGCCGGTTCATGTGCTTGTTCTACAATTTCTTCATTAGCAATGATTTCATTAGGGGGTTGTGGCTGATGTGGTTGTGGTTCTTCATTGTTTATCGGTTCACGATGAGTGGAGCCACAGGTGATCCTTCGACGTTTAACGATTCAACGATGGAAGGATTCACATTGCCTGTTTTATTATTGGGTATTGGGATTATTACCCTAACTTCATGAACAGACTTATCTTCCACAAATATACTCCCACTAATCATGCCATCATCAATGAACTTGACATTACCAGTTTCCACAATTCGCAGCTTATGGTTAGGACAATAAATTATATACCCTTTGGATTTTTCAGGAAAACCAATGAAATAACCACTTATGGTTTTCAAATCCAATTTGTTTACTTGAGGATTATATACCTTTGCTTCAACTGGTCGTCCCCAAACTTGCAGGTGTTTTAAACTAGGTTTCCAGCCTTTCCACAGCTCAAAAGGGGTCTTTGAAACTGCTTTACTGGGAACCCTATTTAAAATATATATGGCCATACAAAGAGCATATGTCCACAACGTAATGGGAAACTTAGCATGACTCATCATGCTTCTAACCATTTCCAAAAGCATGCGATTTCGCCTTTCAGCTACACCATTCTGCCATGGAGAATCTGGCATTGTGTATTGAGCTACAATTCCAAGTTGTTCAAGGAGTCTGGCAAAAGGTCCAGGATGTTGTCATGTTTCATCATACATGCCATAAAATTCTCTACCTCTATCGGACCTTATGATTTTCACTTTTCTTTCTAATTGCCTCTCAACCTCCGTTATGAATATTTGAACAAAATTCACAGATTGAGATTGTTATGCAACAGATAGAGATAACAGTAACGTGAATAATCATCTATAAAGGTGATGAAGTATGTTTCTCCCCCAAATGTTGGAACATCAAAAGGTCCACAAATATATGTATGTAATATTTCAAGAAGATGAGAACTTCTTGTGGCTCCTTTCTTTGTGTGTTTTGTTGTTTTGCCTTTAATACAATCCACACAACTTTGATAATCAGTAAAATCTAGGTTCGATAAAACCCCATCTTCTACTAATCTTTGAAGTCGTTTACGGGATATATGTCCCAATTTCTGATGCCACAAGAGTGAAGAGTCCTTTTTCATTATATAATGTACAGTTCCTTCATTATGATGCAGAGTCAATTGGGTTTTGGGTAAGGATGGAGAAAACAAAGTAAATTTGTAAAAAATATCCACAAGAATTCCATAACCAAATTTAATAGAATCTTAATATGAATTGAAACTTCCAGTATCCAAATCAAACATAAATCCTTGTAAATCAAGTTTTGAAACTGAAACTAAGAGCATCCACAATGGTTGCACCCTAAAACACCCTTTATATAACCCCTAAACCTTTTTAGAGGCCCTTTAAAAAAGTTTCAACTCCAATGAGCACCCTCTATATAACCCTTTGAATTGGTGACATCTTAACTAATAAACATAACTACCAATATATTTCTATTTTTTATTTTTTTATTTTCTTACCGCAATTGAAATAAAATATTTATACATTTAAATTTTATATTTTATGAAAATTATATTATATGTTTTTATTATATCAATTATTTATAAAGTTTTGTCACACTTTTTAATATTATCAATATATCCATAATTTTAAGTTATAAATAATAAAAAAGGGAAATGATACTGCAAAAAATACACTAAATTAATTGAAAAAGAAAATGGAAAAAATGGGAAAACATACCATCATCAAAGTGATGATGTGAGTTGAGCTGTTTATTTAATTCATTGACTCTCCACTCTAATACATCAAAATTTACTGGATGCTCCGATCAAGCCAAAAAAAAATTCAATTTTTGTCGCCTTCTTTAAATTTTGAAACAAAATTTTTGAAAGGGAACGAATATTAGGAAGAAGACCAATGGAGAAGGAGATATGTGGGGGAGAGAGAAGAAAGAGATGAATGGAGGTCGGCTAAAACTCACCCAATAAGTTGGGGGAGAATTAGCTTTTTTTAGGGATAGGGTGATTGATAGGGTGTCCACTGTGAGCTTAAGTGTGGTAAAAAAACCCTAAAAAGGGTTTTAGGGTGTTAATAAAGGGAACCACTGTGGATGCTCTAAGTTGCGAGAAATAGATGGAACATCAAGAGTTTGAAATAAATCTAAATAATGTCCTTTTGCAAGAACAAGACGATACGTTCCAATAGCTTCGACAGGAGCTTTATTTCCGTTTCCCACAAATAATTAAAAAGTTTTCAGTTAGGTTTATGATTTGGGTTGTAAGGTATCCCTGCATCGAATTAGAAACATGAACATTAGCACATGTATCCAACCACCATGAATTTGAAGGCACATTAGAGAAGTTACATTCTGAAAAACATACAAATCCCAAAGGATTACCTTTACTTTCAAACCAGTTGCGTCGTTTTTCACAATCTTTCTGGAAATATCCAGATTTCTTGCAGAAACGACAAACTTCTTCTTTCTTTGCCTTGACTTGAAGGGGTTGGACGTTATTATTCATTTTGGATGGTGCTTTTTTCTGGCCTTTTCCAGCCTTTTTCCCAAACTTATGATTCGTTCCTTGAATTGTGAGATGCACAACATTAACACCTAGTTGAGTTAGCCTTGCTTCCTCTTGAACTAGCATGTTAGATAGTTCATTCACTATCCATTTTTCTTATGGAATTATAATTCACTTGAAAAGGGACAAACTGTGGAGGAAGAGAATTTAGGATAAATTAGACAAGAAAATTCTCATCCACTTTCATTCCTAAATTTTGAAGCTTAGCCGCAAGATTTTGCATCTCAATAATATGATTGTGCATTGACCGTGCACCATCAAACTTCATAGTAGTGAGTTCTTACATTAATTTCCCTTCAAGGGACTTATCTGCAGTCTTAAAGCGTTCTGCAACGGATTCCATGAATTCCCTAGCCACTTTCGTTTCAGAAGAGAGGTCTTGATTTTTGCAGTAATTGTCATTCGCATGAACATAAGGCTCAATCTGTTACTTTTCTCCTACAGTTTATGGAGATCATTATCCTCTTTGGTACTTTCTGCGGTTAATGTAGAAGGTTTTTCAGTTTGGAGTGCAAGATGAATTCAACGTTTTACGCCATTCTGAGAAGTTGGTACCATTGAGAGAGGGTACAGATGAAGCATATGAGTGCAAATTAACGGGAACAAGAGCTTAAATATAATAGAGATATACACGAATTAGAAATTGTCTAAATGTACATAAAGAAGATTCTCATGTGGGTAGAACTTCCGCTAAATTAATTATAAGTCATAATACCAATTTAATCATGTGTACAAGAAACAATATAAATATCTATGGTTATATTTCTTTTCTCTAACACATTAATTTTAATGTTGTTCAAACATGTGGATCAGAATCACCTGTGGGTGATTACCGTTCTAATATGTATGTACAACGTAGAAAACTCATCAATAAACATTAACATTAAATAATTTCAATTTAATTATCAATTATCACTGTGGTGATAATTAGATTTTTATACATATCAAAACAATTAGTGCGGAAAAAAAACATAATTAATTTTTCTTAAAATAATATAAAATTCATAAAATTTTGAAGAAAAAATTTGAAGGCCAAAATAGGATCGAATTGTAAACAACTTCATTGCCAATTCCATATTTCAAATTCTCAATCCAACATAGAAACTATCATTATTTACTATTACTAAACTCATTATTTGTATTATTTACATAGTAAAAATAAATAAACCAAAAAAAAAAATCCTTGCATGTGCCACTGATGAATGAAAGGGTGGAAAACAATTTTTTACAACCACAATTCCATTACACTTTGGCCGGCCGTGCTGATGAAGACATTAATATAGCAACAATTTAATATTGCATGATAATCAAAAATTAAACAACACCAATTCAAGTCCACAGTCAATCCAATTTTCATAACTTTAAAAAAAAGACGGTCGACATGAACTAATGAACCGTATTAGAAAAATTTCAATTATTAATTAAACAATAATATTGCATGCGTTTTTATGGATGATCACGGGTTCGTAGCCAACGCTCTGATACCAACTATAAGTATACAAAATACTATTTTAAGCCATAAATCTTGAACTTCATGATAATCACAATAGCATACAAAATACCCTTAATCAATTTACCTGATGAAGACATGTTGCTGCTAGTAATTTGCCCTTGATCCGAAATCTGCAGTATAATAGAGAAGAAGAGGCGGAATATGGTTTCTCCCTTTTGGCCTAAAAACCTTAATGAGTTTATTTAACGTAATAGATTAATATGATGGGTATTATATCTATTTTATAGGCAAAGGAAGGACCAAATTCCTATTAGGGTTTTAATTTCAACCATCCATCAAGGTAGAGTTTATTTAGGAAATTTACCTATTTTTACAAACCAAATTTATTATAATTTAGTAATTCCAAATCAACCGTGATTCTCACTTATTGATCATATAAAAATAAATTAACCTGCAAGAAATATATCTTACACCTAAAACATCACTCATCATCATCTGCAAATTGTCCTTCCAATGATGAATCCATTAGCAACAACACATTTTTTTCCACTCATCAAATCTAAAGCCTGGAGAAAGAAAAACACGAGAAAAGCTTTAAGTTAAATTATTAATGAAAGAAATCGTCTATTACTAACAACAAAATGTGAATAGAAAAATAAAATTGGCTACAAGAGAACAACTATTATTTCACCTATTAGCAAAATTCAGTAAACATGAAAGGTTTTGGAAAGCCAACTGTGACATCTCTGCCTAATGAATTTACGACCAGCATGTCAACTGTGACATATATGGAGCACTAAACTAATTCTAGAAGAACATTTCATTGCACCATTCCATGTCATGTGCCAAGTAGAAGAACATATTCATGGGCATGTCTCTGAGGCTCTGATGGAGATGGTTAAAACTGAAAATCCCTTTTGGGCTAGAGGTACCTTATGGCTACCATAGGGCACATGCAGTGTTCTGAGTCTTAAATCAACAAAGAGAAACTAAAAAAAGCGTTCCCCGTATATCAATAAATTGCAACCTCATAGTGGACTTGCGTTTTTTTTGTAACAACATCTAACAAGAGTGCAAAGAAACAGCAAAATAGTAGGCTACCTGTTGATTCTCATTTGTATTTTAGATTTGCATTTGCTAATACATTACATTTTACTCTATACTTAGTGGTTAAATGGGTTGCGTATCAGTTAGCGTGACAACTGTGTATAGAACTTTGTCTTTAGAAACAGTTAGTTAGCATTCATAGCCTTCGGTAGTCTTCACCAGCAAACTTCGACAACGCTCCATCAACAGACCTTGTCTGCCTATGCATAATTGTATAACGCATCTAAAGATTAAAAGGAATTCAAGATGTCCAGCTTAGCATATTCAAAAAGATTATTAAAATATATGTTTGAATTATATCTTCCAAAATTGACTTCTGGATTTAAAGAAACACCATCCCAGTTTTTCTGGATACGCTGGACATTTTCCCCTTTGATGATTACCGAATAAGGGACAGAGCAGATACACAGTCTGACACAACACTCTCTGAGGAAAGTACAGACTGTACCAACTCTTGTAAGTCTATAACTTCTGTCATCTTCCACCTTCTCCTTCACAATACCTGATCCATGTCTCCTTTCTTAATCAGTCCTCGATAAAGAGAATTCAAATTAACAGCTCTTCGCATTTCATGTCTCCAACCTAATCGAGTTGTTACTCTCTTCATCTTCTCCAATGGTCTCAAGGATACTCTCATTTATATACCATCATTGAAGACTGGAGAATTCAATGCTCTGAAACGACTCAACAACTTACAAGTTATTACTCTCAGTGCATTCAAGAGATCCAAAAGATCAATGAAGTCCTCAACAACAACAAGAATACTACTCTAGCATTGTCATTTATTTTCTTCTCAAATTGTTGTTTGCATTAACTATTGAATATTATGTTTTTCAGATATTTACTATCTACCTCAAATACAAGTCAAATATTTTTTACACGATTCATTAGCGTTTTTGTAATAGATCTAGTGGAAAATATAGTGTACTTTCAAATCCAAAGTTGACTACTTTGGTAGTGGACGTAGAACTCTTTAGAGTACGAACCATCTCAAAATTCTTGTGTTCTTCCTTCTTATTTGCTTACTCTTATGCAACTATCTTATCAGCTTATCATATCTTTGCTACTTATCTCATAGGCTTCAAACTTAAAGACAGCAAGTCTACCTACCGGTAGTTCTTACCAGTAGACTTGGTGAACTATTTCCAAGTGATCTTTCCGCTGTTATAACTGTCTCTATAGTTGACAGCATACATTCTGGAACATTGTGTTAAAAGTTTTAAAATTGTTAATAGGCTATTCAACCCCCCCCCCCCTCTAGCCTATTATTGTGTCCTTTATGACTAACACAACATCTTCTCATTTTAAATCATACTCAAGTCATACCTAAGAGAGAGTCAGAGAACCTTACTGTGATTTTTATAAGGAAATCCTATAATCCACATATCCCTTCGGAAAGCAGTTTTACATAACTGGACCAACTTAGGAAAGTATTTCTAAAGCCTGATGCAACAACATAGAAAAGCATAAAAGTCCAAAATTAAAGTCTTTAACATAGATTAAGATCATAAAATTTGAAAATGGAAAGTCCATGGCATGGAGTGAGCAAAATAAAAGTATTTTACATAGATTAAGATCAGGTGGAGAAGAATTCTTGACGAGCTAATTTCCCAGCAAGGATGTAGGCAATAGAAAATTGATTGTTTATAAGCAAATCACCTCAAGAACACACACACACACACACACACACACATAAATGTACTACATGTTATGACATTCTGATATCCCATTAAAGAGACATGCGTATTTTAAAATACTATGAAAGCTTACCAATCTTGGCATGGTGCTCATCCACAAGATCACCTAACCTAATCTCCTCCCAGAAGTCACCTAACCCGATCCCTCCCATAAGTCATCATCCCATCCACATCACAGGCTTCCACAACTCGGGAGTCATTCTCCTTTACTTGAAGCATTTGTGCATGACCTAAATTGGTCCATTTGCAGACTATGGTGCACCAACTCCGAGTATCATCTCTGTTGCTCTAGGATAACTATGCATAGCCAGAACAAATTAATTTAAATTCATCAAATCATTTGAAGGGGGCGGTAGGTTATTTCTATTAGAAAGGAACTAGAAAGACGCATAGTACACATGTACGACACCAGCCACTCAAGTCCATCCACCTAGTCTTAAGGCCATAGACCATGATTCTTGCAAATTCTCTTTAACCCACAAAAGCTACAAGAAAAGGCGTGGAATCAATAATGTAACCTAACACCATACAGAAGCATGGATTTCTTTCAAAATTCAAGGACATGAGCAACGCAATAAGTTCTAGGAAAATTTCGTTAAACTTTTATTTTGTTGAGAATGGGATAGCTCGATAACTCAAGCAATAGGCCAGTTCCCTCCAAGGGATTGTCAAGTTTTGGACAAGGCGGTCGCTTAGTATAGGTGTTAGGCGATCGCCTACTCTTTGTTGTTTCGGACCGAGCTACTGGAAAATAGGCGGTCGCTTAGTGTTGAGGACTAGGCGACCACTTACTCTTATTGTTCCAGGCCAAGCTATTGTAAAATACGCAGTCACCTAGTGTCGAGGACTAGGTGACCACCTAGTCCCGTTTTGCTGCTTGTCCAGTTTTCCTTATTTAAGGGTTTTAGGGTTTCTATTGTATCCATATAAATAGTTGTATCCCTAGAACGTTCTTAAGGTTGGCTCTAATAAAATTTCAACAATCGGTTGGCCCCAATCTCTCTCTTCTTTACGATTGATCTTGTTATACTCTTTTAATTTGTTTGCAAAGTCTTCCGCTGTGCACAACATATTTACTATTCATAAGCACCGCTTTAAACTCAAGAAGGAGGGGAGGTGAACGAGCTTCTTATGATCTTAATAAAGACTTATACGACTGAACAAGGAAGATGACATTGCAGACAAATAAGCATTTATTATAATATGTCACCTGAAAGCGAGGAGATTAAGTCTTAGATTTGCTTGTCTGTCTAGGAAATAAAGAATGGACCATAGCTGAGCAATGTAACTTGGCTGGCTAGAGTAGCTAACAGATAGAAAATGGTTGTGTACAAACCAGGGGAACAAGTGGCTACAAAAGCTAACCCGGTTACTTAGTCACAAAAAATATTGGCAAGGGAGCATGCGGTTCTAACAGCCGCACAATTGGCATGCCAAATATAAGTTCAAGATTGCTGAACTCACAAAAAATTCAAAGGAAAATCTATGCATACATATCAGTTCGCCGAGACATAAACATTAAAATAGACGTTTCTTTGCTTCACAAACATCGGGTTTTCTTTTTTTTTTTGGTAAGTACACAATCATTGCTTATAATGCATGCCATGTCTAAACTGTTTTCTAGAGGCTTCTCATAATGATATAATACAGCCTCTACTTTTTTTATCACAGAGAATAGATTGTAGTTGTCCCACATAATCTTTCACAACAACATCAATTTACATTTTTATGATTCACTTCACTACCAATTGAAAAATATATCACCTTGATGCAGTTGCCTCTTTCCAAATCTGTATCGGGCTACTTGCAGTACCCAAAATCCACTCTTCTCAAGAAGATCTGCATAAATCATTCATATGCAAGGATTTACCGTATCTGACAAGTTGTAGGATGAGAGACAGAGACAGATAGACAGAGAAAGAGAGACATAGAGCAAGATTAATTAACAAGAAAACTGACCAGATGAGATACTAAGGATACTCAGACTAGTAAATGAATGAATGTACATTTGATAATATCAGGTTAAGCAACCTGCCTTAAAGTTGGAAAAAATCTCCACATTAATAGCTATCTTAACTCAAGAGACCATAGTAATGGTTGAGACTCAAAAATTCCTCAACAATACCAGGGCTTCAAGGGACTAAAAATATGAAAGGATTAGATAACCTTCATAGTCAAGTACTTCAATAGAAATATATGAAGAAATCAAACAAAGAGAAATTCCAACAATAGAAGTAAGTGAAATTCAAACTAAATAGTATGAATTATGTATTATGTTGTGCACAGTGAAAGACTTTGCAAACAATTTACAGAGTATAGCAAGATCAATCACAAAGAAGAGAGAGAGAGATTGGGGTCAACGGACTCTTGAATTTTTATTATGTCTACCTTAAAACTGTTCTAGGGTTACAATTATATATAGGGATACAATATCAAATCCTAAAAGCCTAATTAAGAAAATGGACAAAACAAACTTGTCGCTACAACGCAGTCGCCTAATATAGGTACGACGTTTTACCATTTATAATTTCTAATGTGCTCGGCCCAAATCCAGTGAGGAAAGCACATGAGACCACCACGTGTCAATCATGAGCTCTGGGGACCGCCCAAGCACCGAGCACATGGGGTAAGATGTCTGACCAAGGATCACTTTCAATCCCCGATCAAGCTGGCAGGACCAAGGTCTTGCCTCTCCGACCATGGGGCCATGCCCGAAGAACGTATATCTCTCTGCAGGCAACCATAGCTTGTTCGGGCAAGGCCTTGCCCACCCGGGCAGGCATATGGCCATCGAGCAATCGAGCCTTGAGGCCCAAGTCAGGCTACGAGGTTTCCTAATCCAAGATGGATCATTTCATTATTTAATCCAGAAGTCATGTGGCTACCTGCTTATCACGCCTACAATTTAGTGATTTAGGGATGAATCATAACACTAATAGGTTGCGATTGATACTAATTTTACAAGGATTCTATGACTTGGGGGCCTATATATACCCCTCCATAAAACCCTAAACAGGTACACGCATTCTTAAGCCTAGAAACTTTATCAAATTGTTTTCTTACGCACAATTCTTATTCTCACGCCATAGTGGTTTCACGAGACCTTTTTTTTTTTTTGTAGACCTTTCCCCTAATGGGACATGGGAAGGGATCGAACTTCAGACCTCACATTTTGTAAAGCCCCAACTCTACCACTGGACCATTTGCATTACTACTAAGGTTTTCTTCGTGTTCTTCACAGCTTTTAGGTGATCCAATCCATAAACAAGCCCATATATCCATACAATCGCATTCAGACGACCCAAAACTGATTTTTGTCACATCAATTTCGAACTACATGTAATTATCTGAAAAAACTTTTTTGGTGGTCAGTTAAGAAAAAAATTCAACCATACACGTGAACCTTGATGCCTGAGGCTCATCAGATGCTTGATTCTCTACAACAGCAAAAGATTTTATTGGGCCCATTCCGGATAAATACATAATAAAAATATTTTTAAGAAATAATAATTACCACATAAAATTAAACAAAAGAACTCAACATTAACAACACCAAGTGAGGAAATTAACTACTCAACACAACTAATTTCGAATGCAACAAGAGAAAAGGTGGGTAATTGTATACACACAAATATCCATATAAGTTTTAAGTATATAGCGAACTAAAGCTCAAAACTTCCATTGGCTGAGGATATTCAATGGGGAGAGGGCCTTCCAATGTTGGATGACCTTCTAAGGGCTGAGGCCTGAGGGCCTTCAACAAGCTTGGAATGAGGCACAAGCATCTCCTTATCTTCTTGCTAATTGTTATACAACAAACACGCACACACAGAATGTTAAGAATGGGATGGCTCGATTAACCAGGCAACATGCCAGTTCTCTCCGAGGGAATCTTTGACTACATTCATACTGATGTTTGGGGGCCAGTGAGAACAGCATCAAGGTATGGGCATTTGTACTTCGTGACATTTATTGATGGCTTTTCGAAGAAGGTTTGGGTTTACTTCATGAAGCACAAGAATGAGACTTTTGAGAAGTTCAAATTGTGGAAGGCTGAAGTGGAAAATCAAACTGGCAGAAAGGTTAAATGTTTGAAAAGTGACAATGGTACAGAGTACACGTATAAGAGGTTCAAGAAGTTTTACGCGGAGCATGGAATCAAAAGGCACTATACAGTACGCAGGACACCACAGCAAAATGGTGTGGCAGAAAGGTTAAACCAATCTATTGCGAAAAGGGCTCGGTGTCTACGATTGAATGCTGGGTTAGCAAAGTGTTTTTGGGAAGATGCAGTGAGTATGGCTTGTTTCTTAATAAACAGATCATCAAGGGCATCACTAGATTGCAAGGTTCCAGAAGAGGTATGGATGGGTTCTGAGGTAGACTACTCTGATATTTGGGTGTTTGGGTGTCCATCCTATATGCATATACCTAGTGAAGAAAGATCGAAGCTTGATCCAAAGTCCAAACAGTGTATCTTTCTCGGTTTCGCGAAAGGGGTAAAGGGTTACAGACTTTGGGATCCCAAGTCAAGCAAGGTGGTGATCAGCAGGGATGTGGTTTTCGATGAGAAATCCATGTTAAAGTGTACTCATGAAGAAAAGGAGAAACAGGTGCCAGGAAACGATAGGGGTAATGAGAATGTTATTGAGGTGGAGCTACCGGAGGTGGATTTGGATCGCACTCTTCCATATCCCGAGGTAACTACACAAGGAGTTGAAGAAGAAAATCCTTCAAGTAGAAGACCCAAGAGAACAATCAGACCAACTAGTCAGGTATGAGTTTGAAGATTTGGTTTCATATGCTCTTGTTCTTAGTGGTGGAGATCCAAATACTTATCAGGAGGCGATAAAAAGTCTAGAAAAAGATAAGTGGGTGACTGCTATGGCGGAAGAGATGGAATCACTTCACAAGAATAACACATGGGAGTTGGTGGAACTTCCCAAGGGGAAGCGAGCAATTGGTTGTAAATGGATATTCAAGCGAAAGGAAGCAGTATCAGAAAAAGAGGGGGAAAAGTTCAAGGCACGGTTAGTGGCAAAGGGGTACTCGCAGCAACAAGGGATAGATTATAATGAGATTTTTTCGCCTGTTGTGAAACACACTTCGATTAAAATTATGTTGGGTCTTGTAGCACACTATGATATGGTGTTGGAGCAGATGGATGTGAAGACTGCTTTTCTTCATAGTGAGTTAGAAGAACAGATCTTCATGGAGCAGCCATATGGGTTTAGTCATCCTGGACATGAGCATTTAGTTTGTAAACTGAAGAAGTCACTTTATGGGCTAAAGCAGTCTCCGCGACAGTGGTACACCAAGTTTGACACTTATATGGTTAGTATTGGCTATAAGAAGTGTTAGTATGATTGTTACGTGTATGTGAGAAGCCTTGATGATGGCTCTATTATTTTTCCATTACTGTATGTGGATGATATGCTTATTGCTAGTGGAAATGTTAATGAGGTCAAGAAATTAAAGACCTTGTTAAGTAAGGAATTTGACATGAAGGATTTAGGGGCTGCCAAGAAGATTTTTGGTATGGAGATTCGTCGAGATAGAAAATCTAGAAGATTGTGGTTGTCTCAAGCCGGCTATGTTGAGAAGGTGTTAGAGAGATTTAACATGGGAGATGCAAAACCAGTGACAACACCGTTGGCGAATCACTTCAGTTTATCTACCTTAGATTCCCCAACTACAGTTGAAGAAACTCAACACATGTCAAAGGTTCCCTATGCAAGCGCAGTGGGATGTCTCATGTATGCCATGGTATGTACTAGACCAGATTTGGCACAGGCAATCAGTGTGATAAGAAAGTATATGGCTAATCCAGGCAGACAGCATTGGGAGGCAGTCAAGTGGATTTTCAGATATTTGAAGGACACTGTGGACTATAGTATTATGTTTGAGAAGCAGAGTGTGGGGCTTTCAGTCGTAGGGTATGTTGATTTAGATTATGCAGGCGATAATGATCGTAGGAGATCTACCACAGGTTATGTGTTTACCCTAACAGGTTGTAACACCCGAGGTTTTAGTAAGTTTAATTATTTAATTTGGTGCATGTTATTATTGATTGGGTAATATTTTGTTGACTTTTCTTAATTATATGGTACTAAATAATATAAATATTAATATTATAATAAATTTGACTAAATTACGTTGACTATTTTATAATATTAAAATGTTATGTTGACCAAAATGCTATAATTGTAATAACCGAATTATTAATATTTTGATATTAATTTTATATTAATTGGTAAGTTTAACTAGTCAATATTTGTGTTGCTTTAAAATAATACTCTCTCCGTCCCTAATTTATTGTCTTGGTTGACCTGGCGCACCGTTTAAGAAAATATATTTGACTGGATTATTAATATTGGTTTAATGTGTAGTTTCCTTTAAAGCTCATGTGTATGTGGTCCATAATTAAAGTAGGGTGAAAAAGTAAGGGTAAAGTGGTAAAAGTAATGTTCTAAAAAGGTAAGTTTTAAAATGGACAATTATTTTAGGACGGACGAAAAAGGAAAGAAGAACGATAATTTAGGGACGGAGGGAGTACCATAGTATTATAATAATAGTATTCTGTTAACATTATATATTATATTATTAAATTTCATTCCTTAGTCTAATTAGTTAGGAGTGAATTTGAAACAATTCTCTTCATCCGGCCGCCTATGACTTCCGCCGCATTAGTTGACCAATTTACTCCCAATTCCTTATCCATTTTATTAATAGTTCCTCCGCGGTTCATTTTTCATTTTCGTAAGTGTGAGATACAGGGCAGAGCACGCGAGAACCAACAGAGGTACGGAGGGTAGTTTCTATTTTTTAATCACAACTTATTTCTTAAATCCAATATCGGAAAGCTTATGGTTTAACTCGTGGGTTACTTTAAAGCTATTTTGACGTAATTTAATCGAGGCAAATTTCTACCTTTTGGTAAGAAACTACTTGCTTATGTATGTTCATTGTTGCACGGTTAATAGTCTATTTATCGCGGTTAATATTTGTTATACGTGGAATTAAATTATTACTTGTGGTTAAATTGTGATTAATTGGTTATATTGTTGGTTATTTGATATTAATCTGTGCTTTTGAATATATTTACAAATTGTGATTGTGACTGAGTTGGGATTAACAAGCTTATGTGAAATATGTGAATTGTCGATGCTAAGTGGTTAACGAGTTTACTTTATAGCTCGTCATATTTGTTACAGTTTTGAATAGTCAATAAATAAATAATCTTTGTGAACAATACTTGGAACACCTGGTGGTGTTTGTTATATGACAATAATCTTTTAGGGAAGTGTAGGGCGACCCCGGACTTGACATGGGACGAAGGGCAGTGTGAGTCTAGTGTGGAGCTCTATGTGACCCAACCATTCGCTAATGGTCATAGCGGAGGTAATACTCTTTAGTGGCACGACTGCTGAGGTTGTAGAGACTTAGCCTCGTGTCAACTTGGTACCCGGGTTGTTAATAATCTAATACTCTTGAAAGTGGTTGAATGATGAGAACTACAACAACAATAGGTTATAAGGTCAGAAGTGGATGATTTGAGATGTATCTCAATCTTATATCCTTAATTGTATATTTCTTACATCTATGTGACAGTTTATTGATTAAATGTTAAATATCATGTTATAAACTCTCTATATGAACTGTCATCATGACATGCTTGATATGTTGCATCCATTCATAGCATGCATAAGTATAGTGGAACCTTATTGAATTAAATCTCATTGTTTGTTTATTTGTTTTCCTTAGATCACAGCCAGGCGAGGAAGTGATCGTGAGCTGTTCAGGAGTGCCGGAGAGCAGGTGGTTACTATTTTTGGGTAGTTGTGGGTCTTGTCGACCTACCGTTGTATAGAACTCTTAGATGTTGTAACCTTCTTTTGGTGGAAGATTGGATGTCTTCCTGTTGTATATGGTTTGGTTGGAGTTTGTATAACTCTGGATAGTACTTTCTTTTGGTTTGTTGTATATAGTAGCGCAGCCTGATTGCTGCTACTCTTCCAGTTGTTGTTGGTTTTTCTGTTTACAGGTGGTTTAGTGTTAATAGCAAACCCATCATGCCCGATTTTAGACTCCAGTTTAGGGGTTTGATTTTGGGGCGTGACACAGGTGGACCTATATGTTAGAGAGCTATGCTTCAGGCCATTATTGCATTATCTACGACCGAGGCGGAGTACATGGCAGCTGTTGAAGCTGCAAAAGAAGCTCTATGGCTTAGGGGATTAGTCAAGGAGTTGGGTGTTCAACAAGGTGGAGTTTTGTTGCATTGTGACAGTCAAAGTGCAATCTACTTAGCGAAGAATTAGATTTATCACTCAAGGATGAAGCACATCGATGTGAGGTTTCACATGATTCGTGTTCCAAAAAAATGGGAAACTCTCCCCCCGAGAGCCCCCACACCCCAGCCCCATGAGAATGTGAGAGGGAAAATCACGGTGACTCAGCGATTAAGTAGCTAGGAGGACCCGTGCCTAGTACCTACAAGGAGCCACCCCCCACAAAAGGATGAAACCCCCACACTGCGGTTGTTAGGACTAAATCTTTAGTCTTGTTCCAAATCTACTAGCTCCTAACCAACTGAGCTATGCCCGTGAGGGCAGATTCGTGAGTTGATTGATAATGGGGATATTCTCCTCGAGAAGATTCACACCACAGGTAATGTTGCAGACATGTTGACGAAGCCACTTGTAACTGACAAGTTCAAGCATTGCTTGTATTTGTTACACATCGCTAGCTATTAGAGATGTGAGAGGTCTAGTTCTACAGGTGCTCAAGGTGGTTTCGGGTTTGTGTTCTTTGTCTTCTAAGCGGTTGGGTGAATACTCGCCAAGGTGGAGATTATTAAAAATGGGATGACTCGATTAACCAGGCAACAGGCCAGTTCCCTCCGAGGGAACTTGCCAGGGCAGGTAGTAGGACTTGATTGGACCTCAAAGAGGGGTGCGGGGGGCTACGTACGGACTATATGGTTTTAGACAATAAAATAGCAGCATTTAGGCCTGGGCGATCTTTCAGGGTTTTGGCTGGGCGATCGCTTAGTAAAGAAACTTCGAGTCGTGCCTACTATCTTTTGCACGGTCGCCCAACACTTGGGCTGAGCGACCGCTCAACCCCGTTTTTGCTGTTTTGCTGCTTAATCCGTTTTTTAGCCTTTTAAGGGTTTTAAGGTTTTAGGGTTTCTATTGTACTCATAGACATAATTTTATACCTGGAACGTTTGAAGGCAAATCTGTGATAAAATTTCGATAGTCTGTTGGCTCCAATCTCTCTTTTCTTTGTGATTGATCTTATTATACTCTGTTAAATTGTTTACTAGTCTTCAGTTGTGCACAACACAGAAGATAATTAAAAAAATAAAAGTTGGCATCCGATCCAGTAAGCCATAATTGTCTTCCCCAAAAACAAAACCCGAATGGCAATTACAAACGCCAAGACAGTTAAATTGCCAATTGGACGGAATTCAGAACCAAAAAAAAAAAACCTTGACGATCAAACAAACACAAAAATACCTCCCAACACATAATTCACATACAGAGCAACCCATATTCAAAAGAAAAATTCACAATCGTGGTGCACACAATGACAGTGAGAAGGTGAGAGTACATACTACATTCAACGGTTGAGGAGTCATCACGGTTGGTTAGCGAATTAGAGCCCAACCAATCTGGAGGGAAAATTCTATCGTGATTAAGATAGAGAGGGATTGAGAGACAGAGAGAAACAGTATAAATTGTCACTAGTTTGAGAGAGAGAGATAATGGGGCATCGAAGAAGGATATATGCCCCTAAAAAAATTGTGCGCAAGACGAGACGGAGTGAAGAGATTTGATTCCACTCAAAATTAAAGGCTAAGAGCGGGAGAGGGAAAAAATCTGTTATGTTTGAAATTGAAATAACATTTTGCTGTCAACGTAGCGTGATCAGTGATCCTAATACAAGGTTTATTTTTATAATATTCCCTTCGTTCCTAAATTATTGTCCTAGTTGACCCGACGCACATATTAAGAAAAAACAATTGACTTGATTATTTATATGAGATAATTGCAAAAAAAAAACCCTGACTTATTTTGTGTTTTGCAAAATTAACCTCGTGTATTGATTTTCACCAAATTGAACCTCCACCTATTTTTATTTTTGCAATTCAAACCTTCCGTTAAAGTGGTGTTAATTTTTTTAACGTGATGATGAGTTTACCAGTTGGCGGTGACGTGACACTACAGCCTAACCGATATTTCCGCTTTTTTCATTGCAAATTAAACCCTGTACATTTGTTTGTATTGCAAAAACAACCTTGGTCAAACCGTAGTTTATTTCCCGCTTTTTTTCATTGCAAATTAAACCCTGTACATTTGTTTGTATTGCAAAAACAACCTTGGTCAAACCGTAGTTTATTTCCCGCCATTTCTATTGCAAAATAAACCTTATACTTTTTTTTTTGCAAGATGAACCTTGTAGTCACTCATGTATTATACCCAGACTCCACTACAAAACACAAAAAAAATCCACAGTAGCAGTCACTCATGTATTCCATGTACTACTGGGGATTTTTTTGAGAAGAAGAGAGAGAGAGATGGAGGGATAGAGATGGGCCAGAGAGACAGGAGTCAGAGGAAAAGCGGATGTAGCGGTTGATTCGCCGGATTCAGATGAACGATGGTTGCGGCTGAAAGGGAGCCGGAGCAGAGAGATGGGAGGTTCGCCGGGCATGGTGGTATGAACTGGGTTTCTAGGGCCTTGGGGTGGCGTGATTGTGGTAGGAGGGCGACGGCCTTTGAAGATTCGCCGGGATCAGATGCTTCTCGCCGGCGAACAGGTCTGGGCAGGAGGACGCTGACTAGGCTGCTTGACTGTGGATGAACTGCTTGTGGCGCGATTTGGCCGAGACGGGGCTGCTAGGTAAGGCGGTGGCTGGATTTCTTTGGGCTGGTGGATTTGGCGAAGAAATTGGGGAAGATTCGCTAGAGAAGGAGGCCGTGGATGTCGTTTGGGAAGTTAAAATAGGGCGGTGACATGAGGCGGTGACGTAAGGTCTTCATCAATGGAGGTGGACGCTGGAGAATGAGGATATGGGCGAAGGGGCTGAAGAGGGCGACTGGAGCAATTAAAGAGGAAGGTGTGGCCGGCTGTGAAGATGGTGGAGATTGTTGGGGCTGGAATCTTCGGGTCTATAACAGGACGGTAACGGGCTTGAAGACGGGGCTGGGTGTTTTAACGGAGGGATTGATTCGGCAATGAAGATGGTTGGGCGAAGACGATTTGAGCGAGGGAGATGTGATAATTCACCGGCCATGGAGGGTGACGGCTGTTGATTGATAGGTCTGAGCCGATTGATGGCTGGGAGAAGGAGAGATTCACCGAAGAAGATGAAAGAGCTGCTGGAGTGGGTGAGAGAGAAGATGGAGGCAGGCCTGGTTCACCGAGAAGGAGGGTCCGATCGAGTGGAGACGGTGGCGCTACTGATGATGAAGAGGCTTCGAACTGGGTTGTTGGTGTAGAATGGCGGCTGGGTTTGGGGAAAATGAGATGGGGGGTTTGGGCGAAGGGATTGGGTGTGGAGGATGAAGGGTCCGACCGTTGCTGCAGTCAGCACGGCGATTGAAGACGGTTCATCTTGCAAAAACAAAAAAATGTTTAAGGTTTATTTTGTAATAGAAATGGCGGGAAATAAACTACGGTTTGACCAAGGTTGTTTTTGCAATACAAACAAATGTATAGGGTTTAATTTGCAATGAAAAAAAGCGGGAAATATCAGTTGGAAGCTGTAGTGTCCACGTTAGCTGCCAACTGGGCAGCCAACTCATCATCACGTTAAAAAAATTAACACCACTTTAACGGAAGGTTTGAATTGCAAAAATAAAAATAGGTGGAGGTTCAATTTGGTGAAAATCAATACACGAGGTTAATTTTGCAAAACACAAAATAGGTCAGGGTTTTTTTTTACAATTATCTCTTATTTATATTGGTTTAATGTGTAGTTTCCTTTAAAGCTCATGTGCATGTGACCCATAATTAAAGTAAGGTGAAAAAGTAAGGGTAAAATGGTAAAAATGATGTTCTAAAAAGGTAAGTTTCAAAGTGGACAATTATTTTAGGACGGACGAAAAAAGAAAGGAGGACGATAATTTGGGGACGAAGGGAGTACATTTTATTAACTTTTAGAAAAAAAAATTCTTAAAAATGACCCAAATACAACATTTACAGAAAACATTGTGCAAAATGATTCAAATACAATGTTTGTTAAAAAATTGTTATGTATGTTTAAAAAAAAATGTTGTGAAAATGACTGAAAGACAATGTTTCTTGAAAACCTTTGTGCGACAAACCTTGTGAATGTCCAGTTTTGCAGAAGTGTCGTTTTAGATGCCATTTCAAAAAGTTTTTTTTTTTTTTTTTGTAAATTGAGTAATTGTCAAAAATGGCAATATTATCCTTTGTAATATACTTCTTCCATTCCGAGTAAAAAGTTTATTATTTTATTTTTGGATGTTTTACTTAAAGAGTCTACTTTCAAAAGTATCATTTTATTACTAATAAACTATTAAAAATATCATTTTTTTTAAAGTTTAAGGGATTTTTTGCCCGTGACGAAGGAAGTACCATTTCAAAAGATAAAATAACGGGAAACCAAGAATTCTCTTTAACCTCTCCTTTCCTTTCTTATCTCTCACTCTCTCTCTCTCTCTCTCTCTCTTTCTCTCTCTTCTTGTTTCCTTCCCCCACCCCTGACTTCATGTTTCCATTCTCTAAGATTGTTTAATTCTACACAGAGAGCAAGTATCAGTGGTCATCAGTGTGATATCTAATATCAAATTAGCAGAAATGAAGGCGACTAGCTAGCTGGTTAAGGGATTGATTAGATTTTCTTTCGCTTTGTGTAGACAATATAAAATTATCTATTAATTAAAATTTTGGTCTCGGTCGGCTTACACAAAACCTTTCTGACTATATTTTTAATCCTCCTCTCTAATGAGTGTAATAAGTTTTCTCAAACCATCTATTTATAATAGTCCTAATAATAAACTATAAACTAATTAGGAAACATAATACTAATTGACCTCTAAATAATAAATAATAAAGACTTCAAAACAAATACTAATTCTAGTTGGATTGTGCTTGGTTTAATAGTCAACATTGCCTCCCTTAAACCAAGCTCGTTGGTCCATCGCCATCTCGAACAATAATATTCAACGCAATCTTTACAACTGTCAGTATTTCGTACTCTTGAATTCGAACATCGGTCTTCATCTTCACTCGCGATTGGGGACGAACTTTATACTTGATATACAACTTCTTGACTTGTTCTTCACGATCAAAATAATCTTTCATGTTAACTCATTCATCTTCAAACTCATCATCTTCCCCATCTGATAAATTATACTTTCTTTTCTGTAGACAATTTTCTAGGTGAGCGCAATTCATCTGAGATTCATCTAGAGGAGCTTACGACTGATTTCTAACTCTCCCTCAAGCTTTGGAACCTCCTCCATTATAGATTCAATCTTGGTTAAAGCTTCACTCTCACCAAACCACATGGTAAGCAATTCAGGTCCTTTGATGCTAATGAACTTGGCTTGACATTCATTCGCAATTGCCTTGGCCAAAAGTGTTTTCCCACATCCAGGAGGACCGTAAAAGAGAACCCCCTTAGAAGGTGACATACCAAATTTCTCAAACTTCTCTGTATGCTCCACAGGATATTGAACAGTCTCCTGAAGTTCACGCTTGACATTCTCAAGACCCCCACATCTTCCCAGCTGACATTGGGAACTTCAACAACCGTCTCACGCAAGGCAGATGGGTTGTTTGTACCCAAAGCAGTCTAAAAGTGTTCATTTGTGACTGCCATGGAATTCAAAATCTCGGCATCAATAGAATCATCTTCCAAGTCGATGACATCCATCTTTTCTCTAATGCATTGGAGTGCAGCTTCAATGCAGAGGGCTGCAAGGTCAGCACCCACGAAACCATGGGTTTCTTTTGCTATCTTTTCTAGATCAACATCATCTAAAAGCTTCATGTTCTTGGTGTGAATGCGGATAACCTCAAGACGCCCCACATCATCCGGAACGCCAATGTCTATTTCCCTATCAAACCTACCAAACCTTCTTAAAGCATAAGTGGAACTTGTTGCCAATGCCATGCCCGTATCTTCCAACAAAGTATCTTTGCCATCTTTTTCAGTCACATTCAATTCCTCCTTCGTACCACCACCAAATTCAAAACTTTTTTTTTCATTATTATTCTCTTCCAATTCATTTTCTTTTCGTCTTCTATCTACCATATCGTATTTTCTCTTTTCAATTTCTTTTTCCTCATCAATCTTTTTCAAAATTTCTTTCATCTCATCTATTTTCTTTAAATGTCTTCTTTGTTTTTCAACTGTAAATTTATCTTCGGAATAATTCGTTGTCCAATATTCATTAGAAATAATTGGACCTACAAAGTATTTGAAATCACGCTCAAGTTTCTTCAATTCCTCATAATTTTTAAAAGTATGCTCTAGTTTTTCCCAAACCACTTGTAAAGATTCTGCACTTCCCAAACGCAACAAACCCCAAATTTCTCCATGTATCGAGTTTTGTAAAATTGGCCAAACACAAAGCTCTTTTGCTATCGAAAGTGTCTTTAACTCCGAATTATCAAATTGCTCAAATACATCATACGACGATAAGTAACATTTTTTAAGATAATTACTAATGTCAATACTCCAAGAATCATAATTATAAAGAACTAACTTGGGAAAACTCATCATTATAAATCAAGCAACTAATTGACTCACCTTTAAATATAGCTCATTCTCGCAAATAATCATGCTCCAATAATTCTTCTATAAGCTTTCCTCAACTCGTTATCAAACGAACTCACATCAATACTATGTTGAGTCCTTATTCAAGGGGTCGTCACCTAATAGCCAAAATTGCAAACTTGAATAACAATTTTCTCCACGGAACCAACAAAACTCAAGCTTTTATTGAACTTCTCAATAACCAGGATCGAGCCTCAAGCTCTGATACCAAATGTAGACAATATAAAATTGTCTATTAATTAAAACTCTGGCCTCGGTCGGCATACACAAAACCTCTCTGACTATATTTTTAATCCTCCTCTCTAATAGGTGTAATAAGTTTTCTCAAACCATCTATTTATAATAGTCCTAATAATAAACTATAAACTAATTAGGAAACATAATACTAATTGACCTCTAAATAATAAATAATAAAGACTTCAAAACAAATACTAATTCTAGTTGGATTGTGCTTGGTTTAATAGTCAACACTTTGCTTAGGACATTGAGTTTTTCGAGTCTCCCTTTAGAAAAAGGAGGTCGTAGCTGCCAATGGAGAACAAGTAGGAACTTTAGAAAAAGGAGGGCGTCATTCAATCAATTTTGGGTCGCCCTCTCAGTTGAAGTAGCTCGTTCTTCCTCTATTTTCTTTTCAAATAACAAAGGATTTCAAAGAAAGCGTAGCAGTCTGGGTATTTCGGGTGTTCATCGAGAATGCAGCGTAGTGGCGTTTGAAACACAGCAGTTGGAAATGGATGTATTGAAGTTACGTTTTGAGCCAAAAAGCTCCACCAAACATACTCTCAGTGTGAATGTCCTCTACTTCCTTGGGGATAATTAGAATTAGTGTTGTTGAGGCTAGCTTCGCTCTTTCTAACAAGTCACTTTCTTAAATCTGGTAAGAACGGTTCGTCCATACCATGTTTAACTGTTTAAGGAATAGAGTTATAGAGTGGTCTCCTGTCGGTTTTACGGAGACGGAGTCCCATTTAAAAATTCGCGGGTTAATAATTAAACATGTTAATAAAAATAATAATAATAAGTTTGTCTCATTGGATGGAACTGTTGCTTGAAGACTTAATTGACTGAAAGGACGAAGGATGGCTGTTTGAAACTCCTTAGCTGCACAATTAAATTTTAATTCTCATTAATGAGAAGTTCCTCTATTTGCTTCGGTGCCCCTGCACTTTCATTGTTTGCCGTCGAAATTCTTATATTTCTCACGTCTTGCAGTTTAATCGTTTGTCACTTTTTAGTATTAAGAGTGTAACTTTTTAATATTAAGAGTGACACTTTTTAGTATTAAATGTGTAATTTTTTTGTATTAAGAGTGATACTTTTTAATATTAAATGTATCACTTTTTAGTATTAAATGTGTAACTTTTTAGTATTAAGAGTGTCACTTTTTAGTATTAAATGTGTCACTTTTTAGTATTAAGAGTATCACTTTTTAGTATTAAGAGTGTTACTTTGTATTTTAATGAGAATTATATAAATCTCTTTTTATAGTGTCACTTTCAACCTTAAAATGTGTCACTTTTATCTTTTCAATGTGTCACGTTTGGCTTTAAATGTGTCATTCAACATTTCGTTAAAGTTCATTAGAGTCCGTCAAGTATCTCAAGGCAATTGATGCTAACGGATGGCTAACGGAGCTGACAAAGGATTAAACTGTAAGGCCTCCCAACAATTGCCCGCTTTGAGCAGGCGAATTCCCTCCGGTATTCATGCACCCTCAAAGCAAGCGAATGAAGAGTAGGGCAGACGACTAGGCAGAAAGCGGGTATAGCCGCCAGAATCCGTCCCACCGACATCAATGTCGATAGGATCATCACCGTCCCACCGACATCACCGTCCCAGTCAAGTTTTGGCAGTCAACGTTAGTTTTAAAGTGACACTTTTTAGTATTAAATGTGTCACTCTTTAGTATTAAATGTGTCACTTTTTAGCATTAAGAGTGTCACTTTTTAGCATTATGAGTGTCACTTTTTAGCATTAAGTGTGTCACTTTTTAGCATTAAGAGTGTCACTTTTTAGTATTAAGAGTGTCACTTTGTATTTTAATAAAAATTATAATAAATTTTCTTTTATAGTGTCACTTTTAACATTAAAATGTGTCACTTTTGTGTTTTCAATGTGTCACGTTTGGCTTTAAATGTGTCAATTAATATTTCGTCAAAGTCCGTTAGAATCCGTCAAGTATCCCAAGGCAGTTGATACTAACTGATGGTTAACGGAGCTGCCAAAGGATTAAATTGCAAGGCGTAAGAAACTTTTTAGCATTAAGAGTGTCACTTTTTAGCATTAAGTGTGTCACTTTTTAGTATTAAGTGTGTCACTTTTTAGTATTAAGAGTGTCACTTTTTAGTATTAAGAGTGTCACTTTTTAGTATTAAATGTGTCACTTTTTAGTATTAAGGGTGTCACTTTTTAGTATTAAGTGTGTCACTTTATATTTTAATAAAAATTATAATAAATTTTCTTTTATAGTGTCACTTTTAACATTAAAATGTGTCACTTTTATGTTTTCAATGTGTCATGTTTGGTTTTAAATGTGCCCGTCAAAGTCCGTTAGGATCCGTCAAGTATGCCAAGGCAGTTGATACTAACGGATGGTTACAGTTAGAGCTAAGTCAAAGGATTAGAGGAACAAAATTGCAAGGTGTCACACAAACACACAAATGTAAGAACATAAGAATTTCGACGACAAACATTGAAAGTATAGGGGCACCGGAGCAAATATACAAATTTCTCATTAAAGAGCATTAAAACAAAATATTACAAGCTTCAGAGTTTCAACCCATCGACCTCCCCTCCCGCTAAACCCTTAGGTGATGCAACCGACCAACTCAGCTAATATGCAACTATGATACCTATTAATATGTTTATTTATTAAACCGTGAATTCTTAAATGGGGCTCCGTCTTACGGATTTAGGATCTGTAAGACCGTCCTACACAAGTTTTTGCCTAAGGAATATACCATCTGTATCACCAACACTCTTTTATTTTTAGTATTTTATTAATAATTAATAATAATAATATATTATTATTATTATTTGCCTCTCTTACTAATTTCGCGAGTACTCTATCTATAATTCTATATGACTATATATCAGTACTTTTCCATCCAATAATATCAACTTCAAAGCCCACAAGACAAAGTTTGAATAATCTTTCTTTCTTATACTAGCAAGAATTTTACCCCGTCAAGCTATGGTATTAGTAACACAAATATATATGTGACGGTGTGACCATTGATTGCCACGAGGATGTATGGTATATACTAAGTCTGATAATTGGGTGGGTTGGGTTGGGTTGAAATGGGTAATAGGTTGAAATATATCAAAACCCATTAGAACCCAAATGTTAAATAGGTTGAAATGGTTTGGGTCGAATGGGTCGGGTTGAAACAGATGACGTGTTAAAGCAGATCGACCCGTCTCAACCCAAAAAAATTCTCCCAAAAAACATAAATTTATAGCATAAAAAACCTCGGGTCGAAATGACTAACGGGCCCAACTCAACCTGTTAATATTATTGAGTCGAAACTGGTTACTTTCTTCAACCCAAAAATATTAATGGGTTGGATTGGGTGGGTTAATGGGTAATGAATTACAATTGTCATCCAATCCAAGAAGCAAGACTTGCCAAATGATCGCGTTATTCTGAAGCTCAATAGTCTCATTTTCTATCACAATATGCTACACAAAAAGAAGTTTCTAGAAACTTGATCCATCATCGTTTTCTCTCCAAGTCATAGCCGGAATTGGCACACAAAGTACCGCAGAGATTGCGATGGCCAGACAGTCATTCGACGAATACAGAGTGATGATTTGCTGTTCTTTCTTGTGTTTTTTGGTGCCTATGTCCAATCTTTTAATCATGTTCATTCTTTCTCAAATTCGATATGATCACAGTTCTTATGTAAAATTTCCTTTTTCTTCCTAGTTTTGGATTCTTTAGAGTAGCTTATTTTATACTCACTTTGCCCAAAACAAAAAATCTCATTTATAAAATTAGAGAACTTTTAATGTAATTTGAAGGTGTATGCACAAGCAAATAAAGCTAAAATTAGAAAAAAGTTTGACTTGTCGGATTAAACTATTTTTCTGTGATGAACGATATATATTGTTGTTGACAAAACTTGAGTAAAAAAAAAGTCCAATTCGAAAAAAATTACTACGAGACACGTGTTTTACGATTTTGAAAAAAATGAAAAAATATACGTCAAATTTGCATTTAAAATATACTCTTTTCACTAAAAAAAGTTAAAACAAAAACTTATGAAAAATGATCTTACGAGTATTTGATGTAAAACGGATCCTTTTGAACCAACTCACCGTACATTAGTGGGTTGAGTTGTGTTTGAGATAGTGAGATTCAATCTTACGAATTATGACAGGAGACCTACGACTCTTAAAATAAATTTGATTGTAGAGTTTTAATATCTTTAGGTGTGTTATTGTAAAATTTATCAAATCTGGAAGTAAATTAAAACTGCAGGAGTTCAAAATTGTATAATTGAACCAAATAGTGAAATTGTAAATATTACAAGGGTGTAAATGGTTCGATTTGATTTGGTTACCAACTTCCTGAAAACTCATTTAAAAGAAAATTCAATCAATCAATCCAAACCCCCAAGATATATATACTTATATATATATTGAGAAAAAACAACAAATTAAATGAGCATACGTACATATATTTAATTTTTTATACCCAATTGGTAATCCTTCTCTTTACTTCAGACATGTTGGGTCCTAAATCAAGTCTAATTAGAGGACCAAGTCCAATTAGATAAGGGACTTATTTATGTATTAATTTTTAACATAGTCCAAATCCGATTAGAGAAAGGATTGATTTAGGTATTATAAATATGTGAGTTATTGAGATTTTCTAATAAGAGTGTGAGATATAATTTTCTGCCCTAAAAAATAATTGTGTGCTCCATCATCCATAATAATTTTTCTTCTACATTTGGTATCAAAGCTTGAATTTTCCTTTTCTTTAGAAGACCAATCTCAAACAACAATCTCATCGAAAGTCACATCTCTACTAACAATTACAATATTTGTTACTGGGTTGAACAATTTATAAGCTTTTGACACATCACTATACCCAATAAAAATACACTTTTCACTTTTATCATCAAGTTTCTTTCTCAAATGATCAGGCACATGAGAATAAGCAATACAACCAAACACCCTAAGGTGTCCAATAAAAGGTCTTCGGCCACTCCAAGCTTCTTCTGGAGTTCTATCACACACACTTTTTGTTGAGCCCCTATTCAAAACATAAATTGCACACGCAACTGTTTCGGCCCAAAAACTCTTGGGCAATTTCTTGAAACTCAGCATGCACCTAACCATATCCATAGTTGTTCGATTTTTTCTTTCTGCTTCACCATTTTGTTGCGGAGTATATCTAGCAGTCAACCAATGTTCAATACCATGCTTCTCAAGAAAGTAATCACAAACAAGATACTCGGTGCCCCTATCAGTTCTCAAAGTTTTAATTTTATTCCCACTTTATTTCTCCACAAAATACTTAAACTTCTTAAACATATCACAAGCCTCAGATTTTTCTTTCAAAAAATACATCCATGCTTTTCTATTAAAATCATCAATAAACGTGACAAAATACTTGCAACCTCCGTTAGAAGCAACTTCAACCGAGCATAAATCTAAATGAATCAACTCCAACATTCTATTTGCCCTCCAAGATTTGTCTATAGGAAAAGCATCTCTATGTTTCTTGCCCAAAAGGCCAAAACACATGTTTCACAAACTCTATTAGGAACATTAATCGCAAGCAATCCATTAACCATTCGTTTACGAGCAAAATAATTGAGACTTTCAAAATTAACGTGCCAAACCGCATATGCCACAACTAGTTATCATCATGAATCACAGAATTAAAGCAAGATAAATTTCCACAATCTAACGTCAAACAGAATAAGCGATTCGAATACATATTTACCTCTTTGCTATTAGTCCTCTCTGCCCATCACCAATACTACAGACTCCATTAAAAATTCTCATATCATAGCCCTTTTCTGAAAATTGCCTCATACTCAATAAATTTTTCTGAAGACTTGGAACATAGTAAACATCGGAGATAAAATTTTTAGAACCATCTTTCAATGAAATTGAGATCCTTCCTTTTCTCATCACCGGCACTTTCGCATTATTACCAAATTTTACCTCAGATCTAACAGATTCATCCAAATCAGAAAACAATTCTTTGCTCCCACACATATGATTGCTACACCCCGAATCTAAATACCATGTATTTTTATCACTTGAGTTCTTACTACTACTAACCAACAGCAAAGTTTCCGAATTTTCAACATTATTTTCAGCATAATTATTAACATGATAATTTCCATTATTTTCCCTTCTATATCTGCAGTCAGCGATTTTATGACCCGATTTTCCACAATTATAACAACAATTAGTATTGTTACTTCCGTAATTATTACCTCCGCCGGATCTGTCATGCCAATAATTATTTCCTCCTTGTCCGCCACCAGAATTGTAGTTGCCTCTGCCTCGATTGTTGTAACCACGACCACCACCATTGTTGTAACCACGATTACCATTATTGTTGTAATTTCGTCCACCGCCATTATTGTAGCCACGATCACCACTGTTGTTGTAGCCACGACTACTTTCATTATTGTTACCGCGACCACCTCTACTAGTGTATCCGCGACCTCTACCACCATGGTTTTGGTTTCCTTGAGTTGATCCATTATTATACTTTGATCTATCATTCACGTTTTTCAAATTAACTTGACTTTGCAATGCAGCTTCTTCTGTTTTCTCTGTTCTTTCACCAAATAGTAACTAATAACTAACAAGGCGGATTCTAATTCTGCTACCGTCAACGTCTTCAAATCTTTAGTCGTCATATTTATTTCTGCAGCACCTTGAAAAGCTTTCGTCATCGAACGAAGAATTTTCGAACAAATTCTTTCATCCGAAACATCATCTCTGTTTGCCTTCATATCTGAAGCCAGATCGCACACACGAGAGATATACTCCGAAACTTTCTCCGATTTCTCCATATTTATATTTTCAAATTTCTTCGTCAAAACTTGTAAATAATTTCTCTTAACTTTATCATCACCTCCGTACGTCTTTGTCAAAACATCGAACGCTTCATGTGCTGATTTAGAACCAATAATCTTCTTCCGAACACCATCTTCAACTGTTAGCGTATATTTATGTTCTTGTACATATCTCTATTTTTGGTTAGCTATCTTTTATTAGAATAGCTTTGGTTTCCTGTAATCTCGGCTGATTAGTAGGTAGTTTTCTTGTAGCCAAAGTCTTTAGGTTTTGTATATATTGGTTGCTGTTCAAGGAAAAAATCACACAGGAAAAATCTTTCCCACATTATCTTGTGTTTTAATATGGTATCAGAGCCACACACGTTTTTTTTCTTTCTAGGGCCAGTGACGGAACTAGCAAGTGGCAGCGGCAAAGAAGGGAAGAAAGTTGTGTCACCGTATGCGTTATCAGCGAACGACCATCCTGGAATCCTGATAACACACACCCAGTTGAAGGGACCAAATTATGAAAAATGGGCCAAGGCGATAAGGAACTCGTTGAAGGCAAAGAAGAAGAAAGGTTTCATTGATGGTAATATCAATGAGCCGGCAGAAGATTCGGAAGAGATAGAGGATTGGGGGGCAGTGAATTCCATGATTGTTTCATGGATATTCAATACCATCGAACCAACCCTCCGTTCTACCATCTCTTACAGGGACACAGCAAAGGAATTATGGGATGATATACAGCAGAGGTTCTCGGTTCGAAATGGTGCCCGTATACATCAACTAAAGACGGAGGTGTCGAATTGTAAACAGAATAATGACAGTGTTATGGTTTATTATGCAAAGATCAAGAAAATCTGGGACGATCTCAATGATTACGATTCGATGCCTATGTGTTCTTGCAATGGGTGTAAGTGTGACTTGAATGCAAAACTTACGAAGAGGAGCGAAGAAGAACGGGTTCATCGATTTTTGATGGCGCTCAATGAAACGCCCTATACTACGATTCGTTCGAATATCATCGCAACGGATCCCCTTCCAAATATGAACACTGTTTATTTACGCGTGACGGAGCAGGAGCAAGTGCAAACCAACACTACTTCTAAGGTAATTTCAGATCGCAATGATGCTGCTCCAATGAGTTTTGCTGTGAAAAGTACAGGGGCGACGATTTCTGGTACAGGAGGAGATCGCAACAGTGACTTCACGCTTTACACCCATTGCCACAAGCCTGGGCACAACACCACCCTTGTTTTCAGTTGCATGGTTACCCGGATTGGTGGGGAACTGGACGTGGAAAGGGGCGCATAGGCCAAGCTGGACGCGGTCGGGGAGGAAACATTCGTGCTAATACGACACAAACAACAAGAAACAGTACAGGATCTGTTGGGCTTGGCGAGCAAGACAAGGCAGGATTGGAATCTCTAAGTAATGAAGATTGGGCTACCTTACAATCATTATTAAACTCACACAAATCCTCTTCCAGTACAAGACTATCCGGTAAGGCCACCAATCAATGGATTTTTGACACATGTGCTACACATCACATGAGTGGTACCAGTGACAATTTCCTTAGCTTGAATGACATAGCTCCTTGTCCGGTTTGGCTACCAAATGGTAAACAGGTTTTTGCTACGAAAGAGGGAACAGTCATTTTGGGAAATTTATTTCTCAAGGCCGTTTTATTCGTTCCTCATTTAAATTGCAGTTTGATATCTGTCTCCCAGTTGGTTCGTGACAAAAATTACATCTTGAAATTCACTGATCGTTTGTGTTATACAGGACCACACTTCGAGGATGCTGATTGGAATGGGTGAAGAACGCGACGGACTGTATGTGGTCAAAGATGATCTACCAGTCAGAATCAACAAGATCCATGGGTCATCAAATGCAGAATTATGGCACAGAAGGTTAGGGCATCCCTCTATAAGGGTTATAGAGAAGTTTTCTCAGTTAAGTGTTAGTAATGACATTAGCAGTAAAGAACATGAGTACTGTGATGTTTGTTTGCGGGCAAAACAAACAAGAACTCCTTTTATTTCCAGTACGAATAAAGCCAAGGATATTTTTGAATTAATCCATTGTGATTTGTGGGGTGCATATAGAAAATCAACTTTTTGTGGGGCAACATCTTTCTTGACCATTGTTGACGATTATTCTCGTGTTGTTTGGGTTTACTTAATAAAAGGGAAAAACGAGGTGCCTCAACTCCTTAAAAAAAATTTGGCCTTAACTGAAAGACAATTCAATAAACAAGTCAAAACCATTCGTAGTGATAATGGCACTGAATTTACTTGTTTGACGTCTTATTTTAATGCACGAGCATCTTGCATGAAACTTCAATGGTAAGTACGCCACAACAGAATGGTCACGTAGAGAGAAAGCACAGACACATTTTAAATGTAGGGAGAGCTCTTCGATTTCAGGCCAAATTACCTATTCAGTTTTGGGGAGAATGCATCCTTACCGCAGGGTACCTCATTAATCGTACTCCTAGCACTATTTTGAAGGGCAAAACTCCCTATGAAATGCTATTTGGGCAGACACCATCTGTTAGTCATCTTCGGGTTTTTGGTTGCCTTTGCTACGCTAAGAGTCTTAATCGTGAAAGGGATAAATTTGCTAGTCGGAGTAGGAAATGTGTGTTTGTTGGCTATCCTTATGGCAAGAAGGGGTGGCAGCTATATGATTTTGAAACAGGAGATTTCTTTGCTTCCCGGGACGTCACATTTATTGAAAATGAATTCCCTTTTGCTAGTATGGCCCCTCCTCCGGCCAACAAGCCAATCCTACCGCCTGTTCAGAGTTCGGTTTTGGAGGACATTACAGGTATTGATTTAGTTTTTGATGAGGCCAGCGATAGTGATTCCCTTCCTTCTGCTTCCACTTCTGAGCCTCATCAGGTACCTCCTATTGAAGTTCCTATGGATTCCACTACTGATGTTGAACCACCACCTACCGATCCCTCCACAACGACAGAGGCTCTTGGTCGCGGTCTGAGAAAGAAGTTTCCCTCAGTTCGGCTACAAGATCACATTACACATACAGTTCACCACAATTCCTCGTCTCTTCACCTATCTCCTTCGGTATTCTCGGGTACGCCCTACCTATAGCACACTACGTAAACTGTGATTCTTTCTCTACTTTGCATCGAAAAATTTTGGCTGCAGTTACTGCTGGAAGAGAACCCTCTCACTTTGCTGAAGCTATGCGATCTTCTCATTGGCGCGATGCTATGGACAAAGAGGTTAAGGCTTTAGAGGATAATGGGACTTGGTCGATTACGTCTTTGCCTCCAGGCAAGAAAGCACTTGGAAGCAAATGGGTATATAAAATCAAGTATAATGTGGATGGTTCAGTTGAGCGCCACAAAGCGCGATTGGTGGTCTTTGGGAATCATCAGGTTGAGGGTTTGGATTTCAAAGAGACATTTGCTCCCACAGCCAAACTTGTTACTGTGCGGACATTTCTCGCCATAGCCGCAATAAAGAATTGGGAATTGCATCAGATGGATGTTCACAATGCATTTCTCCATGGGGACCTTGATGAAGAAGTCTATATGAAACTTCCACCGGGCTTTGGGGGACATGAGGTCGGTACAGTTTGCCGGTTGCACAAATCTCTTTATGGTTTACGTCAGGCCTCTCGCTGTTGGTTCGCCAAATTGGCTGCGGCACTCACCAAATATGGATTCCAACAAGCCACGTCTGATTACTCCTTATTCACGTTTATGCAAGGTACTATTCAGCTTGTCATTTTAATTTACGTGGATGACTTAGTTATCGGTGGCAATGATTCTATGGCTATCCAACAGTTCAAGTCTTATTTACAAGCATGTTTTCGCATGAAAGATCTTGGGCGCCTAAAGTTTTTTTTAGGTCTTGAAGTTGCACGAAGTTCCACAGGCATTTTTTTATGTCAGCGGAAATATACTCTTGATATTCTTTCCGAGACAGGCTTATTGGGTGCTAAGCCCGCTGGCACACCCATTGAGCAGAATCATCACTTGGCCCTCGCCACCGGCTCCGTCTTGGAATCTTCGGAAATGTACCGTCGACTCATTGGTCGTCTTATCTATTTAACTATAACACGTCCTGAGCTTTCTTATTCTGTGCATATTCTTGCTCAGTTTATGCAGAACCCGCGCGCCGAACATTGGCAGGCTGCTTTGCGCGTAGTTCGTTATTTAAAATCTAATCCAGGACAAGGTCTCATGCTTCGATCTGATTCTACTTTGCACCTGACAGCTTATTGTGATTCCGATTGGGCAAGTTGTCCATTATCTCGGCGATCCTTGACGGCTTATTTCGTGTTTCTTGGTTCTTCCCCAATATCTTGGAAGACAAAGAAGCAACCTACAGTTTCACGCTCTTCGGCCGAGGCCGAATATCGCTCCTTAGCAGCAGCCACCTGTGAGTTGAAATGGCTCAAGGGTTTGTTGCTCACTCTCGGTGTCCCTCATACTGCCCCCATGTGGATTTTATGCGACAGTCAGGCTGCACTTCATATTGCTCATAATCTGGTGTTCCACGAACGTACCAAACACATCGAGGTCGATTGCCATTTTGTCCGCGATGAGATTTCTCGCAACAACATTGTTACTTCTCATGTTCCTACCTCGCTTCAGCTTGCTGATATCCTCACCAAGGCTCTTGGTTAGTCTCAGTTCGATTTCCTTCTTAGCAAGTTGGGCACTTCGGTTCTCCATGCTCCAACTTGAGGGGGGGTGTTAGCGTATATTTATGTTCTTGTACATATCTCTATTTTTGGTTAGCTATCTTTGTATTAGAATAGCTTTGGTTTCCTGTAATCTCGGCTGATTAGTAGGTAGTTTTCTTGTAGCCAAAGTCTTTAGGTTTGTATATATTGGTTGCTATTCAATGAATAAATCACACAGGAAAAATCTTTCCCACATTATCTTGTGTTTTAATATCAACTCCATTAAAAATATAATCAAGTGCTTCATGCAGCAGACTTGATTTTCTCTCCCTTACCCGCATTCTCCGTAAGTTTCTCATCAACGTATTTTTCTAAATCACAGACCACCAAAAAATTATACATCTGACATCTCCAATCAAGAAAATTAATTTTTCCATCAAACTTAGGACCCATATAAACCTTGCTACAAACCATCTTGACCACGAAAATTGATTGTCACTCCCGTTGGCTCTGAATCTCCTCTCACTGCAAATCCAGATGAACGGTTTCGTTTTGATCTCTTCAAGACTGAGAAAGACGCAGGAAATCAAAAAAGAAAGATGAGTAGTCCTAATCCTTTACTCTGCTTCTCAAAATTCAACAAAGAGAGAGAAAGTCCACATTGATGAGGCGTGGAGTTTGGTGGTCTGATTGTGAAGAATTTTTGTGGCTCTGATACCAAATGTAGAAGAAAAATTATTATGGATGATGGTGCACACAATTATTTTTTATGGCAGAAAATTATATCTCACACTCTTATTAGAAAATTTCAATAACACACATATTTATAGTACATAAATCAATCATATCTCTAATTGGATTTGGGCTAGGTTAAAAACTATTTTGGAAGTTGAAGACTATGTTGGGCATAATCAAGTTTGAAGACTTGGTTTAAGGGAGGCAATGTTGGGTACTAAACCAAGTCTAATTAGAGGACCAAGTCCAATTAGATAAATGATTTATTTATGTATTAGTTTTTAACCTAGCCCAACTCCGATTAGAGAAATGATTGATTTAGGTACTATAAATATGTGTGTTATTGAGATTTTCTAATAAGAGTGTGAGATATAATTTTCTGCCCTAAAAAATAATTGTGTGCTCCATCATCCATAATAATTTTTCTTCTACAAGACAACTTCAATTCTCCTTTTCCTGTCGTTCTTAACATAATCATTAAATAAGCACACAGTAGAATGGTCATGCCATTAATTATATTGTATGCCAATCATAGGATATTGAAAGAGTACGAGATCCATCTACAAGCTATTAATAAAGCATAAATCCTAATTTTAATATTGTTTTAATCTATGAATATGTCCAATAATAGAAGGATGATGATTCCGGTGATTGCTTCTGATCAGTACTTCCCCGATCTGATGTCGATGGTACGGATTCCAATGCTTGAGTGGCTGAAAGGTTTAATCCGGGACACGGGCCAAGAATTGATTTTTGAAAAGGATTAGCTGTTGATGGCAAGTGAATAGAGTCTTCTGCTCTAATACTAGGAGCAGAAGACACCGCCAATCCTTGCGAGCGTCGCGGACGTGATATTACCCCCGGTTGTGAGCGTCGCGGACGTGATATTACGCCCGGAGATCTTGTAGATCTAGCCAATCCAGGAAAATATGTTGGCAGACCAAGCCCGTCAACATTTGCTATTCGAGGGGTGGATGATGGAGCCCAAAATTCTGAACTCCACAGAGATTGGGATGAAGATGAAATTCCCCGCAAAAGGGAATACAATCGTGACTCTATGTCCGTAGTTGTATTTTTTACCTCCGGAGATGTAGAATTTGGATGAGGATTATCATACTGCTCCTGAAATTGTAATAACACAATAAGAAAAAATTAAAGTAATTAAGCTCATTTTACTAATTATAATTAATTATGTATCACAAAAAGTTGCACTAGAATTTTGTATTTATACCTCTACAACAAAGGGACCATCCGGTAAAGCTGGTGTAGGTGGAAGATCTTGAGTGGAAATTACCTGCAATTGCTGTAGGAGCGAAAAATTGCAACTAGTTACACCATTTATGTGAAAATCATGTAGCATTAATGAACTCTTCTAAGAAGAGCAAAAGAATTTGCAAGTAAGCAATATATATCTGACCATTATTTCACTTCCCAAAAATAATATAGTATCAAAATCCGCATTCATCACCGGAAGAATTTCGACGCCATCCTTCCGTCGGCCTTCAGTTCCAAAGATTTTAACTGCAAGTAGATGGAGGCAGGTTTTAAGAATTTAAGGGGTTGGATGGGGTTGAGTCATGGTACCATGTAACATGAAAAAAGGTGAAGTCAAGTATACAACCCGATACGAGAAAAATATTGAAACATAATTACAGGCATGCTTCAATTATAAACACTAAAAGTAATTTTTCTCGTAGATAGAGTTCATGACATGCACTAGTATGAACACTAGAAGTAATTTATAAATAGTCTCTCCCTTTTAGGCGAAAATCGCTCTTATGTGCATGAAGAATACTAATGCAAATTCTTCTAAGGACGGACTTCCAATCATGATCTATAACTTAATATTCGTCCGAGATTCCTTTCCAGTGTGTAGTTGCGTTAACTTGGTGGCTCAGTTAAACCAGTCCTAGCTAATTTTTCATTTTTCAATCTTAGTACAGTAAGAATTTTCTAATTCAGAAACTAGTTTTGTGAATGCAAATTGATATAACAGAAACCGACCTTCTTTGCTTATCTATTAAACGAGCCTGATCGACTTTAACAGACATTTATGATTGTTCCTCATAACCACAGAAACTTTAAAGGAGCGACAATCAAACATGAAATTTTAAATGATCATCGACAAAATCTGATCTATATATAAACAGATCTAAGATCCTTGAAATATTACAAGCTAGATAGCATTAAAGTATTCCATGAGTATATATACAACTTGAGAACAAACGACTAGGAACACGAATCAGAAATCATTAACTTAAAATATCCTGCAATTTATTTAGCGACATAGAATTATGATTCCATGTTATATTGAAACAAGTTCCCAAGCTTATCCAATGATCCCATCCTTTTTGCCAAGAACAATTTACTTGGACCGATCATTTATACCATATTTCCTTTCAACAAATCTATGAAAGGTTAGTTATTTCGTCGGTTACTTGTACATTTTAGATTTTTGTTACACTTGTGTTTACCGCGCTATTATCTATATCAGGTTGTACAAAAAGTTCCCATTTTTTAAAATTCCATTATCTAAATTTCCCGCGCAGACTCCGTTTATCTATATCATGTGCTCTAAAAGGTCCCAATTTTTGAAATTCGGTTATCAAAATTTCCCGCGCAAATTCCATTTATCTATATCATGCTCTAAAAGGTCCCAGTTTTTAAAATTCCGTTATTAAAATTTCCCACGCACACTTCAATTATCTATATCATGTCGTAAAAAGTCCCTATTTTAAAATTCAGTTATCAAAATATCTTGCGCAGACTCAAATTATCTATATCATATTGTAAATTGTTCTAAATTTTTAAATTTTATTATTATTATAAATCAAAATTTCCTAAACATAAGTTAATCACCTTTACCACATGATGAAATGTGCATTTTGGTTTGGTTTCTATAATTTCTCTCGATTTCCTATTTCAAACAAGCTAGCTTTATACTAATTCATAAATGACTTTCATCCCTAATTAAATTAAATTTCAAATCCGTCATAAGTTCAGTCTATCAATTAAATCACAAATCTCATAACGTTAATTACATCTAAGGTCCGCAGCTTCATTGCAGGATTACGTTCATCCAGCTTATTTACAATTCTTAATTAATAAAAGTGAATTTTATTGTCCATATATATATATATATATATATTATTTTTTGTGAAAAAGGGGGAATCTTTCAGCTGCATCTATTCTTCTCAGAAATTCACCCTAGAAGATTGAGATCCAAATTCTTAAAAATTAAATTCAAAAACAGATTAATATATACACATACAGATCTAGATTAAAACACATATATATGTTGTAAGTGATTGATAAATTAAGATGCATGCATATACAGGAGTTGACAAAGTAAATTAATGATCTAGAAACACATCAAGCTAGCATGCATCGGAGCTAGCTGCTTAATTAATAAAATTTAAAAAAAAAAAAACAGGAATAAAATGAAGGTAGGAGAAATGAATTAAGAAGTAAACCATGAGTAAGGCCAAGAAGGTTTTTCTGAGGGTCCACAGAGAAGCAAAGGCCTTCATATCTGATCCCAACTTTGGTGATCAGGCTGATGGTGGAACCAAGAAGAGAGTGAGACTCCGCCGTCTGTGAGGAGGAAGCTGCGGCCGCCATTGTTGGTGAAAGTAAGTAAGGACTTATAGCTAAGGAGCTGATGATGAAATGAACCCTAATAATAAGGGTATGTATATATATGTGTGAGTGTGAGCTAGGAAGGAATCATTGAGAAAGAAAGAAACGGTTGTTTTTAGTGAAGCACAAGTGTAAGAAATAAGGCATGCAGTGCTTGCCTATAGGGCATAGGCTATAACTTATATATATAAGCCTATAATATATAAATCAAACCAAAAAGTTTTCACCTCTAAACTTACTCCATCCTCTCTTCACGCACACCGTACATTTTTTCCTTTATGTAATACTAGTCTGGATTTTGGACAATAAAGCTAGGATGACTTGGGTACTCACAATCTCAAATGAGATTATGCATCTAGCTTTATACAAAATTAAAATTAATTATATTTATGTATAAATTTGTTTGTATTTTTTAAAGTGCAGGTAATTAAATTAATTATATATGCTCTCTGCGATGAGTATCTTTTTGAAAAGAAAAAATAATGAAACTATTTGTTTGGAACAAACTAAAATGGGAATGAAATTATTTTATTTTATTTTATTTTATTGATGGAGAAAGTAATTAATTGGGAGTAGTGCGTATTTTCTTTGTTTGAATGAAGGGGAATATTAATTGAGTAATATTTCATAAAGAAAATGTACACCCGGATGGAAAAACCTTTGGTTGGTGGAATTGTTATTTTTAGTTTACATTTATTTACATTAGCTAGATCACTACTGATAAATTAATGATAATAGTTACTTCAAATGTCGGGGAATAAATGTCTAATAATAAAGGCCAGGAGGACTTTATTAATTAATCATATGTCTCAAGTTCAAACCATAGAGAAAACTTTACCAGCTGTGTGATCCTACCCGGCTCGAATTTGAATTTAGTCTTGAACCCTCAAGTTAGTCTGGTGATACCTTTGGAAACCAACTAAAAGAATTGCTTCTAGAGTTTTAATATTAGAACCAGCTGATTGAGAGAGAAGGCGACAGTGAGGGGTGAGTTTTAAAGAGACTGTCAATCGCTAATCAAAATGCAAAAACCCTCTCTATGCCATGTCAAGTTTCTCCGATCCATTTTTTCACTATCCTCCCCCCACACACCCGAAAAAGGCAAAAACTTAGGTAAAACGGTCTTACGGTTATATTATGTAAGACAGATTTCTTTGACCCGACTTACCGTGTGTTGGTGGTTGAGTTGTGAGAAAGTGAACTTGTAAGTCGGTCTTACTGGAGATACACAATTAAAAAATAGGGATCTTATACCCCGGCTAGTTGTTGTAAAGTAACGGTCAACAAAGATCTAATGGAAGCCCTTAAATATATTTTTGTTTTCAAAAACTACCTTAAATTGATGAGCTATCCCGGATAGTAACATTTTTGCACTATCCTCTATCCGCATTAAACTAACCGTTTAAAATGAACATTTTAAAATCTATTCGTTTTAAACTAACCGTTTAAAATGGATATTTTTCTTAAGAAAAAATCCATCAGTTTTAAACTAGCCGTTTAGAATTGACATTTTCTTAAGAAAATATATTCATTGTAAACTAGCCGTTAAAAAGCGAATCACCACAACTCAACCATTTAGTGATTACGAATCTCGAACATTTCAGTATAAAAATGGTAGAGTAGTTGCAAAGGGAAAGAAACATAGAATGAGCTTCGTGCATGATTTCTCAAATCGTCCTAACTCCTAATTCTAGAGCTACCACTAAAGAGGTTCTTCTTCGCCTCCTCTCTCTCTCTTTCTCTCTCAAAACCATGAAGTCATTGCCCAGAATGGAAGATGATTTGCTACACATGAAGGATTTCAAATCACAATATTCATTGTGCTATATATATATCTAATTAAGTGTGAGTCGTTATTCATGACATTTCAAGAATATAGTTTTTGTTTATCAATAACAACATTTGGATTTGATGGGGTGGTCAATCTAGATGGAGAAGTATTGAGAGGTGATGGCAATGAAGAAAGGCGTTTCCAAATCCCCTCCAGATCTAAGTCAGCAATCCCAACCCATCAAGACGGAAGGAGATGGAGGTGCCTAACTAAGGCCACAAAGAAGAAATTCCTTGGAAAAAGGAAAATAATCGCCACTGATCTATATATATCATATGATACCTGGCCTGCTGCTGCATTACAATTTACAAAGAAACTCAATAGGAAATGGATGTATCATTTTGGCACAATAGCAAGCTTTTGGGTTAAATCGTCATTATGCTTTAAAATATGGAATTGCAGTATTCCCTATTTCCTGATTGTTGTTCGATTCTTAACGAAATTTATTACTCCATATATTTTGTGGCAATTAAATTATTAAATAATATCTTGTTTCTTTTTCTATTTTCTTCTCTCTGCATCAATTCATCGAGTTTAAAAAATGTTTGCATATAATCCCAAATAACAACATAATTTCAACTTAGATCCATGGTTTGCAAAAATCATACCCAGTTTTTCTTTTGCAAACCCCTTTTTTAGACTCAAGAACCCAAATTCATTTACCAAATCTTGACAAATGGGTGTGCAATTATCTCTTTTGTTGATAAATGCTATCAAAAGAAACCATTTGAGTTTTGGAAAAATGAACTCAATCCATCGGTCGCTCCAACAACCAAGTTCAATTTCGTGGTGCACCAAATCTAATCAATGGATGGATTCCGATGGGATATGTCTTATCCAAATTCAATTTGCTAAAAATTATCAGATTTAATCCCAATGATCTCTCAGATATTTTAAAGATCAATTAATATCCTAAATTTTTGAATTCGGATTTTACTCCACCACCCTGATTAATTTAATGAATACAAATAATATCAATGTATCTTTTTACTAGATCAAAGATGAAACAAGTATGAAAAATCTGATTTCTAGATTATATTAACATGATAGTTGAGGGATTGATGTTTTATAAGGGGTGACTATTTATAAGATTAATCGCATGATGTGACTTTGTAATGTGAAGATAAAACATTGGGAGAAGAAAAAAGGGTGACTGTTCGTAATATTAATTGTATAAGGTGACTTGTAATATGAAAAAAAATATAGGGAGTTAAAAATGGATAACTACTCACACATGTGAATGTGAGGGTGAATCTCAACCATTAATTTTTTTTAAATAATTTAATCTCAACATCTGAATAGTCATAGTCAATTACCTAGTTGTTTTATAATATAGACTAGTATCTATGCCCGTGTCATAGGCACGGTATCGATATGAGATCGGTTCAATTTATGTTTGAGATAAACAAATTTCATAACTAACGGGATAATTTAAACAAAACGCACAACTGAAGGTTTTTTATGCACTTGTAGATGGATAATTTAAATATAACTCATAATTGAGGGTTTATTTGTAATTCATATAATTACGAATCAATATGAACCGTCAATTATGTTTAATACAATTCGATCGGGGTCACCAGACAATTATGCGGTGGTTACAGCGCTTAATCACCACCAGCTACTAGTTACCAACTTCTTCGTTCATACCTACTTTAAAATTAAATTAAAAATAATAATAAAAGATTGTCAATATCTAACTAAAAGTGAAGAAAGTCATTTATTGTATTCTATATCCGCTGTGTAGTTATTGTTATGTTTAACTTGATACACGGTTAAGAAAAAATAATTGATTTAATTATTATTTTTTGTATAATATGTAGTTTCTTTTAAAACTGATACGTATGTAACTAATAATTAAAGTATAATGAAAAAATAAGGGTCAAATTGTAAAAGTATTGTTCTAAAAAAAAAATTTACGAGCAAAACAATTTTTTTGGGATATGCAAAAAAGAAAAACAAAACAATTATTTAGGGATGGATGGAGTATTAATTGTTTGGTTGTGTTTGTTTTTGTAGGTAGTATTTTGTAACATTTATATTTTTCTTTTTTTTTGTTTCACATGTTTTCATTTCACTTTATTTCTATTTTTTTGTTATTTTGGACGAGAAACAAAAACGCATTTTGATAGATGTTTCTATTTCTATTATGAAAAGGAAACAAAATTAAGCTAAACATTTTTTACAAACATTTTTATTTCCTTCACAAAGTTATATTCTTTTTCAGAAAAATTAACACATTACAACTTCCATAATAGTACTACATTATATTTAATTCAAACGGGTAGAATAATAATTTACATGATTTCATCTACTATTGAAAAAAAACCCTGGATATGCAGCTCCTCATCCGTTGGGTCAGGTATGCGTCGGATTGAACGGGTGACAAGTTAAAATGCATTAGAATCCAAATATCAAACTGGATCGAAATTGGTCCGTTTGAATGGGTCGGGTTAAGTTGGTAACGAGTTAAAACTGGACAACTCATCTTAATCCAGATTTCATCTCAAAATTTCATAAATTTATGAAGTAAAAGCTATCGGGTCAAAATTGGTAATGGGCTCGACCCACTTTGACCTAACCCGTTAGTATTTTTTGGTCAAAACGGGTTATCCGTTTCAATCCAAAAATATTAATGGGCCGTGTTGGGTTGGGTAATTTTCAAGTCGAGTCAAGTTGGTTAACGATAAAGATGTTAATCGGTTCAACCCTGTCAGTTTTGGTCTAGCCCTGTCGATTACGGTTTAAACGGTCTGCTATAATTGCTAACCTATGCCCAAGGTTCTAAAAATCATTTGGTGGCCGCTAGGCTGCACACTAGCGCCTAGGGGACTAGTCGTGGCGTAGGCGGGGCCTAGAATTAAGGCATAATTACCATTTTTTTGATAATTTACATCAAAGATCAAACACATTGACTACAAATTTAATTTTTTTATGTTTGTCATTTTATCAAACACTTGTCTATATTTGTATAATGAACAAAAATATACAAACCTACCATTAATATCAATTCTCAACAACCCCAAAGCAATAAACCAACCAAGTTTAGAACTAAAAACAAAAAAGATGTTACTCCAGTTCGGCCCCCATTATCTCTCTCTCTGCCTCACCATTACCACTCCCCCCTTCCTTCTCCGGTCACCGCATGCCACAAAATCAAAACTACAAAAATAAATTAAGGTCGACGAGGTTTGGCGTAGGCGCCGACTTGGTCGATTAGGCGGCGACTAAGAAAGTCGTGGCGGTAGAGAGGGGCCTAGGCGGAGCTAGGCATGGAGTTTTAAACGGTCTGCTATAATTGCTAACCTACGCCCAAGGTTCTAAAAATCGTTAGACGGCCACTAGGCGGCACACTAGCGCCTAGGGGACTAGTCGGGGCGTAATCGGGGCCTAGGCAGGACCTAGAATTAAGACATAATTACCATTTTTTTTATAATTTACATCAAAGATCAAACACATTGACTACAAAAAAAAATGTTTTGTTTGTCATTTTATCAAACACTTGTCTATATTTGTAAAATGAACAAAAATATACAAACCTACCATTAATCTCAATTCTCAACAACCTCAAAGCAATAAACCAACCAAGTTTATAACTAAAAACAAAAAAGATATTACTCCAGTTCGGCCCCCATTATCTCCCTCTCTACCTCACCATTACCAATCACCACATGTACAAAATCAAAACTACAAAAATAAATTAAGGTCGACGAGGTTTGGCGTACTTGGTTGATTAGGCGGCGACTAAGAAAGTCGCGGCGATGGCCTAGAGCTGTTTTAGAACACTGCCTATGCCTACCCCACTATATTTTAGGTTTCGACTTTAAACAAATCACTAACGGGTTACACCTAAACAAAATTTTAAAAAAAAACTTATATATATAAATATAAAATTTGAAATCAAATAATTAACAGGTAACGAGCCAACAATCAACATTCAACAACACACAATCTAAAATAAAATGACTCAAATGTGTCATACAACGAGTCAACAACATCAAACATAAATGATAAAGTTCAAAACTTCAAGTTTTACTAGTTAAAAACTAAAAAGTCATCATCAAGCATGAAATGATAAAATAAGTCGAGAATCATAAATATCATAAATTAAACTTTTATTAGACCAAACATAATCCAATTTTGAATAACTTGATTCATTATGGGTTTGACTTACATAATTGATTTTGGGTTAATATTTAAATTTGAGATTTTCATTGTGTAATGATTAGAAAAAAATAGCGATGACCAAAAAAAAAAACTATACTAAAAAAAATTTCATGTGTTCAATGCAATTTCACTTGTTAGTATGAAAAAACAGATGGAAGGTTGGAATGACAACTTAAATTCTAGCGTAACCAGTAGAGATATTAATCGATCTAACCTTGTCGGTTTCAGTCTCTAATCGGTTGTAGTTTAAACGGTCTGCTAATATTGCAAACTTAACCCTGGAAAAGAAACTATTAAATAGGTTCAAACATGCGGTTCCCGATCCTATTAACATCTCTAGTTAACGGGTTCTGAGTTGTAATTGACATGCTTCATATATATACATACATATAAAGAGAGAGAAGAAAAAACTAAGATTGAAAATTTTATCATGTCAAAGTTCGAAGGCTCGACCTCATTTAAGTTGACCAACCTTGACTCTTCCAAGTTACGAAAAAAAATCATTTCTCTTCAAAGAGAAACTATTTTTTTTCATTTCTAAATTTTGGGAGAAAATGAGAAACGTTTCTAAGTTTCTCGGAAATAGAAATGATTGTCAAACGTATTTCTATTTTGATTTTTCAAAAAAAAATTAGAAATAGAAACAAAATGGTTATCAAACAAACCCTTAACTACTCCCTCCATTTCTAAAGATTAAGAAAAAATATTTAAGTATATTTTTAATATTAGTAGAATAGTATGTAAATTTCTTTATAACTGATTAGCATGTGGAACCATCATTAAGTCTGGAAGTTAGAAACAAAAGGTGTAATTAAATTGAGTATAGATTTGAAATGGTCAGAATTCGTGGTGGCATCTAGAACGGAGCTGTATCATATATGTATGTATGGATTGGACGGGGGCTCCCACCGGCCACCGGGCGCTGCCTTAAAATGGTGCCAAATTACGACCTTCAATTTTTTTGTCAATTATTTTTATTTTTATTTCTTCATGTTTTACGTCAAACCAAAAACTTCTTCCCCGTGGCCGTGATTCGTGAATGCTATACTCAAACCCTTATTTCCCTCAAAATCAAAATTGAAATGACAATTTTCCTACACAGCACGACACTGACTTTAAAAAATTATATATTCCAAAATCAGAAATCCAATTGCAAACGATAAATAACATCTCAATGTAAACAGTAATTAAACATTCATCTCATCAATCCTCCATAAAACCTTAAATCTTGGTTGTATATTGTAATCAACACCAACATAATAGACCTAAACATTATGTGGATTGACAAAAACAAAAAAAACAAGCTAGCCAACCAAATCGAGTGGATTCCTCTCTCGTGCATGCGGCATCATTTAACAGCCGGAAATCATCAGTGATCAGCGCCCACCTGCCACTGTGGATTGGAACTCTCAAGTCTCAAGTCAATTCTTTCAATAACTAGCCGTTGAGAGAGAAATTTCCAGAGCTCTGGAATATATATTTTTGGTGTTAATGTTCAAGATGTGTAACAACAGAAACTTAATTTAAAAAAAACATTAAATACTTACCATGAATCTCACAAATCGATTGACCCACTAACTTGACTATTCCAGAAGTTCACTGGATTGGTAGTTGGGTTTAACAATCAAAGAAAAGCAAAATTCATTTACACAACTCATCATACCGCAAGAAGTAAGTGGTGCTGTTGGTGCCGGTTCTGACTTCAGATTCCATGCTTGAATGCCTGAAAGGTCTGAAGCAGGGGGCGGGCCAAGAAACATTTTTTGCTCACATGGTAAAGATTTTGTATTTGGTCACCAGAGTTCCAATATAACGGAGAGGGCCAATTTGCCATTTTCATTTAAATTTGCTTGGGGAAGACTTTAGAGTACAATAAATGCTGTTTAAGGGCAGAAAAATCTCAAGAAACATACTCCATTTCTGAGTCACTTCTCGAAACAAAATAGATTTAAGAAAGTCATTTTTTTTGGATTGGTAATCAAGGTGTATAAATCCATTGGGCCGAAACATGACAATTATTCAAGGACAAAGTAGAAACTCAAAGTTTTAGTCATTAAGCTACAAATGTTAACAGTGATCAGTGATGTCAATACTAAACATGGATGTGAGTCATGCTATCTTCCGGTATGAAAAGCGTTGCATCAAGTACACAACTAGATACAAGGAAAGCATTGGAAACTACCGTTGTACTAACTTGTTAAGACCTTGATAAAGGAAATAATAAAGAATAGAACAGAGAATGAGAGAAATCTCAGAGTCGCAGATTGAATTCATGATATGCGCTATCATAAACACTAGAAGTACTTATTCTCTTTATTTTTAGGTAATTTTTGCTCTTATTACTAAAGTGAATTCTAGTATACTGCGTTATATGGACTTCTAATTAAAATTCTTAAGAGATTCATTTCCAGTTTAACATGCATGAATAATTTTCTCAATCAGAAAACAGTGTGTTCAATGAAAATTTCAAGAAATTAATCGTCTTCTCTTATCTATTAAATGAACCTGATGCATAGAGATTTGAATAATGAGCATATTGGTTTGGGGAGAAATTGATCTTTTTATCTATTTTATGTACCGCACATAATGAGATTTGAACAATGAGCATATTGGTTCCGAGAAACAAGCTTGCTTAAAAATTTGTTTCATCCACAAAGTTAGCAATAGAAACTTTAAGGAGTGAATAATCAAATGTGAATTTAGAGATTGGTCGAGAAAGTTCATGAATAAAAGATCCATTTGGCGCAACACATGCAAAGATCCATCCTTTAAAAAACAATAAATTATTCTAAGATCCATGTGTATAAAACTTGAGGTAATATGAAGAGTACCATGAATGAGATGCAAGTTTATAGACAACGTACTTGAGCATTGAAAATATATTTCCAAGAACTATTGAAACAAATTACTAACCTGTCACACCCTTTTTATTGAAAACATACTGCTTGGACGTATCTTATATCATTTAGGTAGCCAATGAAACGATTACAAAAAAATACAAATAAAAAATAGTTGTTTAGAAAGATTATTTAAAAAAACAAATCTAGCCGTTATAAATTAGCCGTTGAGAGCCACTCTCAACGGCTACTTTATAACGTCCAGATTTTTTCTATAATCTTTCCAAACAATAGTATTTGTGAAATATTTTCAACAAATAGCTCACCAATTTAAGGTATTTTTGGATAATATATTTAACAATTGTATTGGTTCCTTTTTAATTGTTACTTTAGAACTAGTGTAAAAGCGGTAAAGTATCAATTAAAGTAAAGAAACATATATGAGCTTAGTGTAGAGCTATTCATTTTTTATTTTATTTTTTAGATAGTTTAAGTTTGGCCCCTTGGTATAGGGATTGGAACAACTATTTTTATCCAAAACATGTTGCTTGGACGTATCTTTTATCATTAAGGTAGCCAATGAAACTATTACAAAAAAAAATTTAAAAAAAAATATCTGGTAGGAAAGATTATTAAAACAAACAAATCTAGCCGTTATAAATTAGCCCTCGTTGAGAGTCACTCTCAACGGCTACTTTATAACATCCAGATTTTTTCTATAATCTTTCCAAACAATAGTATTTGTGAAATATTTTCAACAAATAGCTCATCAATTTAAGATATTTTTCAATTATATATTTAACAATTGTATTAGTTCCTTTTTAATTGTTACTTTACAACAAGTATAGAAGCGGTAGAGTAGTAATTAAAGTAAAGAAACATATATATGAGCTTAGTGTAGTGCTATTCATTTTTTATTTTATTTTTTTGATAGATAAGTTTGACCCCTTGGTATGGGGATTGGAACAATTATTTGTATTAAAAAAATGTTGCTTGGACGTATCTTTTATCATTAAGGTATCCATTGAAACGATTACAAAAATAAAAATAAAAATTAGATGTTTAGAAAGATTATTTAAAAAAACAAATCAAGCCGTTATAAACTAGCCATTGAGAGTCACTCTCAACGGCTACTTTATAACGTGCAGATTTTTTCTATAATCTTTCCAAACAATAGTATTTGTGAAATATTTTCAACAAATAGCTCATCAATTTAAGGTATTTTTGGATAATATATTTAACAATTGTATTAGTTCCTTTTTTAATTTCTACTTTACAACAAGTATAGAAACGGTACAGTAGTAATTAAAGTAAAGAAACATATATATGAGCTTAGTGTAGTGCTATTCATTTTTTATTTTATTTTTTTGATAGATAAGATTGGCCCCTTGCTATGGGGATTGGAACAACTATTTTTCTCAAAAACATAAATAAAAAATAGTTTTTTAAGAAAGATTATTAAAAAAACAAATCTAGACGTTATAATCTACCTGTTGAGAGTGTCATTGAGAGCACTCTCAACGGCTAAATTATAACGTTCAGATTTTTTCTATAATCTTTCGAAACGATAGTGTTTGTGAAATATTTTCAACAAGTGTATTAGTTCCTTTTTAATTGTTACTTTAGAACTAGTATAAAAGTGGTTTAGCATCAATTAAAGTAAAGAAACACACATTTTTATTTTATTTTTTTGATAGATAAGTTTGGCCCCTTGCTATGGGGATTGGAACAACTATTTTTCTCCAAAACATACTGCTTGGATGTATCTTTTCTCATTAAAGTAGCCGCAGAAACTATTTCAAAAAAAATAAAAACAAAAAATAGTTGTTTAAGAAAGATTATTAAAAAAACAAATCTAGACGTTTAATCTAGCAGATTTTTTTATATAATCTTTCCAAACAATAGTATGTGTGAAATATTTTCAACAATTGTATTAGTTCCTTTTTAATTGTTACTTTAGAACTAGTATAAAAGCGGTAAAGTATCAATTAAGTAAAGAAACACACACACACACACACACACACACACACACACATATATATATGAGCTTAGTGTAGAGCTATTCATTTTGTATTTTATTATTTGATAAATAAGTTTGGCCCCTTGCTATGGGGATTGGAACAACTATTTTTATCCAAAAAATGCAAGCTTGGACGTATCTTTTATCATTAAGGTAGCCATTGAAACGATTAAAAAAAAATAAACATACGAAATAGTTGTTTAGAAAGATTTTTTTTTAAAAAATCTAACCGTTATAAACTAGTCATTAAGAGCCACTCTCAAGTCTCAAGATTCTCAACGGCTACTTTATAACTTCCATAGTTTTTCTATAATCTTTCCTAACAATAGTATTTGTGAAATATTTTCAACAAATAGCTCATCAATTTAAGGTATTTTTGGATAATATATTTAACAATTGTATTAGTTCCTTTTTAATTGCTACTTTACAACAAGTATAGAAACGGTAGAGTAGTAATTAAAGTAAAGAAACGTATATATGAGCTTAGTGTAGTGCGATTAATTTTTTATCTATTTTTTTGATAAATAAGTTTGGCCCCTTTGTATAGGATTGGAACTACAATTTTTCTCCAAAACATACAGCTTGGACGTATCTTTTATCATTAAGGTAGCCGCGGAAACGATTTCAAGAAAAAGAAAAATAAAAATAGTTGTTTAAGAAAGATTATTAAATAAACAAATCTAGATGTTATAAACTAGTCATTGAGACCGTTGCGATACTAAACAGCTAGTTTATAACGTCCAGATTATTTTTATAATCTTTCTAAACAATAGTATATGTGAAATATTTTCAACAAATAGCTCATCAAATTAACGTATTTTTGGATAATATACATAGTTGTCAAAGGCAAGCGCCTTTGGCGAGGCGACGCCTTTTTGAAAGGTGAGAGGCGGTGAAAAGGCGTGAAAGGCGCTCACTTCAGTTTTTTAACTTAAAATAATATTTTTGAAACTATTTTTGTATGTTTTAGAATTCAAAAAATAAATAAAAGGTGGACTAGTCAAGATAGCACAATTTGGTCCGACATTCATGTCCGCATGTGCGGGCACACGAGTAAGCCGGCCAAGGCAAATTGGATCTTGATTCGAACCCCCGTGCGGGCACGGGAGGGATAGTTCTTTCTATACAAGCTTACCCAACACAAGGGAGCCTTTGTATATAAACCATTCAAACCTTTCATATTTTTCCAAAGTGATATAACCCACTTCCAATGCCATACTTTAAACATCTATAACTTATTCATCTGAAATCCGAATTGGACAAATAAATATAGTATTCTTATATATTCATAGAGAAAAGCATAATTCCACAATTACCTTAGTCATTACATAAATGACTCTAAAATAAATTAGTGTCTCAAAGCCCTAATTTATTTACTTCACTTAAAAACACTAGTTTTCCAACACTTAGTTTCATATATTATGCTCACTTATAACATGTTTTATTGATACTTATTAAGTTATATACTTATATATATTTTTCCTTAGTATTTTTTCCGTGAGCGCCTTTTTGACACCTTTTTAGCGCCTCGCCTCTCGCCTCAAATTTAAACCTATCCCCTTTTTGGCGCCTCTCGACTTTAACAACTATGATAATATATTTAACAATTGTATTAGTTCCTTTTTAATTGTTACTTTAGAACTAGTATAAAGCGGTAAAGTATCAATTAATGTAAAGAAATATATATATATATATATATATGAGCTTAGTGTAGTGCTATTCATTTTTTATTTTATTTTTTTGTAGATAAGTTTGTCCCCTTGGTATTGGTATTGAAACAACTATTTTTATCCAAAATATGTTGCTTGGTCGTATCTTTTGTCATTAAGGTAGCCACTGAAATTATTTTTAAAAAAATAAAAATAAAAAAACAATTGTTTAAGAAGATTATTTTAAAAAAAACAAATCTAGACGTTATAAACTACCGTTGAGAGCACTCTTAACGGCTAATTTATAACATCCATATTTTCTCTATAATTCCAAACAATAGTATTTGTGAAATATTTTCAACAAATAGCTCATCAATTTAAGGTATTTTTGGATAATATATTTAACAATTGTATTAGTTTGTTTTTAATTGTTACTTTAGAACTAGTATAAAAGTGGTAGAGCATCAATTAAAGTAAATAAACATGTGTGTGTGTGTGTGTATATATATATGAGCTTAGTGTAGTGCTATTCATTTTTAATTTTAGTTTTTTAATAGATAAGTTTGACCCCTTGGTATGGGGATTAGAACAACTATTTTTATCCAAAACATACTGCTTGGACATATCTTTTATCTTAAGGTAGCCGCTGAAACGATTTCAAAAAAAATAAAAATAAAAAATAGTTGTTTAAAAAGATTATTAAAAAAACAAATCTAGACTTTATAAATTAGCTGTTGAGATCGGATTTTTTCTATAATCTTTCCAAATGATAGTATTTGTGAAATATTTTCAACAAATAGCTCATCAAATTAAGGTATTTTTGGATAATATATTTAACAATTGTATTAGTTCATTTTTAATTGTGACTTTAGAACTAGAATAAAAGAGGTAGGTATCAATTAAAGTAAAGAAACACACATATATATATATATATATATATATATATATATATATGTGTGTGTGTGTGTGTGTGTGTGTGTGTGTGTGTGTGTGTGTGTGAGCTTAGTGTAGTGCTATTTATTTTTTATTTTATTTTGTTGATAGATAAGTTTGGCCCCTTGGTACTAAGTTGGAACTAAGAACATCGTCTTTTCCTAAGTGCCGGATATATTTAAGACTTGTATTAGTTCCATGTTCACGGTTACTTTACGACAACTAGTATAGTTATTAAAGGAAATAAACATAGAGATTAGCTTAGTTCACACCTATCCTTTGGAAAGTTTCACCTAAAAAAAACTAATTTTTAGAAAGATAATTAACAAAACAATCTAAACTTTATAAAGTAGCCGTTGTGAAAGAAATTGCTCTTAAATATATTTTTTATTTGTTAATGCACAAGATATGTTAGAATGTTACCGCAGAAACATAAATAAAAAATTAAGAAATAATGTTCAAGAGTTTTTAGAGATTCCCTCCCAACGGTTACTTTATAAAGTTTAAATGTATTCATGTTTAATCTTTCTAGATGACTAGTTTGGTGAAACCTTCCAATAGCTTATCACTACAAGGTAATTTTTGGAAGAAAAAAAAAGTAATTAAGACTTAGTATTAGTTCCTTATTGACTATTACTTCAAAACAATAAAAAGGTCCAACAGTATAGGAAGAGTAGCCACACCTTTTCAGATTGCTGCAATTGTACTTCATGAGTGCTTTCCCAATCGGACGATGCTGGTTCGGATTCCGATGCTTGAATGCTTGAAAGGTTTGATGCAGTGGCCTGGCCAATAATCTGCTTGGAAGGTAAAGATGTTGTATGAGTATCACGTGTATTTGGTCAATGGAGTTCCAATACATGGTAGATGTAACGGAGAGGGAGAGTTTTCCATTTCATTTAAATTTGCTTTGGTGCAGACCAAAGAGTACAATAAATGCTCCCAAAGGACAGAAAAGCCTCAAGATATACATACTACCTCCATTTCTGAGTGTCACTTTCGAAAACAAGATGTATTTAAGGAAGTCAAATTTTTTATTGCTAATCAAGTTGTTTGAATCCATTTGACCTAAACATGACACTTATTCAAGGAGAAGGTAGAAACTCGTAGTTTTAGGTCATTTCGTGACGGCAACAACCAAATTTCTAACAGCGATGCCAATAGTAAACACAGATTGGAGTCATGCTACCTTCAGGCAAGAAAAGGGTTGTGTCAAGGATACAACAATGTAAAAGAAAAGCATTGAAAAGTACCGGTGTACAGACTTGTGATGGCCTCAATAAAGGAAATAAGAATGTAACAAAGTAATCTCACAGCCACTGATCATATTCATGATATGCATTAGTATAAACACCAGAAGTAATTATTCGGGGGAAATTTGGGCTGGTCCACTTTGGTGGATCTTCAACCGCTTTAATCCACAATAATATTATCAAACCGCTAAATTCCACTTTCATGCATCGCGGTTCCAAATCGATGCATCACGATGACAAATGCGTGAATTGTCTAATATCAAACAATGCATTGCCTTATCAAATGATGCATCAAAGTGGACTTTAGCGATTTGATAATATTATCGTAAACTAAAACGGTTGAAAATCCACCCAAGTGTACGGGCCTGAAATTTTCTCTAATTATTCTTGTTATTTTTAGGTGAAAATCGCTCTTACTACTTAAGCAAAATCCTATTATACCGCATTATATGGACTTCAACTTAATTAATATTCCTTGGAAATCCATTTCCAGTTTAACATGCACGAATAATTTTCTCATTTGGAAACTAATGTTGTCAATGAAAATTTCTCGTGAAACTGATCCTCTCCTCTTATCTATTAAATGAGACTGACGTAAAGAGATATAAACAATGAGCAATGAGCAAACTGGGTTTAAGAAACAAGCTGGAGATATCCAAAAAAAACTATTCACAAAGTTAGTCATAGAAACTATAAGGTGTGAATAATGAAATGTGAATTTAGTGAACAGTCGAGAAAATTCATGAACATCATCGATTTGGCGCAACAGACAAATATCCAGCTTCAAAAAAACACTAAAATTATATTATAAACTCATGTGTACCATGAATGAGAGACAAGCCTCAGACAACATACTTGAACATCGAAAATATATCTACAAGAACTATTGAAACAAATCATCCACTTGTCCCCTCCTTTTTATCCAAAACAAACTGCTTGGACATATCTTTTATATATCATTTGTCCTCTTAAAAAATATTTTCAAGGTTTGTTAGTTTGTTGGCTTCTCCATTTCTAAAATTATGTTACTAGTGTTTCCCGCTAATACTCCATTTACCTTAATCAAGTCAGTTTCCCCTTTCAAAATTCTGTTACCAAAGTTTCAAGAGCATACACCAGTTTTCTCTAGCGTCTCATAAATGTCCCTATTAAAAAATTTCTGTTACCAAAATTTCCCCCACATACTCTGACTATCTATTTCATGTAAAATGTTAGTACTCATAGAATTCCATAATCAATTTCCACTCATACTCCAACCACCGTTATCATGACATGAAATGCACATTTTCATCAGTTTTACTCCTGATATATAATGCATAAATCATTTCAAATCCAAATTTCGAAATCAATCAGAAATTCATATCAATCTATAACAGATCCCCATCATTTCACCTCTAAAGCTTTGCAAGCTGATCAATCTACTTCATCATAGGATCTTTCAAGAGCTAATTCTATGACAAATTCACCATTTTATTGGATACATATCTCAATTTATGGTCTATTTTAGCTTTGGAAGTCAGAGCCTTTCATCCCTAGAACCCTAATAGACTCAACTAATCAATAGACCCAACTTCTTGTAAATCAAACATTTCAAAAAAAAAACATGCGCACGTACACACACACAGTCACACCCACAAAAGCACGGGTGAGTGATTGATAAACATGAATGGGACTTGAGAACTAATTTAAATACACATAAAATTAGCACAGCATCAGAGGGCCCGAAAGGAACTTTAAAATGACAGAATTCAAAAAATTGCAGCAAAAATTACAGGATGATAAAAAGAAAACACAGAATATAAATTAAAAAATTCAAAAGCAATTAAGGATAGAGAATAATGAAAGTTGATTCTGATAGGTCTTAAAAGGCAAATTAGATAGAAAGAAGCAAACACCTTCGATTCATATCTGGTCTCAGCTTTGTGAGAAACCCAATGGCGGAAATAGGGTGTATATATAGGAATCATTGGGGGAGGAAACCGGTTTTGTCTATCTATTCTTGCGCACAGGTGTAATTAGGCGAATGTTGCATTTTATTTTTTTATTTTTATTTTTATTTTTATTTCTTTTGAAGGGAGACTAAGCTAACCCCGGGCCCCGCTAAGACTACAAATTTACAAAATGAATGTAAAATAGATTAAAATTGTGACTTTACAAAAGATGGGCGATTTTGTGAGAAAATTAGCTCCTGAGTCCTGATAGATAAATCTGGGTTTGGAAGTTGTTAATTGATATATATGAGTTTTCGCAACTTCAAAATCATGGATCTTACTATGAATTTTTGTAGTATTTGATTTTCAACCTCCTTTCATGGCAATTATTATATGCGCACAAGAAATTTTTATGAATGACCAACATTTGACACCAGGATATAGATACTTGTATCATGCATGGGAAATGTTGATAAAGATTTTTTAAAAAATAGGGGTATTTTACAACTTGACATAGATAGTTGGAGTATGCTTTGAAATTTTTGTAGCAAACTTTTGAAAAGGGAGGATGAATGATAACGGGATTTTTCAAATTATAGAAGCCAACAAAATACAAAACATTTTTTAAAAATTGATGTCACCTATGGATAAATGATATGTCCAAGTAATTTGTTTTTCGATAAAAATGATTGGATAAGACGAATTTGTTTAAATGGAATGGTAGGCCTAGTTCTACACCTCTTGATTGGGGATGTTTGTTGCCATTAATTCACTTTATTCTACTATCTCTGTTATCATCAAGTTGTTATACGTATCACATCTATATTATAAAAAAGTTAGGTAATTGATTAGGGTTATTCAGAGATTGAGATAAAATTATCTTTAAAAAATTAACGGTTGAGATTCACCATCACATTCACATATATGAGTAATTATCCATTTTAACTCTTTATTTTTTCTTTTTCTATTACAAGTCACTTCATATAATTAATATAATGAGCAGTCACTCAATTTTCTTCTCCTTATGATATCTTCATATTACAAAGTCACACCTTGCTATTCAACTTCTGAACAATCACCTCTTATAAAACATCAATCCATCAACTATTATTTGAAACAATGTACCACTCAATTGTAATATTTTTTTAAATCGCCCTTTCTATTTAGGTACTGTCATTTCAATTAACGAAATCAGATATATCGATACCGTATCATAGGCACGGACATAAATATCTAGTATATATATATATTTTTTTTTTTTTAGGTGTGTTTTGCGGCAGACTTGTGGTATTTCATGGGTCTTCTGTTTATGAACTATCTATGCTAGTCTCAAAGTTCACCTTTCACTGTTTTATAATGTGAGAGCATTTACTTCAAAATCAATTCTACTAGTATTTAACTATTTATAGTGTTTATTGGAATGCATGTATTGAATTCAATCTATGTGATTGGTTTGTTACATTCTCGTGTCATTTATCTAAGTCAATGCCTTCACATGTTTGTGTACGATTATTATACTTCAATATTTTCCTTACATCATACCGTATATATTTTGGAAATAGACCTAGCTTTTTAATGGTTTCGAATTTATCAATCTTAATTTATATTGTATCTTATGTCTCATTGAATTTTAGTCTTACATGTTTATTAGGATATAAGACTTCAAGCCTTTTTTCATGTCAGGAGGTGTACCGTGACTAAATTCGTTTATACTTTGATAAAATTCATCTTGAAATGAATGTCAAGTTGTTTCAAACAACATTAATTTACAGGCTAAAAATTATTGACTTTCTTAAGTTTGTCTTTCTTCCCCCCCCCCCCCCCCCCCCAAAAAAAAGTACACTCACTCAAATATAGATAGTATTCATGTCTCTTGAGTTTTGTGTTGATCGTACTCTTTAGTCTTTTTTTAAAATCAAGTTATATAAAATGAAAAATGTTTGGTTTCCAATTACATGATTTTCCACATATTAACACTTTGTGACCAAATAAATGTGATTCATATCCAAAATATTGACTTTCTAAACTTTTAAATTGTATAACTTGATCTTTGTCATCTCATTTATTAGACTATCTATTATATAAAACAGATCAGACGGTTAAAAAAATTAATTACCAGCCAAGATTGATTTTTATCAAACACAATCACCGACCAGGATTTAAAAGTTATTTACCGGCCAGAATTTGTTTTTACCAAACACAATCACTAGCCAGAATTTAATTTTACGGATCTATAACTGTTTGTATCTATAACGGTTTTAAAGTTGTTATTTTAAGATTTTACAGTTTTAGAGTTATTGTTTTATAGTTTTACAGTTTTACCGTTATTGTTTTACAGTTAATTACCGTTATTGTTTTACCATTATTGTTTTACATTTATTGTTATCGTAATTAACTTAATCAATTTAATTTTTTTGCCAGCAATTTCGTATACAAATTTATAGTAATTAACTTAATCAATTTAATTTTTTCCAGTGTTTTTTTGTTCGGCCCACAATTTCGTATACAAATCATTAATTAATCCCTCCGTTACGGGTAAAGAGGTCATGTTTGAAAGTTATTTTTTAAAAAGAAAATAATACTTTTAATAGTTTATTAAAACATATATTGATTTTTTAAATATTCATATCCTCCAATACTGACATCCTCTCCTACTCGTGGACACAAAGACTAGTAATATAATAAATTGAGGGTCCATTGAAGGGCAAAAAGGGCTAACTGCGCGTACGTGCGTTCTACAGGGCCTCATACTAGAATGTTTAAAAGTACAGGGACGACTGGCGCACTTAACCTTAGTAACAATAACACACGCACACACACCTCACGTGCTTCCACCCATCGACTGCGTACCAGAATTGATGCCAGGGTTTTACATTTCAGAACTAGGGTTTAAGAAAACAGAGAGAACCAATTTTCCCGAAAACTGAATGGCTTTTACACTCTCAAAGAGACTGTGTCAATCCCTAATCAAAAATCCCATCAAACAATCTCACGTTTCTCTCCGTTTCTGCACAAATATCTCCTCCGACTGGGACATTCCCGATGAACTACCCGACTCCGACCCGACTCCTCCTTCCTCACCATCACCAGACAATGGTAATGCTGGTAAACGCCAGGAATTCTTCGATCGGCCCCTCCAGGATGGTCTAGACATCGGCGTTTACAAGGTCCTTTCTCAATTTTTTTTACTGATCATTTTTCCTAACTATGAATTTGATATTACTTTTTCCAAATAATCAAGCTTGTGAGCCAAATTGGTCAAATTGATTTTGAAAATCGAACTGATCAACTGAAAGGGTATATTATACAGTATCTCTTTTATTCCAACATATAGGAGTATTTTACGAATTAATTGTGAGAATAATTAGGATTGATTTTTTAAAGTTTTGTTTTTCACTGTTGCTTGTTGTGTCGGGATTGGGGGAAAACTAGGCGATATTGGTAGGGCTAGTGGGGCAGAGTCCTATTGAGAAGAGGCTGAGGAGTGGGAAGACAGTAACTCTTTTGTCATTGGGGACTGGCGGAATACGCAACAATCGGAGACCGTTTGACAATGAGGATCCTAAGGCTTATGCTAATAGGACATCAATTCAGTGGCACCGTGTCTCCATTTACCCTGAGAAGTTGGGAGCTCTTGCAGTTAAGCATGTCGTGCCAGGGTATGCTTCTCTTCATATATTTTTATGCCTTAATTATATTTTACGAGAACCATTCTGCCGAATCTGATTGCCATTTGAAAGCATTGAGTTAACAAGTGAGAAATGATTAAAAAAATTGTACTTTAACCACATAAATGTAACTTTTCTGGTTAAAATGTGAAGTTCAAAGCCTGTATAATTGGTATAGTTGACTATTGTTGGGTCTAAAATTGATTCCTTGCTTATGTTAGGCTTTTGCTTCGATTTGGGTTAACTACATACACAATCATTTTAGGCTGGTTTACTTATGGTTAAATTGGCACCGCCTAGTCAGTTTACACCCGCATTTTGTTTTAGTTGGCTATTTTTCAACATTCAAACTTGAAATGAGTAGTGTAATGGTAAAAATACTTACCATGAAAATCTAATTTTTCAGAAACTTCTAAATAATTTAAGAGTTCACCGTTCCATCTCCCTTGAAAATTTGGCAAAGCATGGAAAGTGATGTCTTTATCAGTATAATTTTATTTGCAAGCAATCGTTTTACCAAAAAGGTTCTCATATTACAAATGGATCACTATATATTTTGGTCCCTCAACTTTTATTTTTATTTTTTAGTTTGGTCCTACCTCTTACTTCTTTATTCGTTTGGTCCTACTATTCGTTTTTTCTTGTGAGATTCCCCCCTTTCGGGGTTACCGTTACATTTACCGTCAATTGTTTTTTGAAAATAGCGAAAGTACCCTTAATAAGTAGAGGGACCAAAAATTTATATGAATAAAAAAAAAACTACTATGTTTTTACTTTTCTAAATTAATTTTTTTAAAAAAAGAAACTCAAAAAGCTAAACCCCACTGTTACAGTGCTTGGCCCAAAAAACTTACAAGTTATATATAAAACTTCGTAATGGATGCTGATCATGTTTTAGTATCCTGAAGCATGCTTTTAAGTTTTAAATATTAAAGGCTAGTTAGCAGCTCCTGGATTTATTTTCAATTTATTTTTTTTGGAATTGTATAATCTGTGCTTGGCTTAAGAATAACTGATCCGAGCCTTTGACAAGAAGAAAATGCCATTTTAATGTATTCCACTTAGCCAAAAGAAAGATGCCCTTTTCACTTAAGAGCAAAAGCTGAAGACAGAGAGTTATATCAAATTAGGACCATTGAACAGAAGTCAAACTAATCTTGAGACCATTCAACTGTTCTATGAGTTAGCGATAGATCTAGCTCACCGTTGTCTTTGGAAATCAAAAGGGCTTGAGAAAAAAAAATCCCCTCTGCAACCTGCTGGGCCTGAGTTTCTTGTGGCTGGACAGAGCTTTTCGAACCCACGAGCAATGGCTGCGGCACTGGTGGGGTCTTTGGAAATCAAAAGGGCTTGAGAAAAAAAAAATCCCCTCTGCAACCAGCAGGACCTGAGTTTTTGTGGCTGGACAGAGCTTTTCGAACCCACGAGCAATGGCTGCGGCGCTGGTGGGATCTTTCGTTGGAGCGGCTGCTGGTCTTGTTGGTCTGCTATTCAATATCTTCCCTCACTCAATTCTCTCTCTTCACTCCCAAAATCATAGACATGGAAGAAGACCAACCTTGAAGCTAATTATCGACAAAGGTCCGAAAGAGGGAGAAACCCTAGAGTTCATGTCCAGATCCATCATCCAAATGGGCTGGATCATTCGTGGAAACACAATCGCCATCAAAACCAGCAGCATCTCCTCCAAGCACCTCTCCATCCAATTTGATTCCGCCGCTGTTGGACCTTGCAAAACCATAGCAGAGCCAATACCCTAGCTGTAAATTCTTTCTGTTTGGTTGGAGGGCAAATTGGGGGTGAGAAACTTGGGTGGAATGAACATGAGAAACATGAAGATTAATAATTAATCCCAAGCTGTAATTGAAGAAGGGAGAATCTCACAAAAAACACCGAATAGTTGGACCAAATGAATAAAAAAAACAAGAGGTAGGACCAAACTAAAAAATTGAAAAAAGTTAAGGGACCAAAAGATATATTGGGCCATTACGAATATGTGCAGACTTGTTTGCTTATTTGAAAAAAAAAATTGTTTGACCACCCTTGGCTGAAAGTTAAGCTCAGGGTTTGTTAGTAAGTTACATTGCCAACTTTTGTTCATTCCCATTTCCTTTCACGATACTGCTATTATATTTCCTGTGATGAAATTAATTCGGCCTTGAACAAGCTGGTTTCCAGTTTCCACTGATTTTTGTTATTTCCTTTATTTGGATATATATTTTAGTCTAATGCATTATACTAATACTTTAATCATTTTGTACTTGTAGGACAATGTTGTATGTGGAGGGGAATCTTGAAACCAAGATTTTCACTGATCCAATAACTGGTCTAGTTCGGCGTGTAAGAGAGATTGCCTTGCGTAGTAATGGTACATTTTACTGCCTCTTTCTCTATTTGCTTGTTGAAACATGTTCAAGATGCAAAATATAGCCTTTTATCTGGTGTAATGTCTGCTCTATTGACATGTCAATGATTAACCAAAAAAAACAAAATGGATAGCAGTCTCTGCTTTCCTCGTTGCTTGCAACTGCTTATACTCTTCACCAGCTCTTTTAGTTTCTAGCATTTTGAGATCTGATATCTGAATACTGTAATCCATCCAGGAATAAATTCTAATATTGAGTTTACTCACAAACAAACACAAACACACAGTTGACTAATAAAATGTATGGGACATTCAAGATGATTTTAAAATATCTGAATACTGTAATCTATCCAGAAAAAAAAATATGATAATGAGTTTACTCACTGACAAACACAAACACACAGTTGACTAATAAAATGTATGGGACATTCAAGATGATTTTAAAATAACTGTCAGATTGATTTTCTGACTCACGTTATAAAATTCGTAATTGAAATCATTCTTTTCTTCCACGTTGTGAGAAATATATATCTGGTTGAGCTAAGATCGCTATGGTGATGCCAATGTTTTACTTTTCCACAAAGTGCCTTTATTGAACTTAAGGTTACTTCATCAGGATATGCTTTTGGAATACTACTCGTCACTGGTTTATACTGAGATTCTCTTTATCCACTTCAGTTTTGTGGTGTGTAAATTTCCTTTTGCTGATGAATCCAAATTCATTTGTATTGATGAAAGTCAAATTGCATTATGCTTTGGCATTTCTTGTACGGTGGAGCATTTTTTTCACCAAAGTTTTGTTAATGACGAAAATGCCAAGTAACAGCCCGTGTACACTTGCACCACTCAAAAGGCTATCGGCATCTTTGTTGATTGATGGGACATAGGACATAATAAATCTCTTAGCCACTCAAATGAGACAGAGCTCTTGAATTGTCATTGATGACTCATATGCCTTAACATCTTAGCCATCAATGAGCACAAGTACAAGATGACAGGATCTCTATATTTGAGCCGCGTGCTACTCCTTTTTGGCAGTGTTGTCGTGGGAACCTCGTATATTTTGACTTGGAACTTCATCTCACATGATGATCACGTTGCACAAAGAAGATCAAACTTTTAGTGCTGTCTGTAGAGTGTAGATTCTTTTGTAATTATGACCCAGAAATATCTGTAGAATTTTCTCATTTCGCGATCCTCCATAAGTTCAGTCTATCAGAAACCCTCACCTCTCAGCCCTCAGGTGTGTGCCCTCTAGGAAGCCATTCCATGCTTTACTTTCAACTCTCTCCCTACCCTCCCCCACTTGCACAGGATGTGTAATAGCACTTAACCATAACCTAAAGCTTTCCCAGAGCCACAAATAATTTTTTTCCCGTGCGAGTTAACCAAAATTAAGCAATAAATCTAAGTAAGCTTTTACTAGATGAGTGGAGGTAATAGATTTACTTGAAAACTGTATGCCAACTGACACATAATGAAACTCATTTTTGCATTTCCCAGAGGAGCTTTAATGGTATATTTAATGGTTGCATCTGCATTTGTTAAATAGCTGAGCTGGACAAAGTGTGTGAAATGGATCTCCATGGCATTTCACTGTGCTCGGCCCTTGCTATTAGTAACTGAATCAATAGATTTGATATTTGGTTTTAAAGAATACTCACCAAAAATAATGCTGATTGTTTTGCAGACAATTTAAGCTGAATGTGGATTGTGTGCTACTGAGTTAACTTGATAAATTGGGTAGTTGTACTGTAAACTCAAAATTGGTGGGGTGGGGGTGGGGAATAGACCAATATCAATTTTCCTGGATAGCTGGACATTGACTGAGCCAAAGTTTTTGGCTGTTGGTCTATGGTGGTTTCTTGGCAAAAGGGTCTATCTTGTCTTACCAGTTTCTGTTATTTGGGCCTTGTAGGTCGCGTGGTCTTTCTGGGAAACGGAGGTGATGAGCAGCAATCGCGGCAAGCAGACCTGAAAGGGGTTGGTTATTACTGAATCTGGAAGATGTGGATTGACCAACTTGACTTGCGAAATTCTCGTATATGTAACTGTGAATTCATTCCCATTGCTTTAGGGAAAGGATGTACACATTGTTTCTTTACGTTTTTCCTATTTTTGTTGTGCCAGTTGGCTCAAGTGATGGGGATAGGTTTCCTTACTTTTCTTCCCGTTCATTAGCATGAAAGTTTCTAAAAGAAACGTTTATTCTGGCCTCTTTTTCTTGCAAAAGTGCACACTTTTCCCCCTTTCGCGCGCATGTGTTGTTGGACTTGCAATTATAGAATTCCACAAGATGAGTTATAGGAGTGTGTTGCCATGTTCCATGTTTGGGATATGTCAGTTATCTTCTTGAAAGCCTGTGTGGAGCTCGACTTGATTGAGAAATGGACATGAGTTAACAAAAGCTCAATGAGACGAAATCAGGCTCACTGACCGAAACATCTTTGGAAGACCTTTTTTTTTTTCCTTTTTCATTCACCTTTTGTGACCGCCTGTACTGATTTTCCTCTATCTCAACTCTCACCTAACATTACAAAGTTACCTACCTTTGTTAAATATACCACAAATAAACAAATAAGTAATTTTTAAGTATTAAAAATCCTAAATTTAAACCAACCAGACAATCAAGTTTGTTAATAGTCGTGAAAACAATGGCCTAAAGCTGAGACTCAATGGTTAAGTTAGGCTTAGTTTAGTTTCACGTAAAATGTCTTCTAGAAAATATTTTTTTTATTTTTCGGTGTTTGGTAATTTTTGGAAAATGTAGTTAATGTAAAAGTTTTTTGAGTTAATAGAAAATTAAGCTTCTTTTCAGGAAAAATGACTTACAGATTCATTTTCCGTAAGTCATTTTTCAAATGATCAAGTACCCATCTGCCCCCTTTTACAATTACACATATTTACATACCAATTATAAAACGTTAATGATTTGACAACACTTATGATAATTAAGGACTACTAAATGAAAATTACTTAAAGTTCAACATTATCTTATATTTAATAAATGCATTAATATAAAAATATAATTTTTGTATTTATTCATAAATTATTTTTTGCAACATGTTCCGTGTGTTTGTCAAACATCCGAAAATGTTTTCCGGTATATTTTTGAAAGATTTACCAAACACCTACAAATGAAATCTTTTCATTTTCCGTAAAACAAACGGAACATTAGATTACTCTTGTACCAGATTTGTGATTAATAATTTATTGTAATAAATATAAGGGCGAAATTCACCATTGGTCCCTGTACTTAGGTTTTGTCCATCATTAGTCCCTGAACATCAAAATGTATCACCATTGACCAAAGTTTGTGTTTTTTGTCCACCGTTGGTCCCTTACTCAAACGTCATTAACTGTTTCACCGTTAAATGGACATGTGCGATAAACGTGAGCAAAAATAAGGACCAAAATCAACGCTTTAAAAATGCAATTGATTGACCTTCTCCAACAACCGAAATTCTTCTCTGATGGCGCATGACCCAACATTGGTCGGTTGTTCCAAAATAGTGTGTGAGTTCGACGGCTTAGTAGATGAAGAACTTGGATGGGGTTCGTACTCATCAAGCTCGGACACTTAGATCAAAAAACGAGTTGAAATCATCATCGCCATCGTTCACCGACGGACGAGCTATTGAGCAAAGTTAGGGATTGCAATGAGGTGGTTGGTGGTGGAGGGTGAGAGGGATCATGGGATATTCTCGGTAGTGGTTGCCAAAGAGGCTATAAGTTTAGCCAAAATTGAGTTCCTGCATTCCCATTCATTTTCTATACCCAAATTTGATTCCGCCATTATGATGTCAACAATAATTGGCTCCCTTCCATGTCGTGGATTTGATCAATTTCATCTTCAAAAGACTTTCGAATTACCTTCTTCATTTGGTCCCAATCTTTATCACAACGTGTCAATCAAAAGCTTTAAGAATCAACTTCCGGATTTGATCTTTTAGCCTTCATGTAGAGGAATAGCATACGAGATATTGCGATCATAAGATCGAGTTCATCCACGCCACCACCGGACTTTGCCATTTTTTCGACAAAAATTGGATTCCCCACCACCATTGAAGTAATTTCTCATTAACTTCAATTTTGTGTCTTCTATTTCTCCAAAGCTCGAAGACTAATTCCCTAATTTTGGCCGATTCCCCAAGAATGTCCATGCCCAAAAACTCACTTGTCCATTTAACCAGATGAGTAAGGGACCAACGGTGGACAAAAACGCAAACTTTGGTCAATGGTAATACGTTTTGATGTTGACTAATGATGGACAAAACCTAATAGGACCAATGATGAATTTCTCCCTAAATATAATAAGTACTTAAAAAGAGTATTACTAGCTTTCATTAAAAAAAATGTTAGATTAATGTCGAGTGAAATTGCACATGTCAAAGGGTAGATTAGGAATAAAAAATATCCTAGAGAGAGGCATATAACTCATGTTAAAGGGTGGATTAGGAATAAAATATATCGTAGACAGACGTAAGTTTGTATAAACACACTATATAATATATCTAATTTTTATAATAATATACTAAATTACTCAGGGATGGACCCAATAGGTGAGAGAGATAGCAAGAATACTCCTTGATTCCAATCCTCGTATCAACAAAATGATCATATTTACCTATGAAAAAAAAAAAGTATCAATAGAATAGCGTTCATGAAAAGTGGAGTGTTAATAGTATTTTTATTATGGATCTACGTGTACTTTTTGTCAAATTATATGAGAGAGAGAGAGCAAAGAAAAAGAACGCGACTCGAGTGTGGTGAGTAAATTGACATTCCTATCCTAATCATTATGGATTGGCTTATAGTTCTCGTCCACAAAAATCAGAACACCCTCTATAGACTCTAACTCAATCAAACAACAACTCAACCCTCCAATCTCCACCAAAACAAATTAAGATGTTGCAGAACCCAAAAGTTGTGCAAACACCACAAATACAATCTCCTACGCCAATCCAAAACATACCCACTTCTCCATCTCCTCCCATCCTCAAGCAATGCTTCAAAATATCGCGACGAGGCCTTTCAATCTCCACCAAATCATCGTTGCTCCTACTCTTGGGCTCTCAGGCTCTAGACCCATTTCATCTGTCTAAGGCATTTGCAGAAGATGAAACTCCTTTGACTACAGATAACATCCCAACAGAAATAACTGCTACTACAAGTGGGGAGATAACAGATCAAACTATGGAACAAAAAGAGATCCCAAACGAAACTTCTACTACTGCTATAGAAAAGGTTCACACAAAGCAAGCATTTCTTGATATTTCGATTAATGGGGAGCCTATTGGAAGAATTGTTATTGAGCTAAATACTGACAGTGCCCCTGCTGGGGTTGCCAGGTTCAGTGGTCTAGTTAGTGGTGCAGCAGGTATAAGTTACAGGAGGAAAGACTTCATTAAGATTACGCCGAATTATGTGCAACACGGTGGGGTTAGATCATACGGGGTGGATGCTGAACTTGCAAAGCAAACAGGAACCAATTTGGAAGCTGACAACCTCATTGCTGAACTGGAGAGTGAGAATGAAAAGAGTTCGGGGACAAAGAATGTGACTGGCAGTGTTGGTATTGTTGTGAGGGATCCAACGAAGCCACCACCAAAGATGAAGCTAGTTGCCCGTAAAGGGAAGCTGGAAATTGATGAAGAACAAGTTGGAAAAGATCCCAATGGGACGGAGTTCGTGATTGCAACCAAAGATTCACCAGAACTGGACGCTTCCACGTTGGTGATTGGAAAAGTATTGGAAGGAATGGAGGTTGTCAAGAAAATCAGTCAGGTCAAAACTGTGAATGAGAACACCAGCTCCCCCTATTTCAGGTATCAAAAAAGCTCTGTCATATAGCATCTACACACAACACGTATGTTTTCTTGTTACAACTTTGTAAGTGAAATAGTTTTTTCATTGCTTGGCAAACAGGGTGGCCAAGTTGATTGGAGATAAAAGGGCTGTTGTTGCAGAGAGAGGGTTCAATCGTCCATACGCAAAGGTGGTTGTCACGAATTGTGGGCTAATGTAATGAAGTGAAGCGGTTTGACAATTTTTGATCTTTTTGTTAGCGAACACAAATTTGTGTGAAAGAAAAGTACTTGTATCAATATGGATGTTTCTCCAAAAAAAAATCATGAAAATCATTGATTATGTAGAACCAAAAGGAAAGAGAGAATTACAATTTGTTGTTTTTACTGTAATGAGGGCACCCCCTTAAGTGTCAAAACTGGTACAACAATTTGCGCGCATCCTTTACAAAGAATCTAACACGAACACTTAACAGACAGACTTCTACCAAAATCTAATTTGCAGTAATTACTGTCAACACCAGATATGTGTACGATATGTTACACATGCTTATGGCTACAAATTGGTTCGTCGTGGACTGTTCAGCTAGAACCATGGGTTAACTTCTTTCGTTTTGAAGAGGGGGTGTGAAGAGCTTTCTGACAGAACCAACGGGATCGTCAACCTGCAAAATAATAGAAGAATAAAGGTCATCTTTCGACAAACCAGAATGGAGTGAGTATTATCAAACTCTTGGGTATAGACTAGGGGAAGGGCAGGTGGTGCAGCAACATAATACATTTTCTGCAATGAGACTGATTTTGTGCAAATATTCAGGCTATAAATAACTTGTACAAAGAGTATGGCATGCATCAAACAACCATGCCCCCAAGTTCAACTAATTATGCTAGTATAAAAATAATTCTTGTGCATTTTCCTATTTCGCATTATTGTCAGAAGTAAGAAAGATGGCAACGAGAATTGCAAAGGCCCCATACCCCAGTTATTGGGATGGACTTCTTTCTTTTACTACCAAATGAGAGATGCACGTGAAATTCTACATTAATCCATGCCTAGTCTAAGACACTGGTGAATCTCCTCATCTAACTCTGCGATGCAATTGATAAAGAGAAACCCCTTCCAGAAAAGAGAGATAAAGCATATCAGTGAAGGCTTTGTCAGAAAAGGTTGTCATTAACTCAGTGACATGACATGGTAAACAATCATAAATTAAAAGTTTTTGGCCTGAAACAGAATCTGCACATCATTTTCAGGATGTTAGCTCATAAACAGTATCAAAACAGCAAAACCCAAAAAGAAACCCATGCCCAAGTCCACTCTAGACCAATCTCCTGATCCCCATGTTGGACGGAGTTCTGGTTCTTAACAATGAAACAATAGTGTAATTACCTCAATAAGGGAAGGCGATGGACGTTCCACAGATAATGGAGAAGAGTATTCCTTTTGACGCTGTAAAGCGTTAAGCATTTGTTTCCATCCAGGCCAGGAATTGTCCGTTGATGCAACCCAGGGACAGAAATGTCTATGTTGTCTGATTGGATCAAACTCCATTGCTTTTGCTGATGACAGTTGCTTTAGATCCTTCCCTGAAAGTATATAATGAACATGAAGGTCAATATCTCAAAAGCAGGAAAGGCCTACATAGATCAGATTAAACAAAGATCATGGAGAGTACATATCTTTTGAATTCAGATTAAGCTTATTTACATGATTGCTTGGAAGGCATCTACTGAATAAGAAAGCCAATGCCCGATTCTTTCCAGTTAAGTTGGTAAAAAATTTACAGGTAAAGACACGAGTACATATCCATCAGTTCGCTAGCATACACATAACATTTGAAAAAAGGAGGGTAATAACACTTGCCAAAGCTACTTGGACCAATATTTTTTTTCACAGGTCCTAGGCCCTCCTGGCTATCACCTTGTTTGCCAGATATTGTATCAGCTCCTTGATTTTGTTGCAGATAGCCACTGAAGGCTACATCCATTAATGAAGCGCCATTCAAAGGTGTTTCACCGTTTCCAGTAACAACCTGACCACTTGGGGAGGTGATAGATTTGCTTCCATCTTGAGAAGTACAAAGATTCCCAGCAGCTGGATCAACTGCATCAGCATCAGATGCATTTTCTGATGACTCGCCAACTGTACTGGGTCTGAGTACAACACAGATAGAGGAATCTGGTCTACTGATTTCCGGAATTTCTTTTTCATTAATATCTGCTCCTTCCTGTGACCTTAGCTCGTTATTACCACCAATCAAAGCCTTATAGGGTTGCTGATCCATGAATTGAGATTCAGATGAAAATCGAGTCCTCAGACTCTGTCCGACTACAGGCAAAGAAATTGTTGGACGGAAGTTTTGCTTTTCTGGCGGAGGTCCGCCAGCGATTGTCAAATGCAAGTTCAGAGCTATCCCATTTGAGGATGTAGAATCAGTCGCAGCTGTACTTGTCGCACTTTCTCTATTTCCAACATCATTTCCGTAGCTAGATAAATTGATCATAGATTCCACTGCGCCACTGTAACTGATATCATCTTTTTGATGAGCATCACTATTTTCACCATTTATTTCTGAACATCCAATTAATCTGATAAACTCTACAGGTCGTGGAACTGTACAGAAAGCCCATAATCCCACACTAGCTCCACAAAGCCTGCAATCTAGAACAACAGAACTGGGATCATATTGCATATCGGAAGCAGTGGGATCTTCATTTACATCTGTACCATCAGCAGCACCAAAAGAATAGACACTAATGCTAGGGGTCTGTCCATTAGAAACTGCAGGTGAAGGATCTGAAAGATTTCTGCATTTGGTGGATTCATCTTCCTGGTTCTTGCAGTCAACAATGTAAGGTAGTGAACGAGGTTCCCAACCACAAAGACTAATGAGCTTTTGTGCCTGCAAATGCTTTCAAATACCAGTTAACATCATTTTAACTATAACAGGCAAGTGGAACCAGCACAGCTAATAAAAACATGACTATGGAATAAGAAAAGCCCTTCTGTCGATGTAGTTAGTTGGGATGAAAAATGGTAGAAATATGCACAAGGAGAAAGTGTTGCTTCTCACTTATCATTTTATGAGCCAAGTACTAAAAAGAGGACTGACACAGAAACAGCACAAGTGCACAACAAACTAAATATACCGCCAAAGTCTTACAATGGTTGTTTATACACTGAAAAGAATTTTGGCTTCCTCGCATCCTCTAACTCAAAATAAAGATTTGAAGGGTTGAGGCCTAGCTAGACCTTTGAGACCGTTATACTGTCAAGTTACTAAAAATGGTCAAATTCAAAAGAACACAGAAGCAACCAACTGCCTCAAGTTCTTGCACAAGTAGTGACAATATATGCTCATCTAAATTGTAAAATGAAATAATTGCAAACAATATAACATATGCAATCCTTCATACCATACCATTCTCATACCTGATAATACAAAACAGAGGAAATCACTTCACATTCATCTCCAAGGTACTCTGTAATAGAAGCATCGGTGGACTTGTTGCCAAGCTCTATAGTTGAAGATCCATCTAAAAAGTGTTCTAGCTGAGGATTTCTCATGTAATCAATGGCTGTTGATGATATCACAGGAAGAGCCACAAGTTGCAGTAGCCTTGCAAACCGCTTCTTGTAATCATCAACCAAATCCACAGATGTTGTAGGTGGGAACTGCGCCAATGTTTCCTCACAGGTATTATCAACCCACGGGCAATGTACTTTGTGTCCACTATTCAACTTCAAGCTAAACACCAATGCTGCTTTATCAACTGGATACCATGCAAGAGAAGAATGTCCAGATCAGATACAAGAAAAGAATGTGTAATAGCATAATTAATAGTTTCGCTAGTTGTATCGGAAACATGGAAAGTAATATGAAAACTGAGGGATGTGACACACCTTGGTGTTGAGCCCAAGACGACGGAGTAGAAAAGAGGAGACGAGCTCCACATGATTCACAGGCAATGATGTCCATGTCTACATTAACCCAGCCTCCCCTAGCACAATTTACTGCATTCACTACCTGACGAAGATGAACATATGTAATCATCTCGCAACTAAAATCTCTAAATGGAAACGGAAAGAGAAATAAGCCAATGAATCAACATATTTTCAATTACATTTTTAAAAAATAAGGGTCATTCAAAGACAATTTACTCCAGGAACCACAAGTTAAAGTCATGAACCTACCCAACTCAACCACTTAAAAGCAGGCCATTACCCAATATAAGACTCATCATCAAGCTTCAGAGAAGGATTGGCTGGCAAGTGGCAACAGACCTAAAAGTTGCATAATCATAAGAAAAAGGATGTCCTGAGACTCTACCAACAATCAGATAGTCATCAACAAATAACGGCAAAGGAAATTATTGAACAAAAAACAGAGAGAAGGAGAAGGCTAGGAAAATTGAAAGCTCAACAAGTGACATATTGAAGTCTCACATGTCGGCCATTACCCTGAAAAAGAACGTACTATATAGGACCAATATTTCTCTGAAAGCGGCATTAATTAGGAACACTCTTGGGGCGTATTAGGTCTAAGCTGGGGGGATGAGGGAGGGTCGGAGGGGAAGGGGGGTGATTGGACTCGTGTTATTTACTTGGACAAATTTGCATTTTCAGTGTTAGCAGACATCAAGTAGCTGCTTCTTTAGAGACCGACTTGTTGCTTTTAAGAGTTAATTGCTTCATTTCCTCGGGCATAAGATTCAATCCCAAGTTTCTTGCTCTAGAAGGGCCATTAGAAAGCATCCGCTAAACACTATGCAACATGTCAAAAGAATCACCACGGCACCAACTATTTGAGAGCATCAGCAATAAATGGCTTCACTAAAAGCCAACATAATAACAAACACTACTTAAATGACATACAACTAAACTCTCTGTGCCATAGCCACTGTTTATAAATCTAACCAGCGCCAAGCCGCCAAGTGCAAGGATGATCATCGCCAATAAGAAGATCATTTATTTTCCAAACTTAATCAAATTAACTAACCCCATTTCCCTTTCTACAAGATCAAATCTTCGTCGATTTATACCATACCTTTTTCTACAATATAATGCAGCGATAGTTCATCTAATGAAGTAGATTCACTTGGTCAGACTCCTTCCAATGATTACCATGTTCATAGCAAGCAATTTTACCAAAAATTTTAACTATGACTGGTAACGTGGATGCATGACTTATTAGTTGGATGGCACATGGTTGAAAAACAATGAAAATTTGACAATGCAACAGAGTACATGAAATAAGAGCAAAGCTTGAGTACTTCTCCAGACAGAAATGGTGCTGAAATGCTGACTGCCAACAACTAATTTTCCAAATCAGTAGAGACTACTATTACGTGATGCTGGATAACCACAACAACTCATCTGTAGTTATAATTCTTTGGAAATAGAAAATAGTAGACAGAGAAATAAAAACCAAAATAATCAAGGAAAACATTTCCAGTGAATCATGTCTTTCATCTTTCAGCAAGTAATTAAGCATAAAAATAGCAAACTTTATCAAAACAAAAAAAAAGTAAAAACAGAAAACTACAAGCAATAAATGTAGTAATACCAATTGCTTCAGCTAAATTACAGGGATTTTTAACATCAAATGATATGCATATTAATTCCTGACCCATTAAACCTATGAGACAATTAGGAGGCTCTATTATGCCTACTTCCTTCACCTACCAGTAGAACCTGTCATGCACAAAACTCAACCACCTACTCAGTTTTAAAGAGTTTAGAAATTACTGAACATTACTCAACAAAGCCCTCGTCTCAGCTTGGAAAGCTGTATGAATAATTTTTTTCTAGGCTTTCATCTTTATTAACTATCTCTATGATTATGGTCATTCCATCAATCTCATTTACTAGCACTATTAAAGCTAGTGAACTAACATTTATAGAAAATCTATCTCGAGTAAGTGCAGCGAAGAGACTAAACATCCCATTAATGAAAATACAACGCAGCATTCCAATCAAAGGACTATAACACTGCAATGTAATCCGGGCAAGCACTACAACCGAACCTCAGGTTTTGCGAACCATGTCATGGACTTGAATGTAGCCAATCTCTTCACCAAATCTCCTCGATCCCACGGTCTGCACAGTGGAGCTTGTACATTCCCACCTGAAGAGTTACGCAACTCCTCAATCACAGTCCCTCTTGATTTCAGCTCCGGAGCTGCAAAGGCAGATGCTATACTTGGCCGTCTGCTGCCTCTTGACAATTGAGAACTAAACAAACATAAGCATCATTTAAGCTCTAATAATTCAAGCAAACAGATGTAATTTGGAGATCATGAAGGCAGAAAATCATGGCCAGAAACATGAGGGAGAGACGAAAAGATAAGGGAATTACACAGAACAACAAATTAAAGATAAGGGAATTACACAGACCCTAACAGATAACTAGAATGACGAATTTGCAGAAATTAGGAGGGGAATTTCGAAATTTCCATATGAAAAGGATAAACCCTAACGGACATGAACAAGAAGTGAGCAGAAGATAAGAGAAAACCTATAAGAGGTAGTCGTCGACGCCTTGACTTTAGACTTCGGAGGAGCGTGAAAGAGTTTATCCATTATCTCATGAAATCTCTTTTCTGAATCTTCCGCCATTGTTAATTTTTTTCTCTATACTAGGAAAAGCTCGCAATCTGACTCTGATCGGATACCCGCTTTGGATTGAAAAGTTTATAGTACGGTGGCCTCTTTAAATTCTTATGACCACCATCGAAATGCGAAGCACAGTTACAAACTGCTTACGGTGATGTTCGTCAGGTCTCATGAGATGGACGGAATAAGGCTACTCCCGTTCGGGTATGGGCTCGTACGGCTTTCGGGCGGTTCTTGAATCTGGGCCTATAGCTCCAGAAGACGGAGAGCCAATTATTTAAAAGTTTTGAGTAAAATTCTAGACGGTCTATTTTCCAAAAATTTTAGAGATAATTACAAGCCGGTACATTTTTTAAAACATTTTTTCAAATCAATCCATCAATTTTTTTGACATATCTTTTACGTACATTTTTAGGATAAATGTACATCATTGCCCCCAAGGCTCTCTCTCTCTCTCTTCTAAGCTGGTACCAAGCATCATCCACACAGGGCGGGTAGTCTTGCCTTCAAAGTCTCGATGCGGATCTTTGTTCATTCGGATTTCCTAGTCTATTGGTACCAGAGGATCCGTAAGGAGGGATGGGGAATTACAGGGCAGCACACGTACTCTTTGGCTCTATATTATTTATTAGAATAAAGCACCTTAGCATTTCTTCACATGGTAGGGCAGATAGATTGTCTCATTATGAGTCTTGCTTAAAGGTCCCTGTGTAAGTCAATGTAATAACTGCTGAGGTGGGTAGAACAAAGTCTTTCTATGGCACCTCCCCGTATGATATTCATGCTATTGGGTACTAGGTACTCAAAAGAAGATATACTACAGAGCCTAGCAGGTTCCTTAATAAGAGGAGAGCTTCTTCCCGTCCGATGTCCTTTCCTCTTCCAATGAGGGAACTTAATCTACTCCGTTAACTTAATCCGTTGTAGTGATAATGATAATGACGTTTGGTATAAATAAATTTGATTTGAGATACAAAGTAACTGGTTAATCACCTGATGCCAATTGTTGGCATCAGCATTTCACCTGATGCCAAAATTATGTTTGATAGGCATCAGCATTTCATCTGATGCCAAGATTTGGCATCGCATTTTGCATCGGCATCAAGACTATTTTTGGCATCAGCATCAATTGTAGGCATCAGCATTGCACCTGATGCCAAGATTTGACATCAGCATTTTTGGCATCAGCACTATTTTTGGCATCAGCATCAATTGTAGGCATCAGCATTACACCTGATGCCAAGATTTGGCATCAGCATTTTTGGCATCAGCAATATTTTTGGCATCAGAGTTTTGGCATCAGAGTCCTGATGCCTGGATTTAATTATCCTGATGCCTGGATTTAATTATCCTGATGCCTGAAATTAATCATCCTGATGCCAAGACTTGGCATCCGAATTTTCATTAATGGCATTTTTGTCACTTGGCAAGCAATTTGTAGTTTAATGAAATGTGCAAAAAATTAATGGTTTTAGATGAAAACATGTTTTCAAAATTGTACCCACTTGAAATTCCCCCAAAATTTTAACCTCAAAAGTATATCTTTTTCTTTTCTAATTATAAAAAATCACTTTTTGAGATATTGTTTCGAAAATATCATCATCTCATTCAACAGCTCCGACAACACACTTTGGATTCGAAAATCGTCATTGTTACGTAATAAAATAGGGATCGATCTTTAATTCATTATGTACAAAACTGTAATAGATCTGTGTTGAGTTGAATGATTTTTCAGTAGAACGAAGGCGGAGGAGGAGGGGGAAGAGAAGGCTTACGATGGAGGAGATTGAAAAAGAAGGTGGTGGACATGATCTGATTCATAATAATGTTGTATCGCGGTGCAAAAATAGATTAATAATATTTTATGTATCGCGGTTCAAAAATTAATTCATCGCAATACATAAAAGTTGATACCACGGTACAACTTGGATTAAGTATATGTATCGTGGTACATAAAAGTTGGTACCGCAGTGCAATTAGAAATAGGCAATTAAACTTTTGAACGACGGTGCAAAAATCAATGCAATAAAATTGATGAATCACGGTGCAATAGAATTAGGCAATTAAACTATTGAACCACGTTGTAAAAATTAATGCAATAAAATTGATGAACCACGGTTCAATAGTCAATGCACTGCGATTCATTTATGTAGCGCGTCTCATACTCATTAAGGGTATCAATGTCTTTTCGTGTTCAAAAGTGTCTTTTTCGGTTAAAAAAAACACGGTACTAGAGCGATTAGAAACTTTGAAAAGTAGACCGGTCCGTAATTTTTCCAAAAGTTTTCGATTACTTTGCACCCTAATATTCTTTTAAACGGAAAAAAAAACACTTTTGATGCATCGATGCAGCATTTGATAATAAAAAAACATCAATGAAGAAATTTAGGTCGGTCCCTTTTTGGTAATTTTCAACATCTACAATACCCTCTCATTTTTTAAACCGAAAAAGATATTTTTGGAGCTAAAAGACGAATATGTCATTACTCATTAATGAATGGGAAACATGTGCGCATCAGGCACGCAGTCCATCACAAATCCAAAGTTGGTGCGTCGCAATTCAAGCACGCATTGCATCAGGCACGTGGTGCATCGCAACACCAAAGTCGGTTCATCGCAATTTAGGCACACGGTGTATCGCAAAACCAAAGTTGGTGCATCAAACACGCGGTGCATCGCAAAACCAAAGTCGGTGCATCAAGCACGCGGTGTATCGCAAAACCAAAGTCGTTGCATCGCAATTCAGGCTGCGAAGGAAAGAACATGCTTCAAAGGATTACAAGACCCAACTTTCATAAATTAAGACCAAAGGTTGAGAAAGGAAGGTTGCAGGGAGAAAAAAAAATTACTTTCAAGGCATTTGAGTAAATAATGAAGACAAAAATGTTTATTCCAATTTGATGAATCGAAATTCCAATTGGTTGCATCGCAAAATGAACCAGACCTCATGTCCCTTGGCGATGAATAAATTTGAAATTGTGATGCAAGATTTTGATGCATCGTAATTCCAATTGGATACATCACAAAATATATTGAACCTCATGTCCCTTGGCGATGCATGAATTTGAAATTGTGATGCATGATTTTCATGTATTGGTTATACAATTGGAATTCCGAAATTATTGTCCAGCTTTCCTTTTTCATCCGTCTCAAAAAATTGTCTTTTTTTCAAATTTTCCTTTTTAGGACAACACTTTTATCACTTTACCCTTACTTTTTCATCATACTTTAATTATGGGCACATACACATAGACTTTAAAGTAAACTACACATCAAACAAATATTAATAATCCAGTCAAATGTGTTCTCTTTAACCGTATGTCAAGTCAACCCAGACGATAATTTTGGGACAGAGGGAGTACTTGTATTCTAAAGAAAACATGTAACGATCCAATCAATTGGAACATATGTCAGTGTCGAGGTATGTCGACTGATGTAGAGGTAAAAACATATACTCCGATAACACTTAAACATCAGACAATAAAATGATTGTGCCCTTCTGGTGCTCAGTATCCTATCTATTAGGTCTGGCAATTACAACTCAAAACTCGTTAACCCACCCAACTCGGTTTGAAAATTACCCTCACTAACCCGACTTGTTAAATTTTTTTGTCGAAACGGGTTACCCATTTCGACCCAAAAAAAGTAACGGGTCGGTTTGGATAACGGATCAGCCCCATTACCCATTTGACCCGTTATTTTTTTGTTATATTAATGTAGGTTTTCTAATGTAGAAGCACGGGTTGAATGGAGCGAACCGTTCTAACCCATCACTCATTTTGACCCGACCTGCATCGACCCAACCCACTTTGACTCGTTAAATTTTGGCCTATAACATGTTACGACCCGTTTCGACCCAACCCAACCCACCCCACCCCACCCAACATTTTGACCTAGGGAAAGGCTATGACCGAGTCGAGTCCCATTATTTCCCGAGGGAAAGGTGGAAGGAGGGAGCACCACCAGTTGGTCCATTCAACCCATCTATATGAGACACCAAAGTGTGGCTACCTCAGAGTATAATCTACCACAATAATTCATGCCATGTAAGAGTAATATCGATACCTATCTATTTCCATATAACTAAAAAAAGTACAGGGAGAGTCTCTTCCATGTTCTTTTGTTTTTTCTCCATTTCTACTGATGATACAAAACAAACTGATAAATAGTTGTCCAAGCTATTATATGCGTGCAGGATCGTTCATGGGCATAGTCCAAAGGGGCGACCGCCTAGGGCCCAAATTTTATTTATATGTATAGCATATATATAATATATAATATTAATAAATATTAAAAGGAATGGAAAATTGACAATTGGAAACGACTTAGTTGTGAAGACGACAGGATGCGACAACTAGTAGACAATTAGACGAAAAGGTGGCAAACAGCAAACGCTCGACCTCGAGATTCTCAATCTCTTCAGTCTTTCCTATGCTATGGCCGCCAGATTTTCCACTCCACCTTCAGTTCGACTTTCAACATTTCCTCTTCCCGCAGTTCAATTTCAAAACAAGAAAAACTCTCTCACAATCTCACTATGGGTCTGTTCCTCGAACTCGAAGTCGCCGGCGCCGGTGAAGACAGAGAGGACTGATGATGCAGGTCGGTACTCCGTACTCATCCAATTTATTTATTTTCTTTATTTCAATTTCAAATTTTAAATTTTTTACCCCTCTTCAAGCCTTCGACTCTTCGCTACTTCAGACCCTAAACCATCAAACACATATTTTTTGGTTTAAGGTTTTTAGGGATCGTAAATTACTATTTTGTTGATCCACAATTTCTTTTCAGAATCTCATAGTCTAAAAATTGTGTAAGTAGATTACAAATTTACAATATTTTTTCTTTCTTATATGTTGGTGCATTAAGCAATCTAGCTTGATTTGATCTATGAATCTCTCATATTGTTGATGTCTGGACATACGGTATTTCGGTGTTAACCGTGAACCGTCACTAGTGGTTTCTATTTTCCAAGTGGCTGAGGCTGAGACGTTCAGCTTGAACTACTGAACAACTGCTTGTTTTTTTATATTTCAAGTGCTCTCGATTCTTTTTTAATATCATAATATGTTGTTTAAAAAACGTCTTTCTGGAAGTGAAAAAAGAAAAAAAAGAAAACGAGTAGAGCAATTAGTAGAATCGCAAAGAGAAGCTATCGATAAATTTGTTTTAAAAAAAGTAGGCTCTTCTGATGACGTATTGGATTTGGATGATGATAATGTTGAACCATCTATGAGAATTTAATGCATTAAGAAGTTTATTTGGAAATTGAAAATTTCATTTGTTATTGGTATTCACAAATATACAATTGTGTATTATGGATTCGTTGGGGTCCTTATTCATTATTTTGCCCCGAGACTTTAAAATGTCAAGAACGACCATGTATGCGTGAGACAGAATTCCTTGAATTTGAATTACAAAACTTCTAATAAGCAAAAATTAGACAAAATTGTGCAATTTTGCTGCCGCATTACTTTGTTAATATCTTACAACTTGTTTATTGTCATCACCACCTTTCCTTCGGTAGGGATTGTTCTCACTGAATCCATTCCGGCTTCCTTCAATCTTACGTTTTTTGTTTCTGAACTTTGATGTATTGCTATCAATGTTGAGATTTAACTTTGGAGGGCTCGGAAAGCAAAATGAAGTTGCCACAGCCTGTCAACATATGACCCATATATTGTTGAGGCATAGCTTTATACGAGTTTGGGAGACAAAACAAGTCAAATGTGTAAAAATATGGAATTTTTCCGTCAACATTATTCATGTATGGATCTAGTTTGTGCATATTTTTTAGTACATGAAGTACTAATCTAATCTCAGAATGGCCATGATCGTGAACTTTCGTCATAAAGACCAAATAGCACAGGTAAGTATTCCTTCTCTAGTTATGGTAACACTGCTATATACTGAATGGATGAGTTCATCTTCCATGTTTGGGGATAAGAAACCATGGCTGTTAGAGCGAACAGTTGGGAGAGAACATTCAGATCTAGACCATAGTTATTGCATAGTTCTTTATTGGAGGTATCGTGGTTAAGAACATTTGGGAGAGAACATTCCTATTTCTCAATTGAACTACAATTATTAGGTGTCGTTCAATGACATCCTCCTTTAATTTAGACTTTAGAAACATTTTGTTGTTAGGTTGTTATTATCGACTTTGAATCAACTCTCTATGGAAATTGGATTTCCAAAAGAATGATTCTTGAATCTAGGTAAGATAATATTGTATAGAGTAATGCTAGAATCACTTATTGAGTACTTAGTTTTATGCATAAAATAATGTGTTGTGTTGTCTAATTGTCTTCACTTTTTAACTCAAAAGTGGAGCACATAACATGTCAAATTAAGGTTTATATCTCAATATATACTAATCAAGTTAGTTATCTAAGAGTAATCATGAGTTACCTTGTGCGAACTTGAACTTTGAGCGAAGCGGAAGACTTTTTACTTAAGCTATGATCTTCGTATATCACTATCAACAATCCTGCAAGTCTTTCTCGTCGGATTGATATCACGTAGAACGAATATCAATTCTGGTTCATACCGTAAATCCAAGCCTCTTGATGGTTAGGCTAAAGGGAGTATTTGGTGAGAAGGAATATACGAGAGAGAGAGAGAGTAAAGGCGCGGCCAAGAGGAAGACGCTTTCTTCCTTTAGGCATGTAAACTGGTTAGGGTTTTATCCCTTTAGTTGCCCTATTTATATTATTACCAAGAAATCATACTTCTTGTAGGTTAAGGTAAGTCAATCCCGAACCTCTTCGGATTAGGAAACTAATTAACCTTTAATAATATAAATACATTCCATGTGAGCGGAAGTAAATAATCGAGCCAGAAGCCCAATTGCTAACATCTCTCACTCGCATGCATGGACTCACCACTCTTACCACATCGTATCATCAAAACCCGTTAAACACGACCTCTTCATACTGGAAATGAAGCGTGCGACATGACGAGAAAGATAAAGGATGAAGCGCTATACCAAATCACCATCTGATCGGCATAGAACGTCCTCGTTAGAAAACAAAACTCGTCTATACCCCAAACTGTATATATACATCAATCTAAGCATCCTCAATCCCTCAAGAGCGGTGCTTAAACCTCAACATGTTTGTGTATCAAGATCAATCTCTTGAACCGTATGTTCAATATGATCGCCATGGCATTGAAACACAAAAATAGATATGTATATCATACTATCTTCCTTAAACACTCATATCAATCACTCTTGATTAACTGTTTTCCAAGCAATGCTCCGTAGGGTTGTATGTGCATAGCCCGTTGGTCGGCATGCCAAAGTAGCATCATCAACATCCAAGTTTATGATATAGTTCTAAGTCACATAGGGTATAATCATGACCTGGATTTGATCACTAGAACTCACACAGTGGTGAAGCAGGGATCATTCAATCACTTTCTTAGGTCGCATTATAGTCACATACAGTATGATGTGTATGCTATGGCAAAACTCCCACACGAAGTAGGCATATCATGCTCAAACGCCACACGAACCTTAGTCTAGCCGCTCTTCTGGCGTCTAACCTGAGTACTCAAAAGCAGTCACTCTTCTAGTGTCTCTTTTAAGATCTCACATTCGGACTTTTCCTTAGGATATAAAGTCAACCTTTATAAAAGGTCTCATCTTGGTCGTATGCCAAGGCGATAAACGTAATGTCATTTGCATACCCCCCTTCGTAGGTGCCAAAAAACTTTTACTATCTCAACTTGTTCACCCACCTAGCGATAAGGTGAATTATCCGTGTGAGAAGGCCAATTTAATATCCACGATAGCTTTTTAATAAAAATATATATGCTACGCAATTTCATATTAAAACATTCAATTAACATATAAAAGGAATAGAATAAAAATGCAATTTATTCAAAGAATAATGAAAATAATAATCAAATGTCAACAAAAGTGTTCTCAGAATAAATATTAGATCCTACGAAGCCCTAGACCCAACATATGATCTTGAAAGATCTCTCTAGCTAGAGGTTTAGTCATAAGGTCAGCCAACATGCTTCTAGTAGGAATATATATTCTAGAACAACTTTCTTTTCTGCAACCATGTCTCTAGTAAAATGATACTTGATATTAATGTGTTTCGTCTTCCCATGATACTTGGGGTCTTTAGTGTAACCTAAAGCAGTCATGCTATCATAAGTAATGACTACAGGACGATCCACATGCGTCGTAATATCAAGATGTTGAAGAAAACTCCTCAACCATATAGCTTCTTGAACTGCAGCTGACCAAGCCATGTACCTTGACTCCATCGTAGATAGGGCGGTGCTAGTCTGTCGCTTGCTACTCCAAGAGATAGCTCCACCACTAAGGAGGAAAGCGTAGCCCGAAGTAGATTTATAACCATCTATATCCCCAACCCAATCCGCGTCAGTGAAACCTTTCAAGCTCAAATCCCCACCTTAGTAAAATAGGGTTAAATTTGTGGTTCCCACCAAGTAACGCAGAACCCTTTTCACTGCCATCCAGTGTTGAGGTCCAGGATTACTTTGGAATCGACTCAACATCCCAACTGCAAAGCATATGTCAGGTCGAGTACACACCATAGCATACATCAGGCTTCCTACCGCATTCACATATGGAGTCGTAGACATTCTTTTCTTCTATTCTTCATTCTTAGAGCATTGGTTTGTACTAAGGACACATCTTTTTTTTCCATTGGAGTGACAACGGATTTTGAGTTAGTCATGTCAAAACGTTCGATGACTTTCTTAATGTAAGTCTCTTGAGACAAACCGATAAATCTTTTCGAACGATCCCTAATGACTTTCACTCCATGCGCATAGTTTGCTTCACCCAAGTCTGTCATATCGAAAAGCACAGACAGCCACTTTTTAGTGGCAATTATCATCTCCATATCATTCCCAGCTAGTAGGATATCATCAACATATAATGACAAAATCAAGATCTTTTTCTTGGATCGTTTAACATACACACAGTGGTCTTCCTCAGTCATCACAAAGCCAATTGAGGTTATTGTTTGATGAAAGCGAATATACCACTGTCTAGATGATTGTTTGAGATTATAAATGGAACGTTTGAGTCAACACACTTTGCGTTCTTGTCCCTTAACTTCAAAGCCCTCTGGTTGAGTCATGTAGATCTCTTCATCTAGTTTTCCATTGAGAAAAAAAAAATTTAACATCCATCTGATAAAGTTCTAGATCCATGTGCGCTACTATCGCTAGGATTAGCGAATGCACGAAAATCTCACCACGGGAGAATGTCTCCTCATAGTCTAAACCTCTCTTTGGGTAAAGCCTTTCGCCACAAGACATGCCTTATATTTTTCGATTGATCCATCTGCCTTTCGCTTGACTTTGAAAACTCATTTGTTTCCAATAGTCTTGCAACCTTGCAGAAGGTCAACTAACTCTCAAACCTGATTCTTTTTCATAAAGGAAATTTCATCTTTCATTGCAGTCATCCATTCATTGTTTGTAGGTAAAGAAGGAGCTTCTTTGAACGATGTAGGCTCACTAGAATTGTAAGAAATAGTTAGGAAAGATTCATATTCGATCGTGAATCGACGACGAAGTATATTTCCACGTTTACTTCTTCGCTCTAGTATCGAACTCCCACTAGGATCCGTACTCCCACTCGTATGAAGATCACCTTGACTCTCATTGGCGACTTCCATAGGCTTAACCTCATGTTGTACCGTAGGATTAGGTTGAGGCAATTCCCCACCTTCGCCAAAAGATGTCATATGTTCTTCTTCCATCTCAAAAAGTTCAAAGTCTTTCCTAACTTCACATATCTGTGGGAAATCATTCTCAATGAAATCAACATTGTGCGACTCCGTTTCAGTCATTCCTACGCCAGGTTGTCCACCGTACATAACATAACCCTTTGAGGTATCTGAATACCTTATGAAAACACACTTGTTTCCTCTAGGGCTTAGTTTTCCAAACTTATCGGAGGCACTATGGACATAACATGCACAACCCCAAGTATAAAGATGCCCTAATTTAGGCTTCTCACATTTCCAAAGTTCATAAGGGGTTGTGGGGACTGACTTAGAAGGCACTCGGTTAAGTATGTAGGCGGCAATCATTAGCACATCCCCCTAAAAAAATTGGGAGGTTAGCATGTGCCATCATCGACCTAACCATTTCCAACAATGTTCGATTCCTTCGTTCTGCAACACCATTTTGCTGCAGAGTTCTAGGAATTGTCAACTGTCGGTGTATTCCCTTTTTCACACAATATTCTTTAAATTGATCAGATAAATATTCACGGCCCCGGTCAGTTCTAAAAGTTTTTAAGCTTTTATCCTTTTGATTCTCAACCTCTGCGAGAAAACGCTCAAAACACTTAAGAGCTTCATCGCGGTGAGAAATAAGGTAAACATAATCATATCGTGTGTAGTCATCGATAAAAGTGAAAAAGTAGGAAGCTTCATGACATGCCTTAACATTCATTAGTCCGCAAATATCTGAATGGCATTCAGCAAGCTTTTCCTACCAAACAAGATTCACACAAGGGTATGTTGACTTTGGTGAGAGACCCCAATAGGTCTTCTCTAGCCAATCTAGTCATCCTATCTTTTCCTATATGTCCAAGTCTAGTGATCGTGTCTTATTTTAATTATTTCCTTGCAAGTGGACAAGACTATCGTAGGACAGCTTGGGAAGCAAGGGTCGAACCACAGAGACAAGAAGAATACGAATGGCAAGAATATCGGTAGCAATTTTAAACTAAGGGGGGTTGTTGATTGATTTTATCTAAACTAATTATTCTACTAAAATGATGAATCTAATTAAACTAGACAGCTGTCACAGTTGTAAAGATCTGATGGAGGAAGGAAATCTAGGATTAGGGTTTCACTTGCATCTACTCTACAACTTATTTAGATAAAGTTTCATTCAATAACTTGGGTTTGTTCACGAAAGATAGATATAGCCTGTCAAATTACCGTTCAGTCTCCATCTCCAAATAATTCATCTATTCTATATCTTAGGCACAAGAACATATGGAACCTAACTGTCACTTTGGTCATATATGGAACCTGGCCCTAACTTATCAGTTATCACTCTCGTGCATCGATAGGTTCAATTTATCATGATGGTGAGCCAGTGTACGACATATGCATATGGCCGTGCAGGTATCCGCACCTCTAGGCCTGAAAGAACGCGATACCACGGATTCTCGATATGGAACGATGTTACTGCCAATGTTGCAGTGAATGTTGCAACAATGACAGTAACAATGTGAACTGAAAGTGTCTAACAGAAAATAGCAGCGGAATATTTGTTTTAAGATTTGAACTCACACAGACTTAGAAAGACAGAAAATCACACAAAAACAATCTACAAGTATCAAACTTGTAGATCAAGCCTCAAGGCAACAAACTATATTAAAAACAACACTGTATTTGAACCTTAACAGTTAACACAAAATTCTCACAAGATATAGAATCTTGGAGAATCACAAAACCCACATAAACTACTAGAACAAACGTGGGAAGAAAGAATTAAAAACAAGAACAGCTTCACTCAAACAGGAAGCACGAAACACGAAACCTGGCTTCAGAAACACAAGGCCGTTCCTCGAAGATTTAAATAACAGCGATAGCGGCGGCCGGCAGTATGCGAATGATCTTCGTGTATTAAAAGTTGTTTTCTTCTCACAAGATTGACACACAAGACTTCTGGATTGAAAAACTTTCCTACTGCTTTCTGAATATTCTCTGATTCAAGGCTCTCTCGGCACCTTCAAACTGCTCGACTTCTCTTCTATATATAAGCTGCAAAAACCTGTAAACCAAGACACCAAGGAACCCTGCATACACACGGCCAACAAACAAATCCTACTAGGAAAGAGATTAAACAGAAAATTATACAAGATTTTGTTTCCTAATTAGACTATAATACTTGGAATAACTAATATATTTGCAAAGATCTAGTTACCAAAACTATATTGCCTAAATCTTTAAAATCTTTTAAAAGATTTGTTACCAAACATGTATAACTAAATCTCCAAAATCTTTTGAAATATTTACCAAATATTTTCCTATCAAAAAACACACCAATCTACCAAAAATAATCTAAACAAAATCTAACACCTAAAATAAACATTGACTAAATTAAAATCCTACTTTGACCAAGAAAGGTGAAAACAAGATAAAATAGGTCATGTCTATTTTACCCTTACAATCTCCCCCTTTGTTGAACCTTTCTGGTCAAATCAAAATACAAGTGTTTATTCAACACCAATCAAATCACCTAACCTGCATTGGTTAGAAAATCTCATCTCCCCCTGAATTTGTGCAAGGAGCACAAATCAGAAATCATCATCACCATCACAAGAAACACTTGATCACTCTCCCCTATTGTGACCGGAAAGGAAGAGGGATACACAAACTTTTAGGAACTCTCAAAAATCCAAGATTTTGAAAAACACAATAAAGTGTTCACCAAGATTTGATCACACCACTTAGCAAAAACTGAGCACATCATATCCAAATTCAAAACCTCTTAGTTTCACACAAAAATTAGACAACCACTAAATATTTTTCAACATGGAGATTTTTTGAAATTGATTTGCACAGTTTATATTAGGACAAAATTTCACCAAGCTGATATCATTGCCAACAATGCATGTCCTAAAATTTTATGCATAAAAACATGATGACTAAAAGCTAGGCAAAAGAAAAAAAAAATGCAATCACACACAAGTGATAAAGACCAGATCAAAGGATGTAGTTCCTAATGTAATCAGATTGGAGAAACATTCGCTAAAATTGTGGTTTTATTTTCAATTTTGCTCTTTTTTTTTAATTTTCAACCAAATTTCTCTCCCAAGATCATAAATTTTTCACAACCAAAATCCATAGGTACTTTATTTCCCTAGAATATAGCTCTACTTTATTTCAAGCTAATTCAACACATGCCACTAGGAACCTTTCACACTATTTACCAAGGGAAGCAATTTTTATTTGATCAACCCATGAAATCCAAGATTCATAGTCCCAAAAGAAAGGTGCCACAACCTGTTTCATAGGTTTCCGTTAGGTAGCTTTCACACTTTTTCAATTAAGGGGAGTCAATTTACTCAAGATCAACCCATGAGAACCTAAGTTCCATAGTACCTTGACAAATTGCTGCGATCCCAAAAATTTCAAAAGGTAGCTCTTTCCTTTGTGGACTTTAAACATACTCAAGAACCGAGAGAGAGAATTATAACAAAAAATCACAACCGATTTTGAATGAAAATCCCAAGCAACCAACAAGACACACATGTGAGTCAATTGATCTAGAGTGCTCCTCTAAAGACAAAATGCAATCATGCCTAAATTTTTTTTTTTTTTTTTATAATTAGCAAGTAAAATCATATGGCACACAAAAACACAAGAGATCTCTCCCAAAGACATTGCAAAAATCTCAAAGAAGATGTTTTCGGTCCCAACATGTTCAATGCAAACAATTTCCATAATCAACCAAGTCTCTAAAAAAAATGGTGTCTTATATAAATGTGATTATTCGAGAATAATGAACGGATTTTGTGCTAAGAAAAAATGCATAGGTGTTATCAAAAAACAAGGTTAACACATCAATGTGAACACATAATCTTTGATCATTTGAAGCATCCATAAAGATTTCTCCTAAAAAATATTTTGATAAGCATGCAAATT